>JAJPUD010000636.1:454773-627043 GCA_023553655.1 Myrmecobius fasciatus | reverse complement strand
TTTATATAATGCCTTTATATAATCAATCTTATTGAAGAAGAGAAGACTGAAAGTTGAAATTATGTTTAAATGTCAAACACTTCTACAGAGTCCCAGAGTAGAAATTTCAATGGAGGCATCAACTGTCTTGTGTCCCACTTTGAGAAAAGACTATACTTATTCTGCAAGTTATGTCTGCTTGGTTCAAAAAAAAAAAAAGGGGAGGCCCATATAGCTCAGGAAATCCTATTTAAAACATATCTGCAAAGTCTGACTTTATTAAAATTTCTGTTCTTTGTATTGGTCCCCAGGTAGTCCCAAATCCATAACTGTTCAACTTTCAAAACCATTTTTAAAAAAATCCTCCAAATACCAAATCTGTACTACTTCTATATAATCCCTGATGACAGCTTTAAATTCTAGTTTGCCTCCTCTCATCAGGACCTCCAAGACATTTCACTTGAATTTCAACTGAATTGTTGAATCAGCACTTACGTTGTCTTTATCTCCTGAAACATCCCTATTCCTTTAAATTCCTTGCTTGAAAAATTGTTTGAATACTTTCCAAATAAATCGCTTTAGTAGTGTTACCAGGACAAGCCCCAGTATGTTTTTTTGTTTTTTTATTTTCTTTTAGGGGGCAAGGGGAGAGGGAGGAGGACAAGGTTGACAATGGCAGTGGCAACGTGTTATTATTTGTTGACTTTCAAGAAAGGACATCATTTTTTGAGAGTGAGTTTCCTGTAGAATATCCATTGTTGGACAACTGAGAGATTTCTGATGACCCCATCCATTATAACATTAAATTAATACTACAATTTCCAAATGTAAAGATACCTTGATCAATCATTCTAAGGCTCATTTAATGATATTTTTTTCTACCCCAGCTTCGTCTTTTACTGTACTGTTCTTACTCACAGAATCTCTCAGAGAACATACAGGGAACCCGAGTGCTTTCTTACAGTGCAGTTGATAAAACAACTTTCAGGAGACTCATAAAAACTTTCAATGAGAAAGTAACTCAGTACCTGAAACCCATTTTGAACAACTCTAATTATGTCCATTATTTTCTTGATATTGTATCATTTTAAAAGGTTGGAGAGATAATTTCTGGGTAATTTAATCATTTTATTAATGATGCCAGAATTTTTATAAAAGGATGATCATTTGGCCATCTGTCTCTTAGATCAAAGACAATCATGGTAGCAACTCATGCTTATAAGCTCATTGGAAAAAGAGTGTTCAGAGGGTGGTAATCAATTCTAATTGGTTAATAATTAATGAGAAAATGAATATTACAATGAGGGGTTGAACTTAATCAAATGCACTTTAAGTGTGTCATTTATTTCTAAATTACCCCAATCCTTGGACAATCTTTTCAAAGAGTTGATTACTGTCCAAACCTGGGTGATAAAAGTTAATCCCATTTTATTATCAGTAATGTCCTTCAAAAGACAGCTTTGGAAATCAGAATTTTAGAAAAAGAAAAGAGATGAACTCTGGTTGTTCCCAAATCATTGGTTATTAATAATCATTTCTCTCAGTATCAAGAAAAGTTGGCCTGTTTGCAGTCATCCTCCTTAAGAAATAATTACAGTGGGTTACAGCACTTTGTTCTTCATATTATAAAATTGGTGAATCACAGAAGAACAGATAAGGGGTTAAAGGAGGAAGAAAATGATCACAGGAGAAAAAGTAATTTAAACTCTTAATCAGGTCTTAGGTGCTGAACTCATGGGGGAGGGGGGAGCTCCATAAACCTTTAACACAGTTTTTGAACCTCTCCCATCAAAGTACTGGGGAAAACTTTAGTTTGACATGAAAATATGTAATCATATATTGTTTCCCCCAGGTTTTCCTACCCAAAACTAATTTTTAAATGTATTGGATAGTAGAAATTACCTACTTCCCAGGAATCTGAGGGTGATGTCTCATTGCTCATTTCTTTTTAGAAACCTTTTAGAGAAAAAGTCTTTTTTTTTTTTTTTTTTTTTTTTTTACCTTCCAAAAAGAAAGAGCTCATGTGAATTCTTCAAGCCTCTCTTGATACCACTTTCTATAGAAAAATAATTTGAGGGACAGCTAGATGGCGCAGTGGATAGAGCACCAGCCCTGAAATCAGGAGAATCTGAGGTCAAATCCGACTTCAGACACTAATATTTCTTAGCTGTGTGACCCTGGGCAAGTCACTTACTCCCAATTGCCTCAGCAAAAAAAAAAAAAAAAAAGAAAAGAAAGAAAAAGAAAAAGAAAAAGAAAAAAAATAACATGAATCAATGGGATTTTTAAGGAAAATCAATATACTCTAAATTTCTTGTAGATAAGGATTTGGGTTTGTTTGGAGTTTTTTGATGTGATTTTTTTTTTCTTTTTAGCCTTTGTACCTTTATTGTCTTATACATAGTACACATTTTTTACTGAATTTGCCCATCCAGCCCAGTGCTCTGTCTCTGACATTATCTCTAAGGCATATTTGATGAAAGCATAAGCTCTTTATGATGCTAGTCTCTAAGGGACAGAGACATATCCTTTAACATTTCTAGATTCTCTCAATAAACTCTTAGCAATAAATCATCCACAATTATCCAAATCCCTTTTGAATCTACATTTTGACCCCCATTACTTCCTAGAAGACATAAATTCCTCAAATTTATTGAATGCCATGAAGTCATACTACTTTTGCTTTGTCCTAAATTCAAGATCCTACATTTGATCAAGCCAAGTTTAGGAAACAGTCAAAGGCAAAAACCCATGGTCAAGGCTAGAACCTTCCTGAATGCTTTGAAGGAAGAGCTAATGCTCTAGAAAATTTCTGGTCAACAAGGAATTAATTCCTCCTTGGAAATGATTCAGGAGACCTTCCCCTGCCCAATCTGGAAAGCCCTACTCAAGGGCTTTCTTCTTTCACTGCTTTTAAAATTTAAGTGAGAATCACAGATTGTTCTGGTCATTGAGCTAAAGTAGCACATTGGAACTGTTTTGAAAAATGCTAGGGATGCATCATGCAGGCTAATCTCTTAGGTAAAGTGCTAACAATGCCATTCTTGTGATCAAAAATCTTCTCTAGTGCCTTCATGCCTCTAAGCAGAAATACAAACTCCTTAACCTGGCTTTTAAGTTTCTCCATGTTTTCTTTAATTTTTTTTTCTAGTGTAAAATAGGAGGTGCTCAGTAACATAGTGATTTATAAAATTTGTTTAGAACTAGATGTATAGTCAATGACTATGAGCAGAGTAAATATATACTTGATTCCCACGGATCTTATGTCAATTCCACCTCATTATTATAATATTCCAACATTTAGATTTCCAACAGAATATCTGGACATTTAGGTATGTTTAGTGTAATAGTTTCTCATTTTGGGCCCCCCTCAACCCAATATTAGAAGGTAGAAAGAACTGGTTCTAACCACCATGGAAGAGAAGAGGTGATGACTCTGCGTATGTGTTTGACTTTGTGGTTTCAGTGAAGAATGTGAACGGAAAGATGGTCACTATGTTCCAGTGTGGTCACAGGTGTGTCCCAGGGGATAAAAAAATTTTCTAACCAACTGAATCATTGAATATGTTGCACTGTCCAGGTGGGGATTTCCACTGATGAATGCACATATGCATTCACAAGCACCCATCATATTTTCCAATGTACTCTTTAGATAGACTAAAAGGTCAAACAAGTAACTTCAAGGACATGAAGTTATTTATCTATTTATTTTTGGTCTAGATCTGTGATTTCATCCACATGAAGAATTCCAAATGTGGAAACTTTTGCCATCTATGTAGATCTATAACTCCCCATAATTTGTGATCTTGAAGAATTGCTACAGCAACATTGACAGAGTCTAGACTTCCGGGGTTCATTTTACTTTAATTTTATTTTATTAAACATTTAGTTTACATTATTCACATCATATAAATCACCTTTGGTCTTTTGTTTTATCACCCTTCACCTTTCACTTTTTGATTGACTATTATCACAGAATTCATTATTGTCCCCCCTAGAGCTCATCCTTCAAATCTCCCTATTTCTGTTGAGGGTACTACTATCCTTCTGGTAACCTAGGTACTTAATATCCCAGAATTTTCCTTCTTTGTTCCCCCTCCCCATAAAATCCTGTTGCCAAATCTTGTTGATCCAGTACAATATTACAATTTATTTCATGTCTGTCCCCTTCTGTTCAATCACATCACCACCAACTTAATTCATGTACTTGTCACCTCCCACCTGGACTATTGCAATAATATCCTAATTAAACTCCTAGCTTCAGTCTCTCCTCCCCCATCCATTCTTCATCTCTCTCTCAACTTTTCCTAAAGTAGAATGTATAACCTTGCCAAGCCCTCTGCTCCAGATCCTTCAGTTGTTCCCTATTGCTCTTGGATAAAATAAAACCATTTTATTTGACATCTAAAGCCCCTCACAATATGGCTCCATGTTTATGGCACATAACTTCCCTGTATGCACTTTCCATTCCAGACAACTTGAGCTACTCAATATAGATACCCATCCTTTATTGAACTTTCTTGTTTGACATTTAAAGCACTTTACATCCTGGACTTAATCTATCTTCCCAATCTTCTTTTGTGCTATTTAACTGCTCTGTGTTCCTGCCAAATGGGCATTCTTACTATCCCTCACAGATGGTAGATATTCCACATATTGTCTCCTCTTTTGACAAGCTCCCCCCATCTCCATCTCTATCCCCATGCTTAGAATGCAATCCTTCTTCCCTTCTATTTTTACAGAACCTAGTCTCCTTCCTGAGGCATTTCCTGTTCTACCCCTTCAACAATAGTACCTCTCCCCTGGAAAAAAAAATTATCTGATATTTATGTTGTATATATTTGTATGAATATTTGTTTCCTCTGATCAAATTTAAGCTGCTTGTGTTGAGTTACTGGGGCAGGTAGGTGGTGCAGTGAAGAGAGAATTAGGTAGGAATCAGGAAGACTCATCCTCTTGAGTTCAAATCCTGCCTCAAACATTTACCATGTGACCTTGGGCAATCAATTAATCTTGTTTGCTTCAGTTCTTCATCTGAAAAATGACCTGGAGAAAGAAATGGCAAACTGTTCCAGTATCTTTGCCAAGAAAATCTCAAATGGGGTCACAAAGAGTTATGAAATGACTCAATATTAAAGTTTAGGAACTGTTTAATTTTTACTTTTATATCTCTATAGCAGAAAGCACAGTATTTAGAATAAGAACAGTATAAAAATGCATGATTTTTGTTTTTTTTAATAGATTTTCTTGGTATCTTTTGATTTTTACATCATCTAGATTTCCCCATTTAAATTTCCCTCTTCTTTCCCAGAAAGCCATCCCTTTATAACAAAAGGATATAATATAGAGAAAAAGAGAAAGAGGAAGAAGAGTAATAAACAAAACTGTTTAGTAAATTTGAAAAATCTGACATTCAAAGCAATATAACAAGCCTATGGACTCCTTCCCCCAACCTTTAAAATGAATGATGAGGGTAGGCTTTTTTTCACTTCTCTTCTTTAGGACCAAATTTGGTTTTGATAATTTCACAATATACATCTACCATTACTTAGTCACTTTTACTTTGTAGAATATAGTTATTGCCTATATAGTTTTGCTAGCTTTGCATATTTTACTTTATATCGATTTATGTACATTTTACCATGATTTTTTTGTACTGCTGTTCTGTCACATTCCTACATATCACAGAGATTTTTTAGTCTTTCCCCAATTGAACATATTTTGCTTCCAATTCTTTGCTTACAAAGTGTTCTTGTAAATATTTTAGTTTATTCATTAGATTGTATACTCTTTGAAGCTAGGACTATCTTTTGCTCCTTTTTGTATCACAATGCCAAGTACAGTACCTGGTACAAAGTAGATACTTAATATTTATTGACTTGAATGGATTTATATGAATTCTTTCTTTTGTTAGTAACTGCCCTGGGTGGATTATGTGCCAAGCAGTGGAATCTCTGGGTCAAATGCTATACATATGTTAGCCACTTTATTTGCACAATTCCAAAATTTTTTTTAGGAAAATTTTACTAATTAATAGCTCCACCAACAGTAAATTAGTGGACCTGTTTTTCCATACCTTCTCTAACAACAATTTCTTTTTAATTTATTAATTCATGCTTTTTCAGAGATTGGAATATAAAATTCTTCCTTTCCTCAAACTTTTAGAAGCCTCCCTTCCAGGTTCATTTTACTGACCACAGGACATGGAAGCCTTTGCTGTTCTTCTAGATGTTGGTAATCTTGGCCTCCTTAAATTAATATATATATATATATTATGTATATTACATATATATATACATTATATATATATGTCTCCCCTCCTGTAGAATGGAAGCTCCTGCATGACTCCATGCAAGATCTGCATGGTCTTGGGTTTCATTTTTGTCCTTAAATCTTTTTCCCCCTGAGGCAATTGGGGTTAAGTGACTTGCCTAGGGTCACACAGCTAGGAAGTGTTAAGTCTGAGTTAAATCTGAGACCAGATTTGAATTCAGATCCTCCTGACTTCAGGGCTGGCACTATCCACTGCACCACCTAGCTGCCCCTTGTTCTTGAATCTTTAAAGCCCCTTGAACATTGTGGGCAATGGTCATTAGACTGAATTGGATTTTGCAGCTGTTTAAGGAGTCAGACTCATTTGAGGCCCTTAAAAAACATCATTTTATATATATATATATATATATGTGTGTGTGTGTGTGTGTGTATGTGTGTGTACATACATATATATATATATATATATATGTATTTTTTTTAAGTAACCAGAAAAAGTTAAAGAAAAAAATTACTACCTTCTTACAGGTCTATTCAGGAACTAGGAGGGAGTTCTAGGAAAATTTTCCACCTCAGTCTTGGAGCTGTGTTGAAAGAACTTGCTTGGTCAGACTTGAGAACCTTACCTAATGTCCTGTGAGGATTGTAAAGGATCTAATGCCATGACTCATGATGATTTGTGTCCAGCAGGGGGAAATGAGGGTCTGTTACACAAAGATCAGGCTGGCTCTGGTTTTTATTTTCATAAGAATATGCTCCTGAATGAAAAATGTCATTTGAACATCTGAGAAAATATAGATGCTGGCATCATCTGAGAGGGATGGGAGGAAACCACAAAGTGCCAGTGAGAATCATCCTTTTTTTTCAGTCACTTGGAATTTCATGAAGTTGGGTAACAGGAAAAACAAAGCGAAATTTATTAAATTGCATACATGATGAGGTAAGAGTAGAAAGGATGTATAAATGGTTGTGAAGATACACATTTCATGTCCCCTAATAGCTCTCTTCACACTTTAATTCTCACTGAAACCATCTGTGGGCATTCAATCTACATAAACTAGTGGGTGAAGCCATGGAAAGTCTGAGCCTCTGTGACCTCATGTTTTATGGCCATTGGACACATAAGCACACAAGCAATCTAGAGAGAAGTTGCCTGACTCTGGGAAAAGTGTAAGAAATAGTAAAACATACTATGGAGGTGGCAATAAAAGTGCCTTTGGAGAGGTGGGAATACAATGATCCATTTAAAAGGGATTAAAAAAAAACACCGTCTAAATTAGGCATTCATAGGATATAGGCATAAATACAAATATATAATGAAAATTTTATATGTGTGCATATACATACACACATATATATATTCATATTTGTGTATACATATGTATATATGTGTGTATACACATGCATATATATACCAGTATTTATACTAAGGAATTATTATTTAAAACAAAATAAACCTATCTATTTTCCATACAGGATGTTCCACTTTCTATCCCCATGCCCATGTGCTAATAGCCTTCCACATCTCAATATTATTCCCTCCTGCCCCTACTTCTTAGAATCCTTCATTTAAGGTAGTCAGTCAACAAATATTTATGAATTATTCACCAGGTCTCAATGTCTATTCTAGGAATACAAAGAAAAGTAAAAAACAACAAAAACATTATTTCAGACCTTCAAAGACCTCACATTCAAATGGGGAAAGAATTGGGGGCAACTAGATGGGTTAGTAGATAGGGTACTGACTTTGGAGTCAGGAGGACCTGAGTTCAAATTTGGCCTCAGACACTTAATGCTGCCTAGCTGGGTGGCCCTGAGCAAATCATTTCATTCCAATTGTCTTGAAGAAAAGAAAGAAAAGAAAAGAAAGAGAAAAGAAAGGTATTTATTAAGTATCTACTATGTGCTAAATGATTTATAAGTTTTATCTCTTTTTTTGATCTTCACCTGGGAAGTAAGAGCTAATTATCTTCATTTTACAGTTGAGAAAACTGAGGCAGACAAAGGCTTAGTGACTCAGTCAGGGTCAAAGAGTAAGACTGGATTTGAAACTCTGGTCTTCCTGACTCTAGGTGCAGTATTTTATCCTCTGCATCACCTAACAGCCATGAAGGAGACTACTTGTAAAGAACTCAATACATCCAAATCATAATCAAAATACATGAAAAATAATCTCAGAAGGAAGAGCCTCAGAAGGTGAGATTTGAGCTGGTTCTTGAAAGAAAATTAAAAGGCCAAGTTGAAAAGGTTGAAAACTCTAGGCATGAAGGAAAACTATTACAGAAGCATGGAGATGAGAGGTAGAGAGCTGTGTATCTACATTGTAAAGTAGGGGAAAGAGGAATAAAATAGGAAAAGTAGGAAAGGGACCAAGTCTAGAATAACTGTAAATGCAAAATAGAGTACTATGTATTTGATCCTAGAGGTAATAGGAAGCCACTGGAGTACACTGAGGGAAGGGAGTGAAATGAATGGGCAAACCAGTTCTTTAGGAAAATCATAATTTTGTAGCTAAATGGAGTGGTGTGAGAAGAGATAAGCCAAAAGGATCAGTTAGTTGAAGACACTCCATGAAGGTGAGTAGGGCCTGAACTAGGGTAGTGGTCATATGAGTAGGGAAAAGGTACTGGATTAGATTTTGAGGCTGAATTAAAGTGAGGAATCAAGGAAATTGAAGGACTGGATGACTGGGACAAAGATAGTGCCCTGCACAGGAGTGGTAAAGTTCTAAGGAGAGGAAATTTTGGAGAGAAAAATAATGTTAAGATTACTATATAGTTATCCCAATTTTTAGTTCTTTCTCCCTCCTAAAATTATTTTGGGTTATTTTATGCATCTTTTGTATTTACAAATCTGCATTTCATGCTGCATCCTACCCCCATTAGAATTGAAGGTCTTTGAAGGTAAAGAATTGTTTTTTCTTCATGTCCCCAAGGTTTAGTCTTTCACAAAGGTGCCCTAATACACATATGCTGAATTAAATTAAATTAAATCATAGAACAAAGAAGGGGTTGTAAGAATGATATGGGTTAATGCTAGCAGAATGACTATTAGATAAAGATAATCACAAAAATACTCTCCATGATATATATACATACATGTGTATATATATATATACACACATGTGTATATTCACATTTATTTGTTTATTTATATGCTAGCTCTGCTACTTACTAAATGCCAAAACTTTGCAGACAAAAACATCATAAAATTATTCTTTATACTTTAAACTATTTTTGCCTTAAATATTTTAAAAGGAATTTTCAACTGATTCAGCCTTTAGTTGAATAGTCAAGAATAAAAAGGCATACTTATTTCATGATATTTTCCCAGCATTTCTTACTCTTCTGTATCTTCCACACCATTTTTGTCTACCACTATAACTCTTAAATCCCTCTGTCTTCTCTAATTTTCTACTATTTAAACAAAACACTTGGAGAATTCACTTCATCATTTCCTTTCCTGCTGAACTATTGGATCATGATTTCCAGAAACTCAGCTTTCTGAAAGATGAAATGAACTCTGAAATTTACTAGTCCTCAAATCATTTCCCACCCCAGCTGCAGGACTTCTCCCTCTCCCCCTCACCTTTTCAGCATTTTTCATACATTGTCTTCCTCCTTAGATTGTGAATTCCTTAAGGAAACAACTGTCTTGTATTTTCCTTTGGATCCCCAGCACTTAGCACTACAATAGGTTTTTTATACATGTTTACTAACTGATTATAAGTTTCTTTTTCACAGGATTTAGGGCACGAAAGATTTTTAGAAACAATCTAATCCAACCCCCACCTTCCCATTTTACAGAAAAAGAATCAAAGAAACAGAGAAGTTAAGTGGCTTGGCCAAGATCCACTCCATAAGACTATAAACTCCTTGAAGGCAGGGACTGAGGCTTGTACCTCTCTTGAATTCTCTGCCGTACTCAGCAGAATGCCGAGCCTAGAGTAAGTTTTCAATAAATGTTTGAGGCTGAATCCATGTCCTGAGGAGTGTTGCGTTAGTCTATAGAGGGGGAGGGGACTATTAGATTGTTGTCTGGACTTCAGGTTTCCATGATGACCAGTTCTCAGAAAGAAACCCTTTTTTTCTATCCCTGTTTGTCTGCATTAGTCACTCCCTCCCTCTCCAGTTGAAGCAGTGGCTAAGACATCAAGCAGATGCCTGTGCCACAACTAACTTGAGGTCACTGGCTGACCCCAGATTCATTTGCATGTCTAGACTTACAGAGAAGGCATCTGGAGGGGGGGTTGGTGAGAGAGAGAGATCTCAAAAAATCCTAAGACAGCATTTTTTTGGGTTGTAAACAAATTAAAAAAGAAAAAGCCTCAAAAACTAAGAAAACTTTGGACAAATTGCCACTGAAAATTTCCAAAATATTTTATATGAAGAAAGAAAGGATTTGATTCATATGATTCATATTTATCTTCAAAAAATGCCCACTGAATTGAATTTAAGGCTTTTCTTCACTTAAAAATTGCCAAGAAAGCTGTTTGTCTTTGATTTTATAGGCAACTAAATTGTAAAAGGCAGAGAGTATGACTTGAAGACCTGAGTTGGTATTTTACCTCAAACACTAGCTGTGTGACCCTGGGCAAGTCATTTAATTTCTATGTGCCTCATTTTCCTCATCTATAAAATGGGGATAATAATTGCACCTATCTATTGATAGGTAGCATAGCATATGTTCACTCCAAAGAATATTGGTCTTGGAGTCAAGAAGACCTGAGTTCAAAATGACGTAAGAAAATACCCAAGTTCAAATCAGACATTAGCTGTATGAATCTAACTCCCTCAATTTATAGTTGATAAAGCTGCACCTGAGAGAGATTAAGTGACTTGTCCAGCAACACACAGCTAGTAAATATCGGAGGCAGGATTTGAACTGAAGTCTTCTTGACTCCAAGCCTAAGATTTTATTTAGTGAACTACTGTGATATTTTGTATTTTTGTAGTGGGATACCATACCCCCAAAGTATAATTATGTAGCATTCAGATGAGCTCTTCCACACTCATTTAGTATCTTTTTTTTTTTTTGATACAGTGTTAACATCAACACCCTATATCAGTTGTTGAAAGGAAAGAACTTGATAAATTGAGATTCTTCTCTTGGACTACTGTGTTGTGCCCCTTATTTCTCCGTTTATTTCCTTCTTAGGAATACAAGGGGGCTCACCATTAAGACAAGCTAAGATGACAAAAAAGAGGGGAAAGTTGGAAATATCTACTAATAAAGGACTTAGTAATTATATGTACTGAAAAGGGCAGGTGCTAAAGTGTGAAAAACACTAAAGAGAAGAAAGGAAGTCAAAGGGGGAAAAGAGAATAGAAGAGAAAAGAAAAGGGAGAAGAGAGGACAGGATTCCCTCAAAGGAGCAAGAGATAAAGGATTTGGTTTGTCCAGAGAAAAGCTAACACCAAGGAGCTGATGTGAACTATCTTCCTCTGTCAGGAAGAAGCCCAATATAGAATAATGTAAAGTCAGAGTCTATTTGGTAATTCATCCATTGGGACAAGTGGATAATGGGATATCTATGCCTAGAAACAAATGTCTCACATAAGTGATTCAACTAAAAATGTATTATTTGGCAGGTCGAAAAAGAATCTTAGATAACTGATTCTCCCAAAGGAGGATATTCAAGAATTTAGAAAGAATCTGAAATGATCCTCAGAAAAAAAATAGATTCCCCAACATCCCCAGCAAGCACTAAGAGGAAGGATAGCAGAATTTAAACTCCTTGAGCACAGGGAATCTTTCATCCTTGTAGATCTCCTTCATCTAGCACAACACCTGACAGCCAGTTGGTAATTAATCACTTAAACTGGCCATTAGAAAGCATTTTTAACTTTGTAATTTTACTCCTCATCAGTCTAGTAAGCAAGTACTTAATGTCTTAATATTATTTTAATAACAGTAACCATACATAACATCATAGATCCAGAACCGGGAGAAATCTTAGAAGCCAAATTGTCTTACTCTAATATTTTAAAGATGAGGGGGAAACTGAGGTCTAGGGAAGCTAAGTAATTTGGCCAAAGGATTTGAACTCAGGTTCTCTGAGTCCAGAGCCATAATTTTTTATACTCTACCATGCTGACTTCTCATGTGATCTTGAATGGCTACAGGATACTAAAGCAACTAGTTAAGAAATGATCAACCAATAAAGGCACCTCACACTCAACATGTCTAAAACAAAACTAATTATCTTTTCCTCCAAATCTTCCACTCTTTCTAACTTTCCAATTCCTGTGGAAAAATTGGTTCATACTTCCAAGTTCCCAACCACAGAGTCATCTTCAATTCTCCCTTACTTCTCATATTCAAACAAGTCTTATTGATTCTATCTTCACAATATGTCTCTATTTCTCCTTTCTCATATAACCATCTTGGTTTAGATCCTCATGATCTTTTTTCAGGACTATTTCTTCTAAATGTTCCTCCATCTAATGTTCCTTGGTCTTCTCATCATCCATATAACTCCCTCATTAATATCCCTTGAACACATCTATTTTAAAAACTCCAGTGGTTCCTTTTTATCTAGAGGATAAAAATAAAAACAAACTCCTTTGTTTGGTTTTTAAAACTCTTCACAATCCTTTACAAGCCATCTCTCCAGGCCTACCTGAAGACTGTTCTCTTTCAAGGATCCTTTGTTACAAACTGGTAAATTTGCTCTTCCCTCTACATGACAGGTTTTTTCCCAGACCCAGTCCTTTGAAAAGGCTGTCCTCTATTCCTGGAATAGATTCATCATCACTGCCTCATGGAACTTTGGCTTCTTTCAAGGCTCAACCACCTGCAGGAAAACTATCCTGATCTGCAGTTATGAGTGGCCTCCCCCTAAATATCAAATATTTTGTATCAAAATTTGAATATTTTTTAATATTTTTGAGATTTAGTTTTCTCTCAATAAGATGGTAATTCTCTGAGGGTAAGGGTTTGTTTTAGGAGGGTTTAGTTTTTGTTTTTGTTTTATATCTCCATCATGTAGTACAGTACCTGACACATAAGTACTTCTTTAATAATTTTTTATTAAAATGAATTATATTGAACTAGTTGCTTTATCTTCCTCCCCTTCCCTCTTCCACCCCCCCAAAAATGTAATTTTTTATTACTAAATCCATGCCCAAATTTAATTTTTTTAATTATGTGTATTTTTGTGATATAGGTAATGCCATTTTATATTTATGAGGCCTTAGATAATCTACTTTATCTCAGTTTCCTGAATTGTAAAATGATAGAATTGGATGAGTTGATCTCTAAGATACCATCCAGCTCTGACACTGATTGAATTATGAGGCAGACTTTTAACCAGAGGAGGGGGACATTATAGTTGGTTTTATGTCAATTTTATAGCAGAAAGGATGAATTTCTTCTGCATATTATTGAAATGATTCAATTGTTGTCCAGAAATCTATCCTTGAGGATAAGTCATAACATTGGAAATTTAGCTTCTGTTTTTCTAAGTACAACTCATCATCAACTCCTATTGTCAGGAAACAGATAAGATAAAAGTGGACCAAAGGGAAGAAATCTATAAATTTCCATGGTCATGTTTGATTGAGTGGAACCATTTTCTTCAGAGCAAAGGGAACTGAAGATCCAGTTTCATGGCCTCAGCTAGTCACTTTTTTCCACCACATGAAATTCCCACCACCAAAAATTTCCCACTTCATAACATTTCCATTTTGCCAAATTTTCAAGAATTTTTAAATGGAAAACAAAACAACCACTAGCAGATCCTTTGGGAGGTTGAAGAAAAAGTGACTATGAGAGCAGAACATTTGCTTGCCCCAGAATGGTTTGAGTATGACCATTATAAGAGTTTAAAATATGCAGTGGAATAAAGGAGGGCACAAAATATATCAAATAAACAAATAGTAGAATCAAATAAAGGTCTTTCTAATATTTTAAAACTCTGGATTTAAGAAAGTAAACAGCCTCAGGATATCTTTTCTGACTTCCTTTGCATTTGTCGTGAAATTATACCAATATCAGCTTTTTTTTTATTAAGTTGGCTTCCAACCCATTAATAATGTATATGACACCAAAACATGATATATACTACTATGTAAGTCTTTTGCTTTGGGGAGAGTTGTGTTCAGTGGGCAATGGAAGACTGATAAGACCTGAGTTCAAATCCAACCTCAGCCACTTATTAGCTGTATGAACTTGGACAAGTCACTCAATCCTATTTGCCTCAGTTCTTCATTTGTAAAATGAGCTGGAGAAGGAAATGGTAAACCACTCAGTATTTCTGCCAAGAAGTTGCCAAATGCGATCATGAAGAGTTGTATACAACAGAAAAATGACTGAACAACTATAGTTAGTAATCCAAGGCTAAATGTGGTGAGATAAATTTGACTTTAAGGTCTTCTGAATGCTTTCTTACTCCCAAAGGTACTTTTTATCTGCAGTGTTATGTGTGTGTGTATATATATGTATATATACCTGTTGAATGTGTTTTGTTCAGACCTATATAGGTACATGTTGTATTCCCCTCCCCCGAACCGCCCCCTTTAGAATGTAAGCTTGAAGGAGGGCACACTTTTGCTTTTTTCTTTGTATTCACAGTACCTGGAGCATAGGTAATACTTACTAAATGTTTGTTGATCAATGTAGATAGAAATTTATTTTGAACATAATTGCTGGTATAAAATACATTCAACATGCAATTATTAGAAACAGTTTTTGACTTAGAAGACCTGAACACTTTTTCAGTGTTCAGAAAAATTCCTAGAACAGATATTAAATAAATGTTTGTTGATTAATTGATTGCTTGATGCTTAACCATCACTTACCATTTATGTGACTTTATGAAAATCATTTTTTCTCACTAGGTCTGTTTCCTTATCTGTAAAATGAAAAGGGTGATACTAGATAATCTATAAAGTTTCTTTCAATTCTAATACTCTGTAAGCCCATGGGGTTAAGTATTGTGTCACCCCTTACAAAGATTTTTATCCCATTCATTTTCCCAACAGAAGATTTTTTCAGAAAAGTGATTCTAAATCCATAGATCTAGCTTTTCTAAGGCTCTAATCAAAAAGCACACAAACTAAGAGAAAAGAATTTAATTTAACTTCTGAGTAGTTTTATAGCCTTTAACACAACTTATAGTGGTTTAAAATTGATTAATCAGATGTTGGCCAAAATCTACCACAAAGCCAAAAAGATTAAAAACACTATATATATACTACCCAAGCTTCTTTAGAGAAAAAAAAATTAGCTGAAGAAAAGAGAAGATTAGATACAGATGTGGGGAAGGCAGCAAGAAAGGAACAGGAAACATTCCTGAGAGTACCTCTAAGTCAATCACTTCACTAAACTTACTATTGAGACCTTGAAAGCAACCAAGAACCATTAAAAAAAAATGCAGCCCTGCAAAACTCCATATGTAGTCATAGCAACAGAAGTTGAGGAATTACATAATTGCAGAGGCAGCAGGTTACCCCCTGACATGTGGGGTTATACAAATCCAGCCTGATGTACATGGAAACTGGGGTAGACGTGGGGAGGAGGGGGAATGTGAACTATTTCTGGTTATAGAAATGAAAGCAGTCCAGCTGTTAATCCATGACTACCAAAAAACATTAAACAGCCCTTTCAGTTATAAGAGAAGGGAAAAAGTAATAAACATATTTTATCTTCATATGATATATTTCATAAAAGGATATTAAAACATTTCACCACCAGTCATTTTTTTCTCCAAATACCTCAACAAGGGGCAGTCACCTTCTTCTTATGGACAACATACCAGTTTAATTACTACTGCTAGGGCAGGAAGAATAAGGAACAGACCCAACAAGTATTAAAAAAATCCAAAATTATGTGAATAAAGTGACTAAAATGCCCATATCCCATGATGGAAAGATTCCACTACTAGGCTCATACAACAAAGAGGCAATTGATAAGAAAGTTACCTCTTAACTACACATAAAGATAGCTGCAGGCTGCTTATTTAAAAAAAAATCCCATGTTAAAGGTATCAGTGTTTTATTTATTTATTTTATTTTGTCAAATATTTCCCAATTGTATTTGATTATGGTTTGGGAGAAGTATTGTGGTCTGCATCAAAGCCCACAAGTATAATACTTTGGATCTAGCACACGTGGGAAGGTTTTTTTGCTGTCAGAATTTCATTAGGCAGTCAACTACAACAACAATACACACATACACAAAAGCACACACACATGAACCCATATTCCCATCTGAAATTGGATCAAAGATCCATTAGACATTGGACAGAATTAGCTGAAAGTGAGAGTATCCTCATTCTGTACTTTCTACCAATACCTTTCTATAGTGCAAGTAGGAGGCACGTGTAAGTCAAGTGAGTCACAATCCAGAATCAAGGGTAGTAGTAAGAATAACATTTAAAGGATTGCTAATGTCCAGCATGAGAAATAGAAGAGACTATAAAATAAAACAATGGACTTTTGTTTAGTCATAATCCCGTTATCCACTGTAGAGACTTATAGGAAGGTATTTCTAACTAGGTAAAAAATCTAACTTTAATCCCTTCTTTCACTTTTCTATTTTCCCACTGATTAGTTAATTATGGGTAAACTCCCACTATTGTGGAAAATCTGGTTTTATGTACAATCAGAAGATGAAAGCCATATAACATAGATAAGTGGTACTCATTTAAGGGAAATCAGTATATTTCCTCTCTCCTACTCTGTTCTGTTTTCAGTTGAGTGGAAGCAGGAGCTCAGAAAATGGTACCAAATAGAAGAGTTGAGTTTCAAAAAGAGAGGGACCTTCTTTTCCCCCGATCCCGACCTCCAACCCAAGGTTTGTGATAGCTGTTTCAGTCAAGGAAATCTAAATTGCTTCAAACAACACATTCATTCTCAGTCTGCTCAGGATCTTCTTATCCAGTGAGATGCTTCTTTCCTGATACTTTAAACTCCTTGGGCTTTACTTTTCTCATATGTAAAATGAGAGCTTTGAATTTGATTAATTCAATTCTAGTCCTATGATCCAATGAATCAGTCGCATTAACTATTAGGAGGACAGGGGAAATTTTTCTATTTCAGAGAAGCTTCAATTGAGGATTTGACAGAAATTAACATATGGTCAAAATGTAACAAGGATAGAAAATCACTCATAGGCTGCTTTCTCCAAAGTCACCAGTGTTCTCTTTGCCAGATTTAATGGCTTTTTTTTTTTTCCAGAGGTAGTTGTGGTTAAGTGACTTGTTCAGGGTCACACAGCTAGAAAGTGTTAAGTGTCTGAGACCAGATTTGAACTCATTAATGGTCTTTTCTTAATTTTCACCCTTCCTAATGTCCCTGAAGACTTCAATCCTATTGATCATCCTCTTCTCCTTTATAACCTCTTTTTTTTTGTTTATATAACAGAATATATTCTCTCTAACTCCTCCTCAATCTGCTTTGCAAGATATCAATACATGGAATACCTGCTAATTAAAATGGGTATTTCCCAAGACTTGGTCCTGAGCCCTCTTCTCTTCTCCTTCTATATTTTTTTCACTTGGAGGTCTCATTAGCTCCTATGAATTCAATTATCATCTCTGTGTCTATGATTTTCAGATCTATTCTTTCTCCTGACCTCCAGTCTTATATCAACTGCCTTTTGGACATCTCCAATTGTATGTCCTGTAAGTATCTCAAACTCAACATGTCCAAAAAAGAGATCTCCTTTCTTCCCAAATCTATCCTTTTTTCTAAATTTTCTGTTAGTGTCAAGGGCACCACCATAATTCCAGGACAAAGATTTTTTCATTGCCAGATTCAATGTCCTTTTTCTAATGTTTTCCCCTTCTTGACTTCTCTGCAGACTTTGACATTCTCAATCACTCTTTTTCCTTGATATTCTCATCTATAAATTTTCAGAACACTTTCTCCTGCTTCTCCTCCTAGGTATCTGACCACTATTTTCAGTCTTTTCTACAGAATGATTATCTATATTAGCCTACTGTGGTATTTAACAGGTTTCATGAGACATAGTTTCTGAATAATTTGATCATTTTAGTAATAAGGTCGGTAGGTTGTTAATAAAAGTATGGTCATTTGGTTCTCTCTCTTAGAACAAAGATAATTATGGGGACAAACTCCCAGTTTGTATACCCTTCAAAACAGTAGATGCTGTTTTGAAATCTATTTGGCCAAGTGACTGAAGGTAGGCTATATTAAAATGAAAGGTTGGGGATCTCTTGGCTGGAAAAAGTTTCTATACCAGATTACACATAGCTTTAGGCTATCAATTCCAAGAATGTATACTCCACTAAAGTCTGAGCAAAATACAATTGGCTTCCCCACTTTAAATTCCTTGTATTTGCTAGGTGGGATTCAACCAAAATTGAGGAGAGTTAATGCAATCTCATTATCATAATGTCATTCTGAAGAACTGAATCTTTAAAGGACTTTAAAAGAAGGGGAGAGCTCTAAATCTCCCATCAGTTATTGGATTTTAATAATCATTTCTCACACTGCTAACTCTGGATATCCATGGGTGTCCCTCAGGGATCTCTATTTACTTTACTTGGTGATCTCATCAACTCCCTTGATTTCAATTACTATCTTCATACTGGTGATTCTGAAATCTGTTTATCTAGCTCTAACCTCTCCATTGACCTCTATCTCTGCCTATTAGACATATAAAAATCAGTATGTCCAAAACTGAACTCTTTCCCTTCAAGTTCTCTCCCTCCCCTTTAAAAGTTATTTTTGTCAAGGGCAACATTTTCCTCCCATTCCCCAGTTTCACAACCTGTGTCATTCTCAATTCCTCACTGTTTCTCATTGTCCCTCCCATTGATAACTCATTGCCCTATGAACCAATCAACCAATATTTTTTAAATGTCTACCATATACCAAGCACTATACTAAGCCTTGGAGATACAAATACAAAGAAGAAAGTCCCTGACTTCAAAGAATTGAAAATCTAATAGGGGAAGACACACTGTTATACTTCAGTTTCCCTGAATTATATCAGTTTCCCTGATGGCAGCTCCCCCCTTCCTAATGATTAGTGGTGAGCTGTTTGGGGCCAAGGAGCTCTGGCCATTCTGGCATTCCAAAAAGTCTTAAAACTCCAGATGGCTTATCTCAAATACTTAGATGGCACCCTTTATCTTTCTGGCTCAGGCTTTGACTCCTAACCTATCACAATTAAAAAGTTATAGTCCTTCCTGGAATTTCCACTCAACAATGCTCTGACCCCCCTTGCCTTTGTTCCCCTGATAACTGGAGCTCTAGAAGAGTCTCTGGAATTACTTGCTTATTGCTGGATGCTTTGAGACAACAGTCCTATCCAGTAGGCTAGCTATGGCTATGAATATTAAAAACCTCTAATCTGTCTTGCCTCAGTTTCTCCGGCATTACAACACCAATAGGAAACCAAAAAGCAGGGGAAGGTGGAGGAACCAGCAAGGTACCCAAATGGGGGGCTTGGTGGAAAAGTCAGAGAAATCCCAAAGCAATTTATCAGGTGAGAAATAGCATGTTCAAAGCTGAGTTTCTCTCTTAACATGGAGGTTTGGGAATTCCAAGTTCCACCTCCAATCAGTGGGAAAGAGTCTGATGAGACAGAGTACCCAGGTTGATGGGATGATTGCAAGATGATAAAGTTTTCCCCATAATGAGCTTTCTGGGTATGGCAGAAAAGTCAAAGAGAGCCCAGAGCAGGGCAGCAAGAAATTTCATGAATTTCACCTTTGCAATAGCTCTCAAACAAAGCCCCCTTATCTCTTCTGATGCAGTCACCATTCTGGTGCAGGCTAGTAAAAGTCTTATACCTTATTCCCCTACAGGCACTCTATGATTCAATGACATCACTCTTCCTGAAGTCTTTCATATAAGACGTTAAACATTTTGATTCCCATATTTCTGTCTAGTCTATCTACCCTCGGTGCCAACAATTGATTTTTCTCTTCTTTACTATCCAGCTACCATTTGGTGATTTTAACATCCTTGAAACTTGATGCCTCTGGCCAGATCTGTACCTTAAATTTCAATTGAGACTCAACTAGTACATGACTTATTTAAGAATAGCAGAACAGTATGGATCTTCTGGGAAGTAGCACAACATAAGATCAAAGAGCACTGGATTTGAAAATGGAAGATGTATTCTGAAGTCCAAATGTTGAAATTGAGAAGGGGGACCTCAAAAGTCCCAGACCGTTATTTCAAGGTATCTCAAACTCATCTCCTTGCAAGCTTGAACCCATCCCCTAGTCAAGGGACAAAGTTTATTAGAAGCAATGTGATGCCATTACTGAGCAGACTGAATTCTAAGAGAATCCAGCAAAGAGACAGAACCAAGGAGATACACTTATGTAGCTTTCTAGCATAAATATGTTAATTCTATGACTTGAGGGTAAGACTAGGAAGTAATCTCCAGATGAATTAAGGGTGGTCTTCAGATAGATTGGGTGTACTCAGTTTCCTGGGCAGATTCCAAAGCCAGAAGGCCAAGGACTCATTAGGACAGAAGCCCCTAGTCAGGGAACCCCAAAATCATATATCATAAGTTCCAAGGACAACTAACTGCATGATTAGTCAAATATCCTAACTTTTCTGTCATATTGGACTCTTGAAAGAGCTGTTGTGTGGGAAAAAATCTTGTAGCCCTGAAAATATCTGTAGAAACAGGCCTTGGTAATAACATAATGAGTGAGCAGCTAAGTGACATAGTAGATAAAAAGAAGAATTTGGAATCAAAATGATCTTAATTCAAATTCTGCTTTAGATACTGCCTAATCATGGGTAAATCACTTAATCTTTTTCTGCCTCACTTTCCTCAACTGTAAAATGAGAATTATAATAATACCTAACAAGATTGTTATGAAGATGAAATGAGGTAATACAGGTAAAGTGCTTTGCAAACCTTAAAGTAATCTATGAAAGCAATTTTACTGTTATTCTCATCTGGTCCCTCTGGTTGATTGAACTGATGTTTAAAAAGTTAATTACCTGTGTTCTGCTAGCCACATATTCCAAATCACTCCCATTAGGACACTTTCATTTTCTGTTCTTAAGTTTCATTACTTTTTCTTAGAACCACCAAAGTTCAGAAATGTTAAAAGCTCACCTACCTGCTAACTCACACAAAACACAATACATCCCCCTCTCAGTGCATGGTAATAGAATAAGCTTGAGGCTCTTTTACCATTTATTCAATTTACCTCCCAATTGTGACTACCCTTATAATACTTTTTTAAAACCCTCAATTCTAGATCCCTCTCCATCAACCTTGACCCTTTTCACCAGAGTAAGCAATAAATCCATTAGAACCTCATAATCAGGTGGCCCTTGACTTCAGTTCAAGGCAGTTTTTTTTTTAATGAAGCACTTTTTCACCTCTTCCTCTAATTGCTTATTATTTAAAGACAAGTTATGCTTTTTCTCCTACCATTGGCAATACAGCTTTTCAACAGATAACAGGAGGAGGCAAATGATGCTTTCAGTATTTCTAGCATAATTTCTTCTATATCTTCTAATAACTGCATCAAAATAAGACTTCTAATTCCAAAAAGTAGATTCACCCTATATTTTTAACAAGGCTTTTTTTTTTGCCACTGAGGGGGAAAAAGCGTCTTTTTCCAATTGTTCTATTAGTCTAGTCTTTTCTTACAAAATTCCTTATATACCATTACAAAAATCAGAACAACAGCAGCAACAAACCAAACAAACAAGTAAGAACCATCTGTGCATAACTCAGATATTGTGGCCTACATCCAAATTTTCCTTTGTCCAATAAGTGCATGTCTTTTTAAAAAATGTGTTTAAAATACAAAGCATTAATAAACTATAAAACTTCAAGTAAGATGACTTTAATCATGGAAGTTTAAAAAACATAAGAAAGCATGCAATAAGAAAAAAAATAAAAAGGACCCAAAACAAAACTAAACCAAACAAAAACCAAGAAGCATGCAGTATATAATCTAAAAATATTTCTTACAGCTTCTTTATCAGACCAATTTTTTATAATTCAAACCATCCACTTACAAAGTATCCAATTGGATGGAAGAGCAAGATGAATGATAGTTACAACAGCTGCCCTAAGAACCTATCCAAATTTCCACTATAGGAGGATTCAATTTTCAATTCTTTATATCTAATTGCTAATTTTTAATGTTTGCCAAATTAAGAAAAGCAAATATATTAGCAGATATTTTGTATATAATTTTAAATCTTAAATATTATTTTAACAAATATATGTTATAATATATATTTTCTATGTTTAAATATATATGCACTTGAGGTTTTTGTTTTTAAGAAATGAAATAATTTATTCCTCTGTATTCCTGTGATTGGCTGGAAATTATGCTAATTTGAACAAACAGTCCAACTGTAATTAGAGGTCTAAATCCAGAACATATATCAAGTATAATCAAAGCTTTTCAGTAGTCTAGTTTCTCTCAACCAAACCTCTCTTTCCAATCTTCCTCATTTTATTATGCTCTTGCATTCCATTTAGGGTGTTTGTGCCTTTAGTTCAGGTTACCATGTTCAGTGCCCCATGCACCCAGATGATGTGGGTATGTCTTTTTGTCTGGGTTCCCACCATTGCCACCTGGCAGGTCACAGTTGAGAACCAAAGAATCACAAGAACACACTTTGATAGTCCCTGGTACTTTTTACCAGCTTGAAAACGTTAATAATCCTTGACATCAATTTGCCACTAAACAGTGACACCTGGTGGCCTTCCTGGATTAGTGCAGCTTCCAGCCAATCAGCTGTTTTCTTGAGCACCACCAGATTACGGTTTTGATGTGGAAATTATACAAGGCCTGGAGCTTCCTATCTCTGGCATCCCATACATAGAATAGTGTCCGAGGTCTGCTTATCTTGTGCAATGAGTCTGAGCCAACTCTACAAATTTCCACATCAAATCTTCAAAGGTATGGGAGGGAGAAAAGGCAATATGTGATAATCCTGAGGGGACATTTTCTAGATACTCATTCTCTGATCATGATGACCTCTGGTAGTTATTGGCTTCATCTCAGATAAACACCTGAACTTTCTTGGGGTCAATTAATTTGAAGTTGGAGCACCATTCAGAACTGTGTAAGTTCATGAGCTACTTACCCTGATCTTGCCACACATTTGCAATTTATTTTCTCAAACAGTATGCACAAAGTTTATGGATAAGTTTTATTCATAGCCTTCTAGAACTTGATCCCATTGTAAGGTTGCTGTTTTTCCTTTATTTGCACTTAAACTGGCAACTATTTCTGTGCTTGGTAGACCTTAGGAAATCCCTACAGGTAGCCATTACTCTCACTGAAGCATCTCTGTCCTTTCCACCAGAAGAGATTCCACCTGGTGCAGGTCTTTTGGCTAAATAGGTTTGATATTTCAAAAGATGTGTTTTGTGGAAGTTCCTTTAAGTGAATATACTTCTGAACTATACTTATAGTTTATTTGAATGATTCAGAAAGAAATCAATTGATGAATGAGTCAAATGTTTGTCAATCTATTATGCTCGATATTGAAAAGTGCAAGGAAAGGCAAAAGAGTGATACTCAAAATCAAGATGGCATAGTGGATAGACTTCTGGGCTTGGAGTTATAAAGATTTATCCTCAAGAGTTCAAATCTGACCTCAGACACTTATTAGCTGTGTGATTCTAGGCAGATCACTTGATCCCTTGTGCCTCAGGTTTCTCATTTGTAAAATAAGCTGGAGGAATAAATGGCAATGGGGTCTGATGTTAGGCACATCTTCCATTCTGAGCTTTTCTGATCACAAGCACACTCATTGTCCTCTGACAGAATTGTTGGGCACAGCTCTGTAGACCTGAAATTACCTTATAAAGATTGAAGTGCTAAATAGAGCTGGACTTTGTGACAAGTAGATTAGGAATGCTTATTTCCTGAGATACCTACATATTGCTAGGGAATTTCAGTTTCAGCAATAGAACTTCATAGATGTAAAAGAAAAAAAATTTCATAGAAAAGGAATCAAAAGAATTAAGAGGTCATGATTACACAGGCAGGAAAATAAATCAGAAGTGGATAGGAGTCCAGGCATGTTCCACTGTGCCACTTAAGTGATCACCAATATCCCTTCTTTCCTCCACAAAATTGTCTACAGGCTCCCTTCTTGTTAAAGAAGGGATTTAAATAGCCATGATTCCTATGAATATTCATATGGATAGAGGTAACAAATTGAAGCCCAAGAACCTCATGAGAATCGAACATACATGTTTTTATCAGAAAGAGTTCTTCTGATAGCTCCTCAGAACGAGTCAAAATCAAGGACATATTTCTTCCCAAGAAGCATCTTCTGGATTGCCTATATGCTTCCTGACTTGAAGCATTTCCCTCCCCACCAAGGACAACTCCTTCTCCTAAGGACTTCTGGCTTTGGGGACAGTGGGAACTTTTTTCCTTTTCTTAGCCTAGGTTAAAATCAGAGGAAAACTGCTAGGTTTGTGTCAAAGACATCCAGAAAAGGGAGAAAGGACCTGGTTGTTCAAAAATATTTATAGCAGCTCTTTTTGTGGTGGCTAAGAATTGGAAATGAAAGGGAAGGAAGCCTATCAATTAGGTAATGGTTAAACAAGCTATGTATATGATTGTAATGCAATATTATTCTACCATAAAAAATAACAAGCAGAATGACTTCAAGAAAACCTGGACTTGCATGAACCGATGCATAGTGAAGTGAACAGAAACAAGAGAACAGTAAGAGTGATATTGCTTGATGAAGAATTATGAATTACATAGCTCCTCTCAGCAATACAATGATCCAAGACAATCCCAAAAAACTAATGAACCTTTTATCCCTCTTGCAGAGAAATTGATAGTGATTATTAAATATACACTGGAGCATGATATTCTTTATTTTTTTGAGTCTTAAACCAAATTGATAAGGAAATACATTTCCTTATTAGTATAACATGTAACCTCTATTTGGTTGCTTACTCCCTCAGGGAGAGATAGAATTTAAAATTCAATTAAATAAAAAATTGAAAAAGAAAAAAAAAGAGAGGGAGATCTTCAAGAGACTGCCAAGCCATTCCATATGAATGAAGTTTCTAAGAGTCTTAAGTGCTAAAGATAGCACACCAACAAATACATCTCAGAATTGGTCATGATGCTCCATGGCATAAGAAAGCTGTTCTAACGACTGGTATAGAGCATCTAAAAAGAAAATAAATTTTGAGTGGCTTACTTCTTTGTTCTTGGTCATATTCATCAACTAACCTCATTGAATTCACTTTGCTTCCTCTTTGGATTGATCTATCAGATTAACCCTGCTGGAAAATGAAAAGGAATCCCAGTATGGTGGATGGCAAGGTCCCCAAATGAGGTTTTCCTGATTTCCAAAGCCACTGGCAAGATTTATATTTCAGAGTCTAGTCCTATTGAATTAGAGTTCTGTCTCCAAGAGGAGTTTCTGTGGCTGCGGTTCTCTGTCTTCAAGTTCCCAGGTACAATACAGGCAGGGAATAGGGAATTTATTTGGGGTACTGGTGAAATAGGGATGCAGAGAATGCCATTCTTCAGAGGAAGTGGATTCTAAGGAAATTCCTGGCTGTTCTCCTACTGAGTCTGTTTCAAGGTTACAGGGAGCATTCTGGTAATTCTCTTCTCTTTTCTTCCAAAATATGAAACTTTCAGATAGATGATTCTTGGAGCTGCTTTTACTCTTTTTGGTCTTCATCTTTGGAAACTGAAAAAGAACTGATTCATGAGGGTCACAATCATTCTCTCCCTCCTCCAGACCCTCAAAATGCCTGGCCAATGATATAAATGTGGAAAAGGCATTCAGATCCCAAAAGTTTAACCTTTTTCTGAATGTGGGCAAGGCAGGTCTCAAATTGGTTAAATCTATATGAGGCACAAGCTTAAAAAAAAAATTCTGTCAGATCATCTCCAAAAAAGTTGCTGACAACCTAAACTCTCAAATTTTTAAAGTGCCTACTGTGAGTTAGGCAGGGTGCTAAATGATGGGGATATAATTAATAAAAAGATTAGCCCTCAAAGAGCTAACAATTTAAAGGATGAGATAAAGTATTATCTACCCACCAGAAGAGCAAACTGAGAAGTTTCGAGGTCCCTTTTGTTTCATCTACAGAAAAATATTTTTAATTTTTAATATTTTTTTTGGAAAATAAACTAACATTCTGATCATGAAACAGTTTCCTCACAGAAGAAAAATCTACTATCTCAAGTGAGGGTATCCCTTGGACAATTGATAAAAAAAAGATTTTGAAAATAGTCTGACTTCCTTGATGTCCTCAAAAGTCCTGAGACCCTTAAAATCCAGTTTAAATAATTTCCTACTCCTTGGTTGGTTATACCTATCTGCTTACACAATCCTCTTTGATTAAGTTGTAAGAACCTATTTATTGTATAGCCTCTCCTTTAAGAAAAGTCCTGTTTTCCATTTATTTAGATTTCTAAAATACTACTAAATTTGATAATTTAGAGAAGAAAATGGCAAACCACTCCAGCATCTTTGCCAAGAAAACACCAAATGGGGTCACAAAAAATCAGACATGACTGAAATGATTGAGTAACAAATCTGATGATTACTAAACTACTAAAATTAGATTTTAGGCATTTCTATGCCCTTAGATGTCATTTTGGTTTCATAATATTCCAAAATTTTGAGCTGGAATGGAGTTTAGAAATAAGGTATCCCAACCTTTTGATTTTTCATGTGGAAACTAAAGAAACCAAAGCAAGTAAAGTGCTGAGTCAGATTAGAACAATCTAGTAATACATTGGCTTACATCCAAGCATACAGTTTAGTGAGGTGCTGGATTCAGAGTGTGAAATTGTTCAGTCATTTCAGTCACGTCTGATTCTTCACGGTCCCATTTGGTTTTGTTGACAAATATTGGAATAGTCATTTCTTTTCTAGTTCATTTTACAGATGAGGAAACTGAGGCAAAGAGGGTTAAATAACTTGCCCTGCATCACACAGCTAGTAAATTTATGAGGCCAGATGTGAACTCAAGAAGAGAAAGTTCTTGAGTCCAGGTCCAGCACTCTATTCACTTTGCCATCTAGCTGTCTTTTGTAGTGTAAAGAGCTGGGTTCAAATGTCAGCTTTGTTTTTGTAAAAAACTGACTCTGGTCAAGTTATCTTCAGGGTCTCAGTTTCCTCACAAGGAAAATGGACAGGATGACCATACCTGTAATTTTATGTTTCTAATACTATGATTTCAAAAATAATTATTCATTCCCTCCTAAGTTTTATTACACATCCTAGGTCATGGTTCTAGCTAGGCTTGTGATTTTGTTATTCTACAGAACTCCTTAAGTGAGTAAAATTCCTCTACCAAGGGAATTTCAGCCCCTTCTTTGAATCTTTTCATCTTATTGCCATGTTGAGATTCTTGCCCAGGGCCCAGTAGTCTGTATTGCCAAAGATCAACTTTATCATCCTCCTACAATTAATGTTTCCACAAATTTGATTAAATAAAGTGCCATCCCATCCTTGAAAGGTAAGAATTTCCACACTGCCCCTGAAAACCTTACACCCTTGAAGAAGAAGTCCAGGTTTTACCTTGTTCTTTGTAATAGAGAAACCACAGGTCAGGCAGTTCATATCCAGAGGCCGAAGTGCAAACTCCAAGATGCTACAAGGAAAAAATATCTCATCAGTAAAACAAAGGATGTGGAGTGTGTATATGTAAGTATGTATATATTTCAATCCTATGGCTTCAAACCAAAAGAAGGAAGGTGGGAGGGGAAGGGGAGGAAGATTACAGGGAATGATTTAGGAGAATTAAAATATCCCTTCAAGTAGGCTGGAAGTCAACATCAAAAAGCTAAGGAAACCTCTCCCCTATTCTGCTCATCCAACTATGCCTTTGCTGAAAGGGGCTGCCTTTTTTCTCCCATTCACTACAGGAAAAGGTAAGCCAAAAATTCCTTTTAGCCATTGACTCAAGAAACAAACTCCAGACCCCATAATTGATTATTCTTGAAAAAAGTTTGTAACTTGGAGAGGACCTCAAGATTAAAAGGATCCAGGAAGAAAGGAAGCCTATACCCCAAGTTTTCCTAATATTCTTCCCCAAAATAGTACCATTGCTACCCTCCCTACACATAAAACTGCTATTTCCTCCTCATTAAGGACTTCAGTCTTTCCCCCATCCCCTAAATTCAAAAGTCTTGGAAACTTCTGTTTATACATATAGGTGTACCTCTTCCAAGTGCCTGAACACAAAAGTTCAGTGGGGCTCTCTTTGAATTTTGAAGTCCTGAGCAGATTCTTTGAGCTGAAGGAAAAATGCTGAAATCACTTGACTTGACTAGACTTCAGGTGAAAGGTTGCAGGTTTATAGATTTGAGTCTGAACTTGGGGAAGTTCAGAAAGCAGACTTAAATAGTGTTCTGGAACTGACCTTTGGCCAATGGCAAAACTAGGTTTTTGTTCTCTGGAGAAAACAAATCAGTAGTAGTTCCTGAGGGCAAACTGGGATTAATCTCTAGTACAATAGCATTCCCCATCCTTAAATTCTTTGATCTTTCTGCCTTGAAGGATTGGGAAGTGGTGTGAATGCCCCAGCTATCCCCCAGGTATAATCTACAAACAATGGAACAATAAGAAATTGGAGCCTTTGAGAATCTTAAAGTAAGTAGGGATAGCCCTGCTTTATGGATCTAGAGCTGCTGAGCCCAAAATGTCTCCAATTTCCTCCCTTTGAGAGATTAGAAAATCCTCTGCATTGCTGAAATTAGGCAAAGAAGGGTTCCCATCTCTACTCAATGTTCCAGGTCCCTAATCCCTGGAAATCCTGCTGTTGTCCCGGCAACATCAGGATAATAGTTTCTATTCTTGTTTTGATCTGAAGTGAAGTTTCCTAACATTTGTCTCTAATGTGGATCCAACAAGACAAAAAATAAGTCAGAGAAAGGAGTGTGATTGGAATCTTTAATGTTGTGAAAGGTTTGGAGAGTGGTAATAGTGCGTGACATTTTAAGTCTAAAGATAAATGGGCATTCCCTGGAAATTGAAGGCAACATTTTTTCTTTACCTGACTAGTATAAGTGATATGTAATTTTTTTACATAAAGAATTGTTATCCTTCATCTCTGCTTTCCAAAACCTTTTAATTAGACACTCTACCTCAATTATTTCCCTACTGCAATCCAATCTAGCCCATCTTCCAAAATATGCATTGTCTCAATTGTTACTGCCTACTACTCAATAAAATCTCATGGATCCCTTTTATTTCTAGGATCAAATATAAATTCCTGTTTGATGTTTAAAATTCTGTATAACATGGACCCCTCCTGATTTTTCAATCTTTCATACTGCACTCTTCCACAGGACTAAGATTCAGTCATACTGGTCTACTTATTGTTCTCCAACACTCTTCTCTGCTTTTGCACTGGCCTATCCCCCATACTTTGAATGTTCTCTCTTTTAACCTGGTACTCTTTGAATCCTTAGCTTATTTCTAGACTGCTTATTTACCACCTTCTACAGGAGGCTTTTCCTACCTCCCCCCCCCCCCATCATCATCTCTCACACTATCATTTATGCATTGTTTTTACTTTTTATATGATTTGCTTGTTCTTCCCACCATAGAATATAAACTCCTTAAGGGCAAGGACTTTTTGTTTCTACTTGACTTCTAGTAGATAGCTTAATAGGGTCTTCAATTAAGCTTATTTCCTAGTTCAATCAATTTTATTAAACCAATCAACAAATAGTTGTTGATTCTTCCTCCCCCTGCCCTCATTCAGTTAAGCTGTTAAAGTAATCTTTTATATCATCTCCCTATACCAAAATGTGTTTTTTCCTTTGGGAAGAAGAAAGTTTCCATAACACTAGAACTGGGAAATAATTTCACCCATTCTGAAGTATGCTGCCCCAAGGCACCCAAGGCCATACTGGGAGGTTTATTTACAACAATTAAATATAGTACTTGATGTTTTATATATATATATATATTACACACACACACACACACACATATCTTACTTCCTTGTTTTCTTGGACTTAAGTTCTATTCCCATCTCTACCCAAATCAAGAAGAAAAGATAAAAAACAAAATAACATCCATACTATATTTAATTCCTCTCTCAGAATACTCCAATGGAATCCTATTGTCCCCAAGATACATATCCCAATAAATTAAAAACTTTTGTTTACTGGATACTTGGCACTTCGACTTTGGGTCAGACAGTTAGAAACATAAACAATCATAAACTATATCTACCTTAGAGGAACTTCCATCTTACTTAGAGGAAGGGGCAACATAAATAGAAACATATATACATAGAACATTCAAAGGGAGAAATAGGAAGGTAGATTGAGGTAGAATTTGACTTCAGAAAGTGGCACTTAATCAGCTTTGTCTTCAAACATGTTAGGGATTCTAAGAGTTGTAAATGATAATATATAATTATAATGACTATGATGAAATGACCAATCTTGATCCTCAACATGAGATTAGGATCTATACATCCCTTCTTTCCTTGGAATGGTGGTAGATTATGGAGTTACTGTTTTCCAAGAGAATTGCTTTTCAAATAATCAAGATCATTCAAACTGTACCTTGAAGAATAGCCTCACAATTTCTGTGATAGACGAGAAGAATTTTAGTCATATATCTTTAAAAGTAACTTAGGAGAAATATATATGGGAGTACTGAGGATAGGCCCTAAGAAAGCCATAGTTCTATATAGCTCTTTAGGTAACTAGGTGCCATGGTAGCTAGCTTGTTGGGCCTGGAATTAAGAACAATTGAGTTTAAATTTAATCTCAGAAATTTATAAACTGTGTCCCTCTCCCTGAATAGTCATAGTCACTCCCTCCTGGAGTTGTTATAAGAGGATAGTGAACTATTTACAAAGCATTTTGTACACTTTAAAGTAAAACATAAATGTTATCTATAATTATTGTTGTGCTGCTACTACTTCTCTGGGAGTCAAACTTAAGGAACCATATTTCATCCAAATAAAAATCCTTAAATTTTTCAGGAGTCCCTGGGTATCCTTTAGTCTTCTTTCCTTAGAATCTTTTTATTCATTCCAGGAGCCTATTGAATCATTTTCTTCCTTTTCTTAGTTAGATTTTGTGCCTTGGTATCTAGAGTAGATGTGTATTCATTTCTCTTCCTTGACCTGGGTTAGGACCAAATGAAAGAAATTCAAGATAGCTCAAGCCAATCAATGGTTTGATTGATTAATCAATAAGCTTTTATTAATTAACCATAATTAGTTATGGTTAAGTGCCTACCATGTGCCACACTTTAAGCATTAGACATACAAAGGCAAAACCCAGTCCTTGCCCCCACGGAGTTTATAATCTAACCAGGGAAGACACACACAAACAAGCTGTAAAATAGGACAGGGAGGGAAGTTACCTTGTATTTGGGAGCATGATATTGGTCCTAGGGGCACAGGCTACTGAGATGTGTGAGTTCCAAGACTAGTTGACTAACCAGAAGAATGGATATGTAGATATGTCAAATAAGGTAGAAACCCTTATCTTGAGACAAAAACAAAACTAACACATATAATTTGATTTTTTAAATTTGTAATATGTATTTTAAGTAAATTTTAGGGTTTTTTATTTTACATTAGTTATTTCCAGATATACCATGCCATTCCCACTCCCTCCCCTTCTCACCTCTACTCCTATATTCAATGTATATAACATTCCAGGGTCAACCTGGGAAGATTATGCAAGTGATCTTCCCAACAGAGATGTACTCTGAGTTCCAAACTCTAGCTCAGCCAGTGTCACCAGAAGTTGTGGAACTATGAGTCAAGTAGTCCCTTGGGTCACATAGTCTTTTAGGCCAAAGAGGCTGAAATAGTCTGCAATGCTTCCAAGTTGGGGGCAGTTGTGATGTGAGAGCTAACAGCCTTTTTGCCTTCCAATATCCATCACAGGCTCATCCCTAGAATACAGGTCCTACAAATTAGTCCCAAACCACAGTATTCCCCAGTCAGGAGAAGCCCATCTGACTAATATCAGATATAACCAAATCTAATAGCAATATCCTGTTTGAATAGAATGATTGTGAGGATGAAACTCCTTTGTCTATCCCTCAAACCTCAAGCATCTTTAAACAACCCTTGAGATGTTGATTAGCATTATCTTTGAACAGGTCTAGGAACTGATCTGCCAGGTTCTTTCCATCTAGCTCTGACCCTCCTATGAGCCTTTACCTGGGAACCCCCAAGGTTATATTTTCCCTGTAAAAGATCTGGTTTTGATGAAGATCTTTGTTAAGTTCTTTTCAGGACTAAGCCCACTAAGAAATTACACTCTCTCCCTCCTCACAGTGCCTTCTCTCTAATGGCATCTTTCTCCTTACTCTGGCTTAGTCTAACTATATGCTGTCCTAACTCTATTTCATATTTGCCACTCCTAGTGCCTATTTTACCTCTTATTATTATTATTTTTATTGTATTAAATAAATAATAATAAATAATTATTTTATTATTATTATTATTATTATTTTGTCTGTAACCTGTTCCCCTAAATAAACCTGCCTTTTCCCAAAGAGAACAGCCTTGTGAATTCACCATATGTTTATTTCAAACTAAGAACTAGGATCTGTTATCCAGACCCCATCACTTTTGAGATCCATTGATAGATTCACCATTGACATTGTTAATGAAAATTGTAGTAATACTTGTTTCCCAAGGATTGTCCCCAATCTGATGCACATAATTCTCAAACTCTTCAGGAATATTATAGCTGATGACATGAAAGATGACTGGGAAGTCTAGGTCCTTGGAAGTTAAATCAATAGCCAGTAAGATTTCTTTATTGCTTTTCCAGAAGGCTTCAATGGTCTTATGCCTTTCTTTTGGTTCTCTACCTGGATGAATGGCTACAGTCTGTTTTTGTATAATTCTTCCAACATTGATTATTCCCATCCTTTATTTTCTTAGTCTATTTGCTTAGCACAGTGGCTAGTACTTGCACGTGCTTAATAAATATTTATTGATTGATTATGAGATAAAACCTCACACTTGTATTCTTCTTGTTTTTAATGATTTGGAGCATTGTTCATATCATCATTCATAGTTTACAATTCTTCCTTTGAGAACTTTTTGTTCATATCCCTTGTCTTCTTCTTCTCTTTTTTTTAAATTTTTAATTTTTTAAAATTTTATTAATACTTTTTATTTGCAAAACATATGTATGGGTAATTCTTCAACATTAACCCTTACAAAGCTTTCTGTTACAAATTTTTCCCCCCTACTCCCCATCCCTCCCCTAGATGGCAGGATATCCAATACATGTTAATTATGTTAAAATACTTAAGAAATCGAATATATGTATACTTATTTCCACACATTTTTGTGCAGGAGAAATCGTATCTATAAGAAAGAATAATCAGATATAGGAAATACAATACAAGCAAACATCAATAGAGAGCATGAAAATGCTATGTTGTGGTCCACATTTCACATCCCTCTCTCTGGGTGTATATGGCTTTCTTCACTGAACAATTGGAACTGGTTTGAAGCATTTCATTGTTGAAGAGAGTCATGTTCATCAGAATTGATCATCATATAGTATTGTTGTTGCTGTGAAAAATGATCTCCTGGTTCTGCTCATTTCACTCAGCATCAGTTCATGCAAGTCTCTTCAGGCCTCTCTAAAATCACCCTGCTGGTTGTTTCTCACAGAACAATAATATTCCATAATATTCATATACCAACCTTATTCTTCTCTTTTGGGAGACAATCTTTTGTTTTATATATTTTCGTTAACTTTTAACATATTTTGGATAGCAAACTAGCCAACAAAGATTTTTGTTTCATCAATGATTTTCCTTCTTATCCTATATACAGCTTTTTAATTTTAGATAATCATAATTATGTTTTATCTTTTGTATTTACTTTTATCTCTTTTTAAATTAGGAAGTATTCTCTATCCATGGCTATGAAGGATGAATGATCTCTTCTTATTTTTTTTTCTTAATGGTACACTCCTTAATTTTCAGGACTGAAAGAAATGATTATTTCTTTTTTACATTAAATAACCAATTATTGGAGAAAAGCAGGGTATTTTCCCTTCCTATTTCCTCATATTCTAATATATCAAATCAGCATCTGAAAACCATTGGAATAATGAGAGCCTTTCTCTTTAATCTTGTTTAAGTCCTACTCAAGAAGGGAAACTCATACTGTTCTACTCAAGCATGGGTGAGGGGGTAGATCATTTGTCTAGATTGCCTAGGGGCTGGGGGTGGTCTGGAAATAAAAGTGATACAATCAAAGTAATGTCTCTCATCCACTCATTAGAATTTTTAGAACCTTTCATTATAATATTTAATCTTCTCATTAATTGTTAACCAATCATACCTGATTGTCACCTCTCAGGAACCCCTTAGCTTCCAAGGGCATATAAGCTTCAAGAAACTGACATTCAAGACTGCTATTGGCCCCTTTTATTAATTATTCAATAGCAATAATTAATAAAATGATTACCCAGAATCTATATCTTTCAAACTTTTTATATGTGACAGGACATATCCATTCTGGATTGATTGTGGAATATGGTATGAGTTGTGTTCTAATTTCTGGCAGACTTCTTTTCAGTTCTCTGAACAATAATGATCCAATAGAATTCTATCCAATAGAGTTCTTTCTTAGATAATTAATGTTAGGGTATTTATTAAACATTATGTTGTTGAATTCAATTATTTGATTTTTCTCTAGGCTTTTCCACTAATCTATTTTTATCTTTTACCCATCACAAAATGGTTTTTATTGCAACTTTATGTATTGTTATGCCTTGAAGAACTATTCACTTCCCTTCATACTCTTTCTCATTATTTCCTTGATATGTTGGATGCCATTCTTGGGTTATTCAAAAAGCATGATGAAAATGGAATAAGTTTGAAGTCCTTTGTATCTCAGTTTATGTCACCACAAGAGACCCTTTTTTAATATCCTTGTTGCATGTTCCCAAATTACTGTGTATATATTTTGCATTTTTTTGTTCACATGTTATTCTTTTTTTTGTTATTGTTTTATTTTTAAATTTTTTCCCACATGCTATTCTCACAGGAACTCTGCTTTTTGTTTTTGTATCTCACATGTCTAGAATAATTCTTTATGCACACTAGGTGTTAATAAATGCTTATCTAACTGATGAATTGAAAAAAATGAAAACTAACATTTTTAACCAAAAAAGGGGAGAGGAGAGGATGACTGAAATTTTAGAGTCATAGAGTATAGAGTGATTAACTAAAGTTAATCACTATCCTCTCTAAGCTGTATAATCATAAGCCTCTTTCTCTAGGTCTCAGTTTTCTTAGCTGTAAAGGGGATTGAAGTTGATGGCCTGCAAACTCTAAAGTTATAATCCAAAGATCAGCAACTACAAATCCATTTACCTACTTTTCAGTTCTGATATATCATTATGAAAAAGAGTTATGCATGCATCCACAATATTTTTGCTGAAAATTTGAGAAGGCAGCATGCAGACTTTCACAGATAATCTTCCTATACAACAATTTTATTGATGATTTTTTTACACACATAATTATTTCCTAAATATTGTCCCCCCCATAGAATTCTCCATGTGACGATGAAAAACAGAAACATTCAAACAGAATTAACACAATGACCACATCTGACATTTACCATCTCACTTTGCTGAGAAGAAAGAAGGATGTTTTGTTTTCTTTTTCATTTGACTTTTTCCCTATTTTTGGAGCCGGTTGGTACAATAGATTTGAGTTTATATCTGACCTTCCTAGGCAAGCCACTTAATTTCTGTCTGCTTCAGTTTCCAAATCTGTAAAATGGGGACAATAATAGCACTTACCTCCCAAGTTAATTGTAAGGATTAAGATGGTATTTTTAAAGTATTTTGTAAACCTTAAACTGTTATATAAATGCTAGTTATTACCATTACCACCACCAACCACCAACAAACACTACCACCAGCAACATCATCATTGTTAATTTTCAAATTGAAATTTAGGGATTTCCCTTTTAAAAATGTTACTATCTTCACTACAACAATTGCTTTATATGCTACAGGAAAGTCTAACCTAATCTAATCTAGTCTAATCTAATCCAACCTAATCTAATTTAATCTTAATCCAGACTCTCATGTACCACAAAAAATGTTTTTATAACTTACATTAATGAGACAACATTTCTGGCCACTTGAATTATTTGAATCAGACAACAAACAGTTAATAAATATTTATTATATATCAGGCACTATGTTATATGTATATAAAGTAGGAACCAGTTCCCTTTATCTCATCCCCTTTCCAGTTCAATAGTTGTAATACCTTAATATAGAAATGTAATGCACGATTTCTGGTCCGGGGTTTCAATTTTTAATCAAATTAAGGTCATTAATTTTATTTAAAAAATTAAATTTTATCAAGTCATAAAATTTTCAAACATCAGTTAGCAGTCAGACACAAGGGTATGTAAAATGTTGTAAAATTCAAATTTTCTCTGTCATCTCATACTACAATATTGTTGGGTCAATTTGTATAGAGATAAAGAGAATTCTCTTGGACATAATTTTCCTAAGCATTAACAGGCAGAAAATTGACAGCAAAATTATGCATAAAAGCTTTACATTTGAAAGAAAAAAAATTCAATGAAAAAACATTTATATATATTTTTAAAAGGGGTATCTATTTTAAAAAAGTCAAATTGTGATTCAATCCTGAATCAACAAATTCATGTGGATTTGTAAAATGAAATGATGAATTTTGCAACTGAATTTTAGTTGAAGTCATTTCATGTATGACATAAAGTATTTGTATAGTTTCATAAATTAGATTATATATGGTAATAGATTTGACCAGAATGCTGCTTATTGGTTGGGAGAGGGAAGAACAGGGAGAGAGAAGAGGGAAGATAAATTCTAAGGTTCAGAACCTTAATAATTAGAAAAAATGATAGTATGCTTAAACAGCAAGATGTTTGTAGATGGGATGGCTTTATAAGGTATGACATTAAATTTTGGACAAAGACCATGGAGAGCTGTAGTCCAACTAGACGGAGATGTTCAGCAGGCAGTTGGGGAGTCAGAAGTTTAGGAGACAGACTGGAATTGAATATACAGAGTAAGAAGCCATTTGTAGAGAAATGATCATTGGAATTATAGAAGGGACTTGGATAAATATGTAGAAGGGGAAGAAAAAGAAAGTGGGAAAACATTTTGGGCAGGAGTATGAGTAGCCAATAAAGGCCATGAGATTTTTGAAGCAAGAAAGAAGAGCAAGCTTGGACTAAAAATAGATTTGACTTTTTAAAAAATAAAAATAAAGGGGAAATCCTTTGCTGAGGGAAAATGAAGGAGTAGCAGGGACTTTGAAGAGAGAATAGATTTGGAATAAACACTGAAGGACGTTTAGCAGTCAATGAGGGGAAAATAGTATTTTTGTATAATTGAGAGGGCTCAGATGAAGTTAGAAAACATAAAATTTTAGTGGATTTAGGTAGAATAGTTATGTGACTTTTTCCCAGGGGCAGTAAATAGCATGTAACAACAGAAGAAGCAAATAGCAAAAGGTAAGGGTTGGTAAGGTTTGAGTAAAGACAAGGAACCAAAAAATTTAAGAGTTGAGGATGGTGTGTAGTTGAACTGAACAAATATGTATTCCAGGTTTAGGAGGGATCAGGGGAAGAGTGCAATTGAAGACAGAAAATCATTTTTAAAATACTAGAAACATAAGCTATTCCTAGCTTTTTGTTATTATGGATAATGTTGTTAGGAACATTTTTGTGTAGGTCTTCTCCCCCCTTATTCTTCCTATTAATAACTTCCCCAGGTTATTCTCTCACAATGGGATTACTCAAAGATCATGAACAGTTTAAAGTGTTTATTGTAGAATTTCAAATGATTTTTCACCCAAAATGCACCACATTAACACTCTATTCTGAGTATAATCATGTGCCTGTTTCTCTGTAGTCCTACCAGCATCAAATATGAACTATGTTTTTGGACTCTATTTGTCTTTAGATTGCAAAGAGGTGGGAGCTCAGAAGTAATTTAATTTGCAGGGCTTATTGTGGGAAAATGTAGATGAGGAATACTTTTTAATATGATAGATGCTAAATCTTGTGTGATCTTGACTATTGTAATTAAATGGTTTCTTTCTGGCTTCTTGAACTATTTTCTCTTTGACCTAGGAATTCTGGAATTGACTATAAAATTCCTGGGAGCTTTCATTTTGGGATCTCTTTTATGAGGAGATTGGTGAATTCTTTTAAGCTCTATACCCTCTGGTTCAGTTTTCCTTTATAATTTCTTGAAATATCATGTCTAGGTTCTTTATATAGTCATGGCTTTCATGAAATTTAGTCATTCTTAAATTATCTCTCTTCAATCTGTTTTTGAGATCAGTTTTCCCACAAACATAGTTCACATTTTCTTCTTTAAAAAAAATCTATTGATTTTGTTTTATTATTTTATGATGTTTCATGGAGTCATTATCTTCCAGTTATCCAGTTTTATTTTTTTAAGAAATTATTTTCTTCAGTGCCACTACTGGGTCTGTATCCCATGAAAATCATAAAGAAGGAAAAAAGATCCACATGTGCAAAAATGTTTGCAGCAGCTCTTTTTGTGGTTAGCAAAGAATTGGAAAATGAGTAAATGCCCATCAATGGGGGAATGGCTGAATAAGTTATGGTATATTAAAGTAATGGAATATTATTGTTCTATAAAAATGATGAACAAGCTAATTTTAGAAAGATCTGGAAAGATTTATATGAACAGATGCTGAGCAAAACAAGCAGAACTAGGAATACATTGTACCAAGGAACAGCAAGATTGTATAATAAGCAACTATGAAAGAGTTGGTTCTTCTCAATTATTCAGTTATTCAAGGTAATCCCAATAAACTTTGGATAGAAAATATCATCTGCATCCAAAAAGAGAACTATGGAGATTGAATGTAAATCAACACATGCTGTTTTCTTTCTTTTTTTTTTTCCTCTTGTGGTTTTTCCCTTTTGTTCTGATTTTTCTCTTCAAACATGATTCATAAAGAAATGTGTATTTAAAAAGTTAATATACATGTATAATCAGAAAAAAACAATTAAAATATTTGGGGAAAAAATTTATTTTCCTCAGTGAGCTTTTGCTTCTCTTTTTTCATTTGGCCAATTCTTTTTAAGGAGTTATTTTCATCAGCAAAGTTTTGTACTTTTACTATTTGGTCAATTCTATTTTTCAATTTTTTATTCTTTTTTTTTAATTACCAGTATAGGCAGTTGTGGGGACTGCTGTGTAAGTGGATGGTTGTGGGTACTGTTGCAAGTTTCAGGCTTTTTCAGTCCTACTGTTTTCCTAGCTAGTTTTGTTTTTGTGCTTTAGAGATAGTTTGATCTAAGGAGAAGTATGCTCATTGGTCTGTACTCTGATCTTTATTCAGGAAGAGTCCCTGCTCCCTTCTGACCAAAAGCAATAGGGCCCTTGCTCTCCTGTGAGCCAAACTCTCTGCCCTAGAAATGTGACCTCAACATAAGTATAGGCAATAAAGTTGTTTTCTGGAATTCACTCTGTTCTCATCACCTCTTAAAATCTTTAACACAAATGACGTATCATTTCTAATGGGAAGCCTTTTCTGATTCAAGTCCTTTCCCCTAGATGCTAGCACTTTCCGTTTTTTTTTTTCAATTATTTTGTATTTACTTATACTATGGATCTAATTTACATTGATTTTAGCAGTTTTTGATAAATAACTCATACTATTACTTGTTAACTCATACTATTCCTTTGAAAAAAGCTGGAGAAATAGATCAAATAATAGAATTACATGGATTCAGAACTGGTTGAATGAGTGGACCCAAATACTTGATACTTACTATGTGTCACCTTGGGCAAGTGATTTGGTGTCAAGATGGCAAATCGTCAATGGAAGATCTATGAGTATATCTTATGTTTTGTAACATTTTTATCATTAATGAACAAAGGCATGCATTATTTGTTCTTCAAATTTGCAGATGACACAAGATTGGGAGAGATAGCATCATATCCAAAATGATCTTGATAGGCTCTAGCCTTTTCCTGTACCAAGATGGCACAGGATCACATGCAAGTCTTCTTATACATAGAGCTTCTTTTGCTTTTTACATTTACTCAAGGTAGTTTACTGTTTTTTGTTTTTTTTTGGCTGAGGCAATTGGGGTTAAGTGACTTGTCCAGGGTCACACAGCTAGGAAGTGTTAAGTGTCTGAGGCCAAATTTGAACTCAGGTCCTTCTGATTTCAGGGCTGGTGCTCTATCCACTGCACCACCTAGCTGCCCCTAGTTTACTTTTTTTTTTTTTTTTTTTTTTTTTTTTTGGCATCAAATGTATCATGTTCCCATTCTGGCCTATCCCTATACACTTTTTCAACTGTCAAATTCAACATCATTAACAGTGCTTTCCTGCTCCATGATGCACAAGTGTGAGGCTTCTGTGCAAAAACTAAAAGCTTTAAAGAAATTATTTGGAATAAAAAGTCTATCCCATGACAAAGCATTTTGTTTTGGGAGATGTTTTAAGTCAATGCCATTAAGATGATTTCAATTTTTAGAGGCAAGTGAGATATGGTGAAAAGAGTACAGGAGAATTTTAAGTTAGGAAAGTCATTGATTGAAATCTGAGCTTTACTCTTTATTATCTGTGTAATTTAACACAACTGGATTATAAGGCAATGATATTTATAAGTACCTTGCAAGGTTGTTGTTAGGAAAGTACTTAGTAAAATTATTAAAGCAGAAACTTGTTAAAGGGAGGCCACTGCAAAATAAGATAATCATCTTTTTCCAGAGAACCTTAGAAACACATTTCTTTATCACAAAAGATGAAATTCCTCTTCTAATGACTCGACATCATGTAGAAGTGGCCCAAGATTCTCCAGTAATTAGACTATGTCCTTGTTGTCTGGAAGACTAACCTAGTTAGGGATACGGTCTGCTTACTACTAGTTTGACAACCAAGTGACTTTCTTAACACTCCAAATACAAAATATTCTTTAATATTGTATGGCTCCATCCTGTTTTGACAATGGCAGAAAACAGGGAGGAGAAAATGGGCTTAAGAATCGAAATTCTTAGCCCTTTAACAATTTAGTCACAAGGAGTTAATGTGCAACCTTTGGCTGACAACTATTGTACCACAGAAGCACTGAACCACATCCCTTTTAAAAGTCACTATAAATTAAACCAAGCATAAAGACATTACTGACAAATAGAAAGCTCATAAGTTCTCAGAGGCAAATAAGTTAGTTATAGAATTTGCAGCTATACTAACAGTCCTTTTAGTGTGTCAGCTGTAAATGACACATGGTGATTTCAGTTCAAGTGTTCAGGACAGTGAAAATTTGGAAGATTGGGTTCAAGATCAAGAAATGGAAAAAGCTAAAAGACTTGGGTAATCAACAGCATCAGAATTCAAACTGAAGATAGCCAACTCAAAATATTTTGCTTTTTATAGTCAACCACATACAAATTTCTATCAACCTGTGTGATCCCTCAGATACTTTTGTGCTTCTTTTCTCCCTGTATCACCTCGAAAAACTCTAATTATGCAGCTGTTCCTGTTTCCAAGTACTTACCTAGTCCTTTACTATGCAAACAAGACATTTTCTTTGAACTGGGCATCTGAGTTTGAGAAATAATTTTAATTGAGATATCAAATACTTTAAAGTCTTCAAGAGTATTTGATGGTTATAATTATATTCTTCATTGGAATATTGCATCTTTTTGCAAGGCAACTGAGATTAAGTAACTTGACCAGGATCACACAGCTAGGAAGTGTTAAGTGTCTGAGGCCGCATTTGAACTTATGTCCTCTTGACTCTTGGGCCAGTGCTTTATCCATTGCCTCATCTAGCAGCTCTAAGGAATACTGCATTAAGAAAAACTGAAATCTATTTTTAAAAATTGATCAAGGAATGGGTTCAAATATTGCTCTAAGTAGGAATTTCCAAAACATCATTATCCTGAAATCCAAACTCCCAAAGAGCAGATTCTTAAAGTTCTAAGGATTTGATTTTGAAAGTTTATTTTTTTTAATTTGCTGAAGTATTCTTTGATAATTCTTTGAATTAGCCTCACCCCCCCCCCCAAACAAAACAACAAATGCAAAGGGCATAATTCATATACAAAATATTCATTTTTAACCAGGAATAGGTCCATTTTATTATATATTTGTTTCCCTGTTCTCCTAACAGGCAACTTCAATACATTAAAGTTTCAGTGTATAAGAGCCAAATAGCAGTCTATATTGATTGGAATATTGCTCTCTGAACGTGACTACATTCAGGTTTATTAAATATATCCTCTTCTGTTTCTGGAGTAAGCTGGAGATTATCTTTGACTGGAGAGAGTGGCTTCTTACAGGAAGTAAGCTTTTCAGAATTTCTGCAAAATATAAGAACATAATCATATGACAATGTGTATTTCGAGAGAGGAGGGCAACAAATGACTAAAAAGATATTGCTTGAACTGATGCTGAGTGAAATGAGCAGAATCAGAAGATCATTGTACACAGCAACAATAAGACTATAAGATGACCTATTCTGAAGGACATGGTTCTCTCCAACAACGAGATGTTTCAAACCAGTTCCAGCTGCTCAGTGATGAACAAAGCCATATATACCCAGGGAGAGGCCTGTGGGATCTGAGTCTGGACCACAACATAGCATTTTCACACTCTATTGATGTTTGCTTGCATTATGTTTTCCTTCTCAGGTTTTTTTGGTTCTGAAGAGCTCTGTATGTTATACTGCCTCTCACCTACACAATTTTAGAATGAAGTAGCAAGTTATTTTCATGTCAAGTCTACACATGCTCAGCATCAGAAAGATGTTCTTGTAAACTATCAGACAAAGGTTTATATTGGCTAATCCAGTGTTAGATTCCATAAAATGTGAGGTGAAGTGGAAGGTAGTGATAACGAGATTGGCATTATACGAGTGACAGCATTAAGATATAAATATTATCTTATATTTCCATAGTAATTTTCCTTTCTAGCTGTATCCACATTTCATTTTATTCTGACAATAAACCTGTAAGAAAGGTTCATTGTTCAATTATTTCAGTGTGCCTGACTTTTTGCAACCTTATTTTTGAGATTTTTTTTTGGCAAAGATACTGGAATGGTTTCCCATCTCCTTCTCAAGTGAGGAGCAGAGACAAACAGGATTAAGTGACTTGCCCAAGATCACATAGCTAATAAGTGTTTGAGGCCAAAATTGAACTCAGGGACATAAGTTTTCTTGACTCCAGGCACTCTAACCACTGCACCACCTAGGTATACCATAAGAAAGGTAGAAGAAGGGGCAACTAGGTGGTGCAGTGAATAGAGCACCAGCTCTGAAGTCAGGACGACCTGAGTTCAAAGTTGGTTTCAGACACTTAACACTTCCTGTGTGATCTTGGGCAAATCACCTAACCCCAATTTGCCTCAGAAAAAAAAAAAAAAAAAAAAGTAGAAGCACTAATGTGCCCTAGTTTTTATCTGGGCTATAAAGACTATAAATGATCTGCAGAAGTCTATAAAAAAAAAAGCCAGGATAGGGAATTCAAGGATAAGGCAATCCTTGCCTGGATGGTAGCACCACTATAGAAGCTGAGCTTGTATTTCTCTCAGATACTTCTTAGAAGTAAGAAAAATAAATTTACCTAATGACAAAAGGAAAGGGATGAAATACTATTAAAATGTTAGAAGATACATACTTACTTCTTAAATTCAAAATTTTTCCAGAGTTCACTGATTTTGATCTGTACTCCCGGCTTGTTTTCAGTGTTATGATGATTTTTCTTCTGCATACTAATAAGCTTCTTGTTTAGTCCACTGACTTTAGCTGGGACTATTGGTTTGATCTTATTTGTAGAAAGAGATATCACTGAAGTAGATTTAGAGAGCCCAAGAACCTACAGTTTTAAAATGCCACATAATATTAGGAAGTTTTTTTCACAAATCTATAACTATCTTCAATATATTTCATATTATACTTCACAGGTTAGCATTATACATGCAAGACCTCCATAACTGTTTATGTCTTACTGAAATCAAGTTAATATTTTATACATTGTTTTGTTTTAAATGAATATTTTCATGATACATTTTACCAGACTACTAATTTTAAAAAGGAGTATTCATTAGGTTTTTGTAAATTTCCTAACAGATTGGATTTTAAATTATATTTGCGGTAGAGACAAAAAAATGATATGGTAGGCTTCTTCAGAAAAAGTAACTTAATAAACACAAGATGTCACTGTTCTCTTAGGAAAGGAGTACATCAGTATTAGGACTACAGTATTTGCAATCATTTATTATTTAGCTAAAAAATAATTTTGTTGAAGTTCAACACAATTATCACTACCATCAAAGATTTATTGACTGTGTATAAGACATTATATAAGACCATGTTCTTACATTGCCTTACATTGCCAAGTGCAAAACAAGTAGTGTAGGCAAGAGATATTTAAGTATAGAGGAAAGTGCTTATATGTAAAAGTTGGGCAGTTAGGGAAGAAGTAAGACTACTGAGCCTTAAAAAAAAAAAAAAATAAAACAAGACAAATAAGAAACAAAGAGAAGACACTGCAGATAAAAATAGAGTGAATAAAAGTTCAGAGGTGAGAGAATATACAACATGCCTAAAGAGCTGTCCGAAGCAGAAAATAATGAGAGGAGAGGGGTAAATAAAATTGTGGAAGGCCTTTGAGAGAAATGATTATTAATAACAAAAAAAGAGAGAACCAAACTTTTTTTCCCTGTCCTATTTTCTTATTCAAGGCCCAGCCTCTGAAGGACATTGGTGATGTCTACCTAAACTTTTCCTCACCTACACTTCCTTATATATAGGTGAATTTTCATCCACTGTGCTCTACTCAGGTTTGGGTGGGGATAAATTCTTTGATTCAATTGCCCAAGATTGGGGTGATTTGGAAGTAAATCAATGTAAGTAAAGTCACATTCCCCCAGGTCCTCACCAGAACAGGCATTCTCATTATTTGTTAACCAGTCAGAGTCAATTGCCTCCCTCAGGAACATCCACTCTTCCAGGGCATATAAGCACTGAGTGGATTTATGAGAGGTCTTTGGCATTTAGGAGTGTCACTGATCCCTTTTATTCATATTAGGCTAGTATCATTAATACAATCATTTAATCAGCCAGACATTATGTCTTTTGAACTTTTTTATATGCCAGACCTTGAATACATATCTGGGGCAGGTTGGTATTAATTTATCTCCTGGTGGATTGATCTGGGACCAGTTTCAGGACACTGGATAAGAAGGGTATAAAAGCAATTTTTTGGGATTTTGATGAAAACTAAGGGCACCTCTCTTTGAAAACCTTTTAAAAAAATATTTTCGTTAGCAGTCTTTATTTCTTTTAATCTTTCTGAACTGTATTTTAACTGCCTTGGAAAAGTGCTTCTATCTAAGGGTATTACAAAGTATTATTTTTAATGAAAAGACTGTTTGAACCTGGATTATGGGTGTACCAGATACAAACTAATAGAATGGATTAAAGGGGTAGGGAAGGGTTCTTTAAAGAAAGGAAGGGAAGCAGACACCAAGGTTTTTGAGATTGCTGACTGGGAGAATTTGATATTTGAAAAATAGGGAAATGTTTTGGGGTGGGGTAGTCTGGTTTTATGGGAAAGATAATGAGTTTAGTTTTAAATATGCTGAGTTGATGAGAAATTCAGGATTGAAACTCAAATAGGTCAGAGCTGGAGTAGCTTTGAGAGCAAGTAGTATCACTCAAATGGTGGTTGTCCCAAAATGATTCAAATAGAAATGGGGCAGTACATAAGGAACCTTGCAGGTCACCCTTTGATTTAGAAAAGCATATTAATATTATACATGTTCTTATAGTTTTATTTATTTTGTTAAATTTTTCCCCATTACATTTTTAATGTAGTTCCTAGAAGTATTAAGGAATATTGCAGGTCTAATGTTTCCATAATTGGTCTAAGCCATTAGTGGTAAAGCAAGATCTCTAATTAGAAAGAGAATATACAAAAGGTATAAAAAGCAAGGATACTATGACAGTTATATTTAAATATTAAAGAGTTATGTTAAATTTTCATTAAATGAAAAGCTAAAGAACTACCATAAATGATTGACATTGACAAGCTGATGTTGATTTTTATTCCTCTTTTCTTAGCCTTTGGATACTTCATTAATTCAATGCCATAAGAAGCTGAATAAAATAAATTAAAAAACAAACAAACAAACAAACAAAAAACCCCAAAACTTACCTTGTTCCCTAGGGTTGAGTCTTTTCTTTTTGCACACAAAGATAAATGCAGATGAGAACTCTGTGACCTATGATTATCAGATGGTTTGGAACTACAATCAGATTCCTTGGGAGGGGGAAAAGAAAGTCATTTTTGGTGTGGCATTTTTATGAAGGAGCAGTCAATCAATGAACATTTATTAGGCACTTTGCTAAGTACTGGGAATGGGAATGCAACAGTCCTTACTGAAATGCTCAAAAACAGCATACAAAATAAGTAATCTATGTAATATTATAAATGTCAATAATCTTATGTAACCATTAATTAATTGCATGAAATTTCATAAGAAAGGCTATAAAAAATAAGAATAGAGGAGAAGAAATAAATGAAAGAGGAAAAAAAGACATTCTCTAGTGATTTCATTTAAGGAAATGGCAGAAGTCTTAGATGGAGAAGTAAATTATAAATCCTAGAAGTATATTTTCTTTATAATATGAAAGCTCCCTTGCAGAAGTCTGATGTAACTTCTGTTTTTGTACAATGCTGAATTGCAGAATGTTGCTTATTGTATTACTGCTGCTTTATTATAATCTAGCTAATAATTTTTATAAATAATCAAACTTGCAAAAATTAATACTAGTTCTGCCCAAATAACTACTTAGACTGATAATGAAATAATAATACAAAATTCAAATGGAAAAACTAAAGGTCAAGAACCTGAAGGGTAATAATGAAGAAGGAAGATTCCATTGTACTACAAAGCAATAATGATTAAAATTATTTTTTACTAGTGAGAGAGGGGTAAACTGAATGAGATAGATTAGAAGCAAAAAAACACAGAAGTTTAGTGTTTGATAAAACCAATGGATTCACAATTTGACAAAAACTGCTAAGAAAATAGAACAGAAATCTGGTAGAAATTAAGTTTAGAACAATATTTCAAACCATATACCAAGATAAGTTCCAAACAGGATACATGACCTAGATATAAAAGGTCGAGTAACTCATTTCGTTTGGGTGTACTTATAGGGGATATATGAACAGGGGAACAGCTCATGACCAATACAAGTTAAAATGGTTCTGATTATATAAAATTAAAATTTTTGCATAAACATCTAACAATAAAAAATTAGACAAAACTAGTAAGTGGGGAAAAAAATCTTCGTAGCAAGTTTCTCTAATAAATGACTCATATCTAAGCTATACAAAGAATTGATTCAAATTTATGACTATTCCTCACTTCTGAATGCATAATCAAAGGTTATATGAACAGGAAGTTTTCAAAGGAACCTAAGTTATCAATAATTATAACAGAACTCACTAAATCATCAATGACTAGAAATATGTAATTTATGCAATTTTGAGATCTTAATTCACACCTATCAAATTGGGAAAAGTATCAAGATACCAAATGACAACTGTTGGTGGATCTGTGGGGAAACAGGTACATTAGTACATACTTAGTTGAGCTGTGAACTAATCTAGTCATTATGGAAAGCAATCTGGGACTGTATTCAGCTACACAGATTATAACTCTGGTAGATACATAGCCCAAGAAAATCAAAGTAAGTTAAAAAGAATCTAAATGTTAAAAAAAAATTAGGGCAACTTTTTTTTTTGAGGGGGGGAGCCCAAAATTGCAAACTTAAGAGCTATATTCCTATTGGGAAAATGACTAAACAAATTATGATATATGAACAAAATGGATTTTTTTCTATACCAAATTAATGATAAAACAGACAATTTTGAAGGGAACTACGTAGATCTTTATGAACTAATGGAAAACAAAGTGAATAGAAACAGGAGAAAAAAATTTATAACAATAAACATAAAAGAAAAAAAAACCCTGCAAGATTTGAGATGAACTTAAAATATAGAAAACATGCATTTTGGGAGACAAGGCTAATATGAAATCTATTTGGTAAGGTAATAAAGCTATATACCCTGGACTTTATTATTTTTTTTAATCTGTTCAAGCACAATAATTGTAGAAATAAAAAAAATTGTAGAAATATGTATAGAAGAATTGCACATGTTTAATATATAAAGGATTACTTGCTGTCTAAAGAAGGGTGTGGGGAAAAGGGAGAGAGAAAATTTGAAACACAAGGTTTTGCAAGTGTGAATGTTGAAAATCATCTATGTATATGCTTTAAAAAATAAAAAATAAATGTGCTCAATGTAGGAATAGAGATTAATAAAAACTTGTTAACTAAAATTAGCTTTATTAGTAATTAGATTACTAAAAAAAGAAAGTTCATGATGACAATATAGATATATGAATCAATGAAAGATAATAGGTTAAATTTAGTTTTAAGATTAGTTTTACTTTTTGAATTTTAATTAGCTGAGAAACAGCAATTGATTGATGTCTGGAAACAAAATTAAATGGAATATTTTGCTAACAAAACCAATCATTTCTCTTAAAAATAATTTTATATAAAAGTAAGTATATTATGTTATGGAACCAAACAAAAATTGAACTACCTCAATTCAATTTGGAAAAAAATTATGCAAGCAACTTTGGATACTATGATGTGCCCTCTGTTTATATGATTATCAGGAATGAGACAATAGTAAGCTTAACTGGAAATGTAACACATGCACTCATGTATATATATATGTATATGATGTATATGACATGTATATAATGTATGATTGTATGAATAAAAAAAGTGACCCAAATCATTTTTCTTTCACAGGATTGTCAAAGAAGACAGAAGTGGTTAAGTTAAAGCATGTAAAGCACCCACTCATGAAAAAGGAATATTTTCTACATATACACATATTCGATCTGTCAAATATTTTAACATAATTAACAAGTATTAGACTCCCTGCCATCTAGGGGAGGGGCTGGGGGGTAGGAAGGAAAAATTTGTAACAGAAAGCTTTGCAAGGGTCAATGTTGAAAAATTATCTATGCATATGTTTTGCAAATAAAAAGCTTTAATTAAAAAAAAAAGGAATATTTTCATATGATTGCAATTTAATCCACATGGATATTCCATCTACTACTGGGGATCATAAACCACCCACATATCCTTCTTATCCTATTCTTAGTTAGTATCTTTCCACAGAATAGAAATAAATTTGGATTAAGAAATGTTCTATCTTTCACAGAATCGCACAAGGGAAGTTATAGGAAAGCTACAAAAGAAATGATTCTTCATTGATAATGAAATCATATTCTGTTATAGACTGATATGTAAGGCCTTATTAAATGACATACCTCTGAATCAGAATCCTTGCTTGATAGCTGAGAGAGCCTTGAAGAATCCAAACTGTTCTGTGATAGTTCCAAGCTTTCCTGAGATTGTGAAGAACATCCCATTTCAGAAATGGGAGATGTGTTACAATCTAAAATATCACTGTTTTCTTGAGACAAAGTGGATATTTCATTAGTATTCTTATTTAAAGGAATTGAGGGTTCATTCCTTCTTGAAAACTGTTGTAAAACTACACTTGGAGATGGGCTAGAAGTCCTTGAAAAATCCCGAAGATTTCCTGACCAACTGAAGCAACTTCTTAGTGTTCCTAAGGTGGGTGGTGAGACTGTCCTTGTGAATTTATTTTCAGAATTTAGAGAATCATGATCAGAGGCTTCATTTAGGTCATCCATATTCTGATCATCTAAATTCTGAGCTACGTTTGTTTCAGCAGGCTTTTGGCTATCCATATCTTCTGATTCCTTCAGCTCAGTCTGTTCTAGGACAGTAGTTTCACATAAAGGTTGGTTGCTTCTGTTTTTTTCAGTGAAGTCAGCTGCATTTGCAGACTTACAGAAGAACCTAAAAGATTAGAAAAATGAGATCCAGATAATTGCAAAGTTTCTTTTCAAAGGATAGCAAAACTCAGCTTAGTTATTGGTCCTAGTTATATATTAGTGATTAATAATGTCTGAACTTTGATTACTGATTTAATTTTAATTTCTCATTTAAACAGTTATAGGAAGTAAACATATTTTATGACTATATGAGTGTTAGATTTTTGGATCACAGATCTAGAATTGGACAGAACCAAACCATCTAGTCCAACATTTCATTTTAAAGATGGAGAAATTAAGGCCAGAGAAATTAAATGAATTTGCCCCAGTTCAGAGGTATTAAGTATCAGAGATAGAATCAGAACTCAGACCCTCTGAATACAGAGTCAGTATCCTTTTCCCTATATCATTCTAATACTTTTCTAATTCTAATACTAATTCTAATAATTGAGTCATGAAAACATTCCCAGGGTTTCAAGCTATTTCAGGAGAGTTTAAACTCTGGCACATTCTAAAAATACAGAAAGGGTCTGAGTAAATGCTCATTGTCTATCATATGAAGAATAGCTACATTAATTCAATGAAGACAAAGTCTTAGAAGGGATATTTTTCTTGACTGATTCAGTTCAGAAGGAACTTCTCAAGTGAAATATATTTTAGAGAAGGGAAAAAATTAACTTAGTCATTTCTCATAATTAATCCTTTGAAAAAAGGGGTAGTTTGACGACAACATTGTAGAACTTGGGAGTCAGAAGTTCTGGGTTCAAAGACTTGGGCTGATACTTGATTTATGTCATGGCCACAAGCAAATTATTTAACCTCTCTTTAAGCCTGTTTCCTCCTTTGTAAAATGAAAATAATACTAATTTCACTGCTTACACAATTGGGTTATTGTGACATTGTGGTTGTAGTAGTTTATAGCTAGAAGTAAATTTGTCTGGTATAGTCTGTCTACTTCCAATGAATAAAACAGATATTCTTTTTCTTGTTCTTAACAAAATTGTTTTTTTGATCTTAAGTAGAAGACAAGAATTATCACAACACCTGGAACTTAAAATCTATATCTCTGTAAGCCTCCAATATCTAGCCCAGTGCTTTGCATGTGATTGTTCTCAGTAAGCATCTCTTGCTATCACTATATCTAAAAGTAGGAAGACACCCCAGAGGCCATCTAGTCAATCTATGTCTAATGAAAAATACTGTCCACAACATTCCTAGTATATAGTCAACAAACCCCTGTTGAAGGCAGATCTCTCCATTCTTGGACAGTTTCAAGCGACTAGAATTTTTCCTAACAACAAGAAAAATTTCTCTGAAAATTTTAGCCTGAAAAATCTATTCTTCCCTCAGGCGTCAAACACAAGTCTGATCCATCTTCCACATGATCATCCTTCAGCTAACAGAAGTCTTAGTTTGATTCTAAAAGTAATAGGGAATTACTGAAGTTTATTGAATAAGAGGATGCTACAGTCAGACTTGTACTTCAAGAAAATCTCTTTGGAAGGTATGTGAAAGATGGATTGGAAGGGGAAGAGATTTGGAGCAATGAGATCAATTAGGAGTCCCTTGCAGTATTTCAAGAAAGATGTAAGGAATGCCTGAACTAGGGTAGTAAACATGTCAGTTAGTCAAGACTTGAATACAGATATCACTTGCCTCTTGCCTGCCCTAATTCTCCTTAGCTTCTCTCAGAGAAGTATATCTAGTTCTTTTATTGGATCCTTACATGGCACAATCTCAAGGCCCTTCATCATCCTGGCTGCCTTCTCCTATGGATTATTTTTTAGCTTCTCAATGCTCTAAAATGTGGCATTTAGAACCAAAACAATTCTAGATATCATTTAGTCAACTTCTGTGGCTCCCAATATCTTTAGAACAAAATAGAAACTCTGGCATTTAAAGTTCTTAACAATCTTGCCCCTTCTGACTTCATTAATCTACTTATACTTCTCTCAGAACTTTATGTCCAGCCATAGTGTCCTATTTACTGTTCTTATATATGAGATTGGAGCCCCTAATTGAGAGCATTGCTCCAATTCTCTTCCCCTTCCAATCCATCTTTCACACACCTTTCAAAGAGATTTTCTTGAAGCACAAGTCTGACCACAGCACCCTTTCATTGAATAAACCTCAGTAGTTCGCTATTACCTCTAGAATCAAACTGAGACTTCCGTTAGGCATTTATAATCCTTTCTATCGATCTTTTAAGTCTTTACATTCTTGATTGAAACTGACCTTCTTACACAGCTTCCTCCTCTCCCACCTCTCTACTTTTGCTCTGCGCTCTCCTATATCAAGGATGCAATCCTTGTCCTCTCTTCTTAGAATCCTTAATTTTCTTCACAATTTTGCTCTCAAGAGATAGTGCCATCCTTCGCCCCCGCCCTCACCCTGTATTTATTTTATATATACTTTATAATATGCATGCTGTAAATGATTTGAGGATGGGAGTCCATTTTATTTTTATCCTTGTATCTGTAGCACTAGCACAGTGGCTGGCACATAAAAGGCACTTCATTAATATTTGTTATTTAGATTAACAAAGTAGAGATGAAAAGGTAATCAATTCTGTTAATATGATTATACCTGCTTCTAGTCCCTGGAACCACAACTGCACCACATTCTTCATTTTTCTTCTGCAAAAAGGATGCAAATTTGTTTCTTACTTTAGGCCGAGTATTCAAGGTTTCTTTACTGGAAATGGCATGTTCTGTGTCAGGGATGAATGCTTCAGAAAACTTCTGTGGCTTGTTACCTTCACAATTCTCTTTCTTGGTTTTCTTAGTAATTGAAAATGAATACTGGGATATAAGATCATCTTCTGATAGTTCCTCTAAATGCAAACATAATTTGTGTACTTGTTTAACTTAGAGCAAAAATATCCCATAGTAAATAAATATTCTTTGAATGAAATAACTTATTTATATGACCCATTTTTAGTGGCTAAGTTAAATGGATTACATAAAAAGCCCCAAGAATTTTTGAATTTCAAAATGGGTAAATAAACATTTAATGCCCACTATATCTGTATTTACATAATGAGTAACTCAAATCAAAAATCTGTATCCTGTACATAATTTTGTACTATTTTAAAATTTTGACACACAAATGGCCCCATGGTAATGAAGTCTAAATAAAGAAAACACAAACACAATAGCTTACAAGCAAATGTGTGACTAATGAAATGGTACAGTTTTTATAACAACAGCTTTGGATGCCATATGTTGTATTTTAAGTGTATTTTTTTGGAAAATATATGGTGTGATTACACCTCCAATTTCAAATCCATTCATTTGTTAGTGTATTAGTGTGCACAGTAATCTTGAGTAGACAATGGAAAGATGAAAGGCAGATATAAAGATAACGCCATTGGCTTCAAGGAGCTTATGGATTAATAAAGGAGATGGCATGTATGTAAAGACCTATTATCTCAATGCAGAAAGAGAACAAGTGTCCTTAGGCATAAAGTATGATGTGAAAAAGAGATAGAGATTACTTTTAGTTGTGGCATGGAGAAGATCACAAAAGATTTTATAGAGGAGGTAGCATTTAATCTGCATCATGAATTCTAGGTAGGACTTGTACCCAGTAGAGACAGGGAAATTAGAGAAGAGAATTCTAGGAAGAGGGAGCAGAGGAGGCAAAAAAAAATAGTTCGGCTAGGAGCTATTAAGATTTTGCCTTCTAGCATCTACACACACTAAGAATTAATAAATGCTGAATTTAACTGACTAGTTGGAAAGGTAGGTAAAGGCTAAATCATGAAAGTCTTTGAAGGTCAAGGTACTACTTTAGACTTAATTCTGAAAACAATGAGGAGTCAAACATTTTTTGATTAGAGAAAAGTAGGAAGGATGCTCACAGTGCTTTAGGAATATTATTTTTGCAACAGGGTATAGAATGGACTAAAAAGTGGGAAGCTACATTATGTAGTTAAAAGAGCCTTAAATCCAGAGGCAGGAGACCTGAGTTGGAATCTTGAATGAGATACCAGCTGAGTGATCTTGGGATATCTCTTAAGTATTATGAGCTTCAGTTTCTTTATCTATAAAATCTAACAGTTTTTCTAGATGACTGCCAAGACCCTTTCCAGAACTGATGTTCTATGACTTAAGATCAGTTAAAGAACATGCGCAGTAGTCCAAATTAATAGGATACCAGAGCAGGGGTTATGGAAATGCAAAAGAAGGAATGGAAGCATGAGTGTGAAGAAGAGCAGAATTAACAGAATTTGGTGACTGAGGAAAAGAGTCAAAATATTTATGTGAGATTTTTGGAGTCTTTGAGACACAGTTTGGAAAGGGGAAGAATTTAACATTTAGATATTTGTAATATGAAATCTGAGGCATTGATCAAAAATTTCAATGATGTCCAATACACAACTGGAAATGTAGGGGAAAAAAAAAAAGAAATCACAGAAGTTGGAAGGAATAAATCAAGGGCAGGAAAAACCAGCTGAGAGCTCAACATAAAAGACACTGAGGGAAGAATTTCAGAAGAAAGGGAGAGCTAGCCAACAGTGAAATCTTGCTGAAGTATTAAGGATGGGAAGTAAGAAAAGGCAATTGCATTTGGTGCCTGGGCTACCACCACTAATGACCTTTAAGAAAACATTTTCAATTTAGCACCGGAGACAAAAATAAATTAATAACAAATATTAAAGCCAAGTGGAAAGAACATTGGACCTGGAATGAGGAAGACCTGAGTTAAAATGTGACTCCAGACACAATCTATGTGATCCTGGGCATACCTGTCTGCCTCAATTTCTTCAGATGTTTAAAAAAAAGGATGCTAACATCTAATTCTTAAGGTTGTTTTGAAAATAAAGAGATATTTGTAAAGGTCTTTGCAAACCGTAAAATGTAGTATAAATGCTAGCTACTATTATTGTGTTCCACCCTCAAACAAGTATGAAACAGGATATAAAAGTTTTCTCCTGGCTTCTCTTTTGTCATTTAGATCCTCTGGCGAAAGAGAATGAGGAAATTTTGGTACTAAGAGTATTAGTGAAAAGATGGACTAAGAATAGATGAAAAACCCTATCTACCACAGCTCAGAGTGAGTGTATATAGCAATTGTTTCTGTTTTGGCCAGAAACCCTGAAGATTTTCTTCTCTCAGATTAATTTTAATTTTTTTGATTGGGTAAAAGAGGCCATTCTTTGTCTCATTTCTTACCTAGCTTTAATCATCAAATGGGCATTGCCTCAGACAAAATGAGACCTGTTAAAGACTTTAGCTTAGAAAGGTCAAGGTCTCCCACTGCATCCAGGGCCATCTCCCATTGTCCTGATCTATGTGAAGAATCTATGAAGGAGAGAATAAGGCTGATGACTTTGCATTGCCCTTCTTCACTTAAATCCAGTTCACTTGCAAGTCATTACCTCTCCTTCCTGATGTCATGACTTCAAAATCAAAGAGCAAACAACAAGAAAAAGTTTAGAAAAGTTCTGAAAGTTAAAAAGTGGGGAAAGGATATGGGTATGATACATCATCATTGGTATTTTTAAATATCTAAACATGGAGAGGGGTTAGGGATTGTTTTTAACTCTGGGAGGGAAAAGGCAGAGCCAATGGGTTTAAGTTACAAGAATATAAGGACTTAAATATAAGGAAAGGAATTAAGAATCAGAACCATCTATGAATGGAAAAGACTTCAAAATAGTTCCGTTATACTGGCATTATTTAGGGAATAACAGATGACTTTATGACAGGGTAACTCTAGAGGATTGTTTTAGGCAGATTGCTGAAGAGTGAATTTCAAATTCTCTCCTAAGCCTAAGACTCTATGATTTTACAATGACTTCAGGGGACAGAAGTTAGTAAAACAAATGTATTTGGATTATTATATGTTAGATTCAATTTTAATATCTGAATAGCTATTCTTACAGTGTACATACATTGTTCCTCTCTATATATTTGTATACACATACACACAGAAGAGATACAATATGAAAATTTTGGGAAAACTAATTATTTAAATAAGTAAGGATGCTCTAATCCTAAAACACATGTTCAATCTTTATTAAGTGCCTGCTATCTGCCAGGCACTACGATATGCTCTAGTCTTAAAGGAGATTATTATAAATGATGACTCAGGGTCAAACAATAATAAAGTTAATATATTGGCATATAGTTAAATGATGGTACAAAATGTTTGTTATTCAGATTTGTAAAGCAAAAATAAAAGTTATATAAGAGGATTTATTTAATTGCTTATATAATAAGTGTAATAAGAAAGGGCAGGATATGGGGCTTGAAGTGTAAAAACAAAAATATCAGAAAAACAATCTCAACCAACTAGAGAAAAGTAATTAGTTATCCCCCCATCCCCCCCAAAAAAATCATTGAGGCTTTACCCTAATATTTATACCCTTTCTAGATATGATATGCCACAAAAGCAAAATACTTACCACTTCTTGGTCTTTTTATAAATAATTTCTTCTTTGGAAGATTTAAACACTTACTACTAATAACTTTCTCAGTGCCTACAGTAGTACATCTTTCCTGTGAAGGTGTAGTATCTGAAACAGCATCTAATTTAGGTGTAAGGTAATGGTTCTTGTTCCAAATGCTATTCACGTTCCATGTCTTCTGATTAGGAGCTTTGTCATTCCACCCTTGACTTCTTGACTGGTAAGGCTAGAAAATTAAAAAAAAAAAACAAAAAACCCAAAAAAACAAAAACAAAAAACACAATATCCATGTGAAGGGGAAAAGGCAAATTAATTTCCTTCTGTGGTCAAAATAAATTACATATAAAGTTTATAAATTTGACAAATTACCCTTATAAAGAACAGTTGTTAAGGATACATCTGCCTCTACTAACATTTTCTACTTTGGCAGTTCTACATTTTCCATTAAATAGATTGTGTTTCTAGTCTGTTTCTCTTCAATGAAGTATAAGTGACCTTGATAGCCCATCTCTAAGAAATAAAGAACAGATCTGCCTAAGATGGCCATACAGAAAGAACCTTATCTTAAGTGCTATTACAAAAAAGATGGTCTGAAAATGTCACTTTTTTTTTTAAAATTTGAGGAATACATTAGATAAAATATGAAATATAACAACATTCTAACAATTTTTCTGGTGATAAGCAAGGCACTACTTATAACTGCAATTTGGAACAGACTTCAGTATATGCCTACTCTGTTTCCAAAAACTAACATCATAAAACAACATACAAGTATCAACTTTTTCTCTTTCAGAACATGGTTTAGGTTTAAACAAAATTTATTTTAATTATAAAATTGCTAATTCATGTTAAATTCACATATGGCATATTTTTATTCTCCACTATTAAACGAAAGATTCTCTTAGGACAATCTATACATATTGTGTAACAGAAGCCAGTTTACCATACCAGTCACTAGATATAAACTAAAAGAATGATTTAAAATAGTTAGCTTAATATAGTTCCCCAAATGTAGTCAGTAGGATGCCTGAACAGCATTGATATAGTACAAAGAGCACTGCTGTAGGGTCAGCAACTATGGAATTCCAGTTCAGTTACTAGAGGCAGTATGAAGGAATAGCTAGCATACTGGTCTTAGAGTCAGGAAGATCTGGATTCAAATCACACCTCAGATGTTTATTAGCTTGGTGACTTTTTTCCTCATCTAAAAACTGAAGTGTGTGATTGGATTTGAAGGCTTTTAAAGTTACCCTCAGGAAAAAAATCTAGAAACCTAAGATGTTACTTTTTACCGGATGGATAAATAGTCACTTTATTTCTCTGGGCCTCAGTTTCCTCATATCTAAAGTTAGGAGTTGAAGTCAGATTATTTCTGAGGCATTTTTGAGTTCAAAATTTTATGACTCAGATTGTATGAGAATTTTACTGACAAAAAAAGATTAAATATTTATGACAAAATGCTAAAATGTAAGAAAGATAAATCTTAACTGAGGTAGTGCAGTATAATTGTTTGGAGGTCTAAAAAGAGAAGATTTAAGAGGCTTGATTATATAATGACAAGGAATTTTTTTTAAAAGGTACATTCATAGGAAGAAGAGGAAAAGAAATTTTAGATTTCTGAATACTTGTGGCTTTAGAAAAAAATACAATAATTAAAGACACTAGGCTACTTGATGCCTTGACAGATTTGGCATTCTGAGTCCACAAAGGGGAGAAAAAGATTCTTTGGAGTTCTTGGGAAAAGAAAAAATTCTAAGTAACTTTTAAGCTCCCCAAATGTCAACAGCAATACAAAGCTGCAATTGGAAAGGATACTAAAGGTCATCTAATCCCCAGCTTCTTAAACTGTGGTTTAAGATCCCATATAGGGCCTTGTAATTGAGTGTAGGATTCACAAAATTATGATTTGTTATCAGTAAATGTTTGATTCGTATGCCTATTTTATATACCTAGATGCCCAGGGTTATGTAAAAATTTCTCAGGTGAAAAGGGGTTGCAAGTGGAAAAAGTTTAAGAAGCCTCCTCACTATGCAAGTGATTCAGTCTGTAAACAGCATTTATTTAATGTTCACTATGTACATATCCCTATGCTATATGCTAGGGATACAAAGAAACACAAAATACAGTCCCTGGCCTCAGATGAGCTTACAATCTAATTGAGAGACAAGATATTTTTGTTGGGGTGGAAAAAAAGGAAAAATGCTAGCACTAAGGAGAATTAAGAAAGATTTACTGTATTAAGTAGAATTTTAACTGGGACTTGAAAGAAGCCAGGGAAAGCAAGAGGCAAAAAGGAGAAGGAAGAGAATGAGATATGTCATTAATAAATAATTTATAAATCAAAGTAATATAGGTGGGGAACATCTTTGTGGAGTGAAAATAAGACCGTTGGTCAAGGGCACAAAAGTCAATTATCTACCATTTTTAAAGTGACTGCTATATGTCAGGCACTGTGCTAAGTGTTCCTTGTTCAGAGAAGTGGGAAAAGAAAGAACATAATATTAAGTTACTGAAGACAAAGGAAATTTTAAAAAAAAAGGAGTATTTTGATCAAGCGTATCAAATGTCACAAAGAAGTCGAGATGAGGGTAAGACAAAAATCCAACCAACTGTGGTATGGAGTAAACCCAAGTAAAAATAATCTCCAAAACATGTTTCGTAATATAACCACATAGTGCCATAAAGTTATTCTTTTACTATGGAGAGACAATGTAACTTCTACAAAAACAAAATGTAACAAAGCAAACAAAATTGTTGCCTTTTACTGACACTCAAATTTAAGGATAAGTTAGGCAAATATTATCAAATGAAGTCAAAATTACACATCCAGAAATGTATTTGAAACATATTTTGCAAAGTACTCAATTTTTAAAAAAAGTTACCGTAGCAGTGTCTGGGTTATAGTCATCAATTTGTTCCATTGTATTTATATCTTTATTACCAAGTGCAATTTGAAAGGCAGTGGTATCATCAAGATATCTAAAAGTCAATCAGATTAAGGAAAAGTATTGAACCTCATAAGCTACTAAAGAAAATTCTACAATGCAATGGGTAAAAATGTTACCTGAATTAACTGAAAAAAAAATCCACAAATATGACAAAAATCACATGATTAATAAACACATACACTGGTACACAAAAGAAAACACAGTATAGTTTTCTTATGCTAAGTTCTTGTTCATTTATTTACATATGAGTGGGATGAAAGACACAGGAAGGAAAAGATAACCAGGAGAATGTTTTGTCAGGTTTTAGAGGTCCAGAGGACCAGGTATCTGGGGGGTCCTGAATGAAAAAAGAGAGTCCAGGCAGACAGATAAAAGAGTAGCCTCTCCTATGCTCATATCTCTTTCATACCCTCAAATATCTCTTTCGGACACCTTAGTTGCCATGCTACAAAAAAACAAAACTGCCTTTGCTACATGTGAACTATGTCAGTGACCCCAGGGCTACATTAACATTATGCTCTAGTCAATCTTTATTTTAAAAAATGTTTCACGTCCAACTCCCAAGTAAATGCAAAAATGATTCATAAATGCTGTTGATAAGTGATTATTTATAAACAAAAAACTTCCTCTAACATGTTTCCATGGAAGAACAGATTTTAAAAATCACACTCACACACAAAACATATATTGAAAAAATAAAATTAAGACCTAATTTCTCTTATGTGAGAATGTCACAGTGAACATATCATAAAAGTATAGATGAAGGACAAGTTAAATTCCACCATTCAGTTCACAAAGGATACTGCCCAGCATAGTGTAGTGTATTTGGATCAATGTCATCTTCATAGGCATTAAGAGGAACAAGTTTCCTTTTGATGGGATCAAAGACTAGTTGATAAAGAAAAGTATTGTTGGCTCGAATAAATCCCTTGATATACTCCTCTGGTACTGTTATATTCATCTTAAGATAATGCCCAATTTTCTTGATAACCTAATAGAAGACATCAAAAAGTTACTCACGAGTTATCTTCAATTAAATAAGAAAACAATGCCACATTTTCCAAATATGTGTGTCTGAGATCTTAATATTATTGTATTTTATTCTAATTCTGGGAAAGACAAGAAAATAAAAATTACTTATTTCTGTGTAAACAGCTACAGATGGACAAGACCAAATGACTGTCTAAGGCACAAGAAAAGATTGTAAACTGAACTAAAATGCTTTATTTCATCTCTTTCTCAATTAATTAACAAGAAATTGATGAAAACTAACATCAAAATGATAACATCACTGTTTATATTTCTTCAATTAAAACATGAATATATTAAAAAAAAAATCTCTACACCCAAAAGTTTGTTAGGTTAAAAACAGTCAACTAAAGTGTTGAGTCTCCAAAGATTATTTGGACTATTTAAATAGTAAAACTTCTTTAATGGATAGAGACTAGTGAATATAGTTGTTTTGGAGGAAAATTAACAAATCAAAATTCTTATAAAGGTAAGAACAAACACAGTAAGGGATTTGTAATTCAGAATCAAATCTATTGTTGATTCTACATAATTAAATTTTACCTTTGGTCTTTTCAGTATTGGATGTCCCATTTTTTTGAAAACAGGGCATAACTCAAACTCAGGCATAAAATAATGTTAAAAACATTAAAAGGTTCCTGATGACTAATTTGAGATGCATTTATGTTGATAAAGATAATGTATGAATCTGAAGCTTTAGAAAAATGCAGTATCATGTTTTTCTTAAGGAGATAAGGTTATTACAATACTTGAGAGCATTTCTAATTGATAATTAATAGATAACATTATTAAGGGAAATGATATAGGTTATCAATATACTGAACTGAACCTCAGACCTCAGCAGTAGAGGCAACTTTTCAGTAAGGAAACCTCCTCTTCTAATGTTCTTCTAAGGCTTAATAATAGGCATATGATCTGTAATTTATAGAATCAAAGTTTCCTATAAAGGGGGTTAAGTGGCTTATTGATCATATAGTCAGCATATGTCAACAGGCCCGAACCCGGGAAGTCTTGATTCCAAGGTTCTATGTAGCTAACTACAGTGTTTCTCAAACGTACTGAAACTTTTCAAATTTATCTTAATTTAACTATTTATTTTAACCCTGGGAGGGAGAACTAGTCTCAGAGACTAAAGTTTGAACTAAGTAAAATGATATATACCTTTATAATATCAGGATTATTGGCTATTTTTAGTAATTTGCATGCCTTGGCTAAGCCAATTCCATGGAGTGATGAGAGATAATCACAGCCTGACAGAACACACATGTAACGAAATTTTTCTTCAGTGAACACATCCCCAAGCTGTTTGCACATTCCCAGTCGAGCCTGATCAATTTCCAATCCATTTCCAAGCTTGTCCATTTTTAAAATCACCTTGAGTTTGGAAAGAAAAAAATTGTTAATCTTCAAACAGCTGTTTTTCTTTTATGAAACAGGTCATCAACTAATCATTATAAGTGATAACTGTTTTATCTTATGGATTGCAATTATTTTAAAAATTTGTGTTTAACGAGATAGTGTGGAAATAAAGGGTATTTTCCTTAAAACAATAAGCAGTAATTACCTAAAACCATCAACAAGCATTATTTGTAATGGGGAAAAAGCAAGATGCATTCCCAATAAGATCAGAGTAAAACAAGGATGCCCATTATCATTGCTATTATTCAATACTGTGCTAGAAATGTTGGCCTTAGCAATAAGAAAAGAAAAAGAAATTAAAGGAATTAAAATGAGTACTTAAAACTATCACTCTTTGCAGATATGATGGTATTCTTAGAGAATCCTAGTGAATTATCCAAAAACCTACTTGAAACAATTGAGAACTTTAGCAAAATTACAATATATAAAATAAACTCCCACAAATTATCAGCATTTCTACATATTGCTAATAAAGCTCAGCAGCAAGACATAGAGAAATTCCACTTAAAACAACTGGAGATAAAATATTTAGGTGTCTACTTGCCAAGACAAACCCAGGAACTATATGTACACAATTACAAAACATTTCTCATACAAATAAAGTCAGATCTAAACAATTGGAAAAGTATCAACTGCTCATGAATAGACTAAGCTAATATAATAAAAATGACAATTTTACCTAAATTGTTTTACTTGTTTAGTAATATACCAATCAAACTGCCAAAAATTATTTTATAGAAAAAATAATAAAATTAATCTGGAAGAACAAAAGGCCAAGAATATAAAGAGAATTAATGAAAAGAAAAAATACAAAGAATGGTGGTCTAGCAGTATCAGGCCTAAAACTCTTATAAAACAGCAGTCATCAAAAACATATGGTATTGGCTAATAGAATGGTGGATCAGTGAATAACTCCAGCTGGTATATAAGAACTCACAATTTCACAAAAACTGCCTGGGTAAACTACAAAATAATAAGTCAGAAACTCAATACATACCTACATTTCACACTTTATACCAAAATAAGGTCAAAATGGATATATGATTTGGGTATAAAGGATGATACCATAAGCAATTAGGAGAGCAAGAGATAGTTTACCTATTAGATCTTTGGAGAAGGGAGAAATTTATGGCCAAAGAAGAACTAAAGAATTCTATGAAATACAAAATGGACAACTTTGATTATATTAAATTTAAAAGGTTTTGCACAATTCAATAGAACCAACACAAAGATTAAAATTTTATAACCAGTATTTCTGATAAAGGCCTCATTTCCAAAATATATGAACAGCTGTGTAAAATTTATAATACAAGTCATTCCCCAAAATTGATAAATGGTCAAAGGATATGATCAGACAATTTTTAGATGAAGAAATTAAAACCATCTATAGTCATATGAAAAAAATGCCCTAAATTACTACTTCTAATCGAAGTGCAAATTAAAACAACTCTGAAGTATCACCTCACATCTCTCAGATTGGCTAAGATGACAGAAAAAGATAATAATAAATGTTGAAAGGGATGTGGGAAAACTGGGACACCAACGAAGTGTTGGTGGAATTGTGAACTGATCCAACCATTCTAGAGAGCAATTTGGAACTATGCCCAAAGGGCTAAAAAAAACTGTGCATACTCTTTGATCCAGCAGTGCCACTACTGGGTTTGTATCCCAAAGAAATCATAAAAGAGGGAAAAGGACTCACATGTGCAAAAATATTTATAGTAGCTCTTTTTGTAGTGGCAAAGAATTGGAAAATGAGTAAATAAGTTATAGCATACAAATGTAATGGAATATTGTTTTATAAGAAATGATCAAGTCAATTTCAGAAAAGTCCTGGAAAGTCTTACAATTGATGCTGAGTGAAGTGAGCAGAAATAGGAGAACATTGTAGAGTTACAAGATTGTGTGATGATCAACTATGATAGACTTAGTTCTTAGAAATGCAGTAATCCAAGACAATTCCAATAGACTTGGGATAGAAAATGCCATCTACATCCAGAGAGAAAGTATGCTTTGATCCACATTCATTCTCCATAATTCTATTTCCCCCTTATTTTCCTTTGTTTGTTTGCTTTTTCTTCCTCATAGTTTTTTCCCTTTTGGTCTGATTTTTCTCTCCCAATATGATTCATAAGGAAATGTGTTTTTAAAAAATGTGCATGTATATCCAGGAAAAAAAATATTAAAAAGAAAAAAGAATTCTTGTTTAAACCTCATTCAGAATACCACCAAAATGCAGAAATGGAGGGCAGAAGTGACTTTTATTAGGAATATACAGCTGGTACTTAGCCAGGACTAGAATCCAAATATTCTGACTCAACTAGTATTCCTTAAATCTCATCATGCTGATTCTCTTCTAATCTCATAGGATTATTGTGAAGATCAAATAAAATATGTGAAGACATTTTAAAGAAAACAAAGAATCATAAGATAAAACTAATGGATCTCAAATCTTGAAGATTTACTAGGAAAGCACCAAAATTAAACTAATTCTCAAGTAAACCACAAAAAAAATTGAAGCACCAAGATCTATTGTGAACTTTCCTCATTAACATTCTATAACAGATGCTTTAAATGTACACATTAAAACAAGTAATTCTCTTCAATATCCATATCAACCGTGACAAAAAAAAAAAAAAAAAAAAAAAAAAGCTCTGTTAGGATGAATCTTTAAATACCTTTTTACATCCAAAAGCAAGAAGATCAGAGTCTTCCGTGATTATAGCATGTACAATCCCAGTTTTATTAAGGTAGGCCAATTGTGCATCAGCTTCATATGGAGCAACTATGCAATCTACTCCCTGGGCTCGTGCAGCCTAAGGAAAAAGATCAGCATGAAGAGTAAGCAAGGCAGCATGCACCTATCTGGTCCTTAATACCAACTGTATCAATATTCATAAAAGTTCAATGTTCAAACTGTATTAGGTGATTTTAGAATTCAATATTTTTAGATGAAGATATTTTTGATGATTTTAGAGTTAGAAGGGAGCTGAGGTTGTAGCATATCTAGCATAAACTCAATCAATTGCAAGATCATTTTATTATCAGTTCTAGATATTGATGTATTTATAATTTTTTGAGATAGTTTCCCTTGGAGTATCTGCAGAAGGAATTGTCTTCTTTCTCTATCACCAATAATTAATAAATTAAGCAATCTATGTTTTAGGAAAAGGGAAATTACTATACATATGATCTTTTTTAATAAAAGAAAATGAAATAAAAAATTCTTTCTAATTATTCAACTTACAAATAAATGGAATAAGTGGTTAAAAAGTTTCTTGGTTCCCAGATATTATAGTCCACTGTTTTCTCAGAGCACAGGTTCCCAGAGTTTTCTCCAACTGGACAAGCAGGCCTTCAAAATATTCCATTTCATTCAAACTTTATACTAACCCTTAGAACTTATCCCTAAGGTAATATGTTATAATGGTAATTATTGTGTAATAATGCTAATTTGTCCTTGTAACTTCAACGTACAAACAGAGCCTTGTACTGATTAGAGGCTTAATAAATCTTTGTTAAATTAAATTTTCTTCCTTCTTTGAATACCTGCTTTTGAAAGTCTATGACAAGGGGCAGCTAGGTGGCGCAGTAGATAGAGCACCAGCTCTGAAGTCAGGAGGACCCGAGTTAAAATCTGGTCTCAGACTCTTAACACTTCCTACTTGTGTGACCCTGGGCAAGACACTTAATCCCAAATGCCTTAGCAAAAAAAAAAAAAAAAGTCTATGACAAGAGTCCTTTCCTAGAGGATGCTCCTAGGATATTTTTTATCTTTTCTATTACCCTCATCCTCCAACAAATTCCAGCAGTTTACAATAAACTTTTTTTAAAATTAAAGCTTTTTATTTGCATAATATATGTATGGGTAGTTCTTCAACATTGATCCTTACAAAGCTTTCCATTACAAATTTTCCCCCCTAGTCCCCTCCCCTCCCCTAGATGGTAGGAAGTCTACTACATGTTAATTATATTAAAATACTACAATAAACTTTCAACATCAAATTTGCACAATAACCTATTTGTTAGCAATAATATAGCTTACTTTAATTACTTGGTGCGCCATGCTATGTGTGATATTGACAGAACGGGCAAAACATTCCCGGGCTTCTGTAACCTTTCCCTCTCGAAGGAGCTGTTTTCCCTTTAGAAGGTTGGTCTGACGTCTTCTGCAGGTGAATATAAGATTAGCCATTTTCAATAACTTTTATTACATCAGTATATAACATGTGCAACAACTTAAAAATAACTTGAAGCGAGGTGCAATATCGTATAATATCTGCAAACAGCAGATATTGAATAAGTGGTCTTTAACTATAATACTCTATATATCTCAGAGAAAAATCACTTGAGGTTATTTTTCTATCAAACAAAGAAAAAACAAGACTTAAATTAGTCGACATTTTCCAAAATTAATAATTTATTTCTGGTAATCTTACTGTTCCACTATTTATTGCTTAATTTAGAATTAAATTAAGCCCCATTGACAGAGAACAACTATAGGACAAAGGTTCCAAAAATAAAAAAAATTAAATGAATGCATAGTAGGAGAAAAAAGGAAACACTAAAATACAGGAAAAAAACTTACTCTCTTCGAGCCTTTTCTACTTCTTTTTTAGATGGTAAGGTACAACCATCAAATACCAGAATTGGCTTGATTCCATAAGACAGAAGCATATTTACAAATTTCATACAAAATGCTACATACCTATGAGAAACAAGATAATTTAGTACACAGTTAGCCTTAATATTGAAAGAATATATAAAAATCAAATATTTTTACTCAAAACTATGCTTTGCAAATTCATTTACAAAATGTTAAATAGGATGATAGATTATGAACTGTGTCACTCATAAAACAATGAAGAAAACAATATGTAGAGCTTGAAGTTAACTAAGCTAGAATGTTCCCAAAACATTTGACTAAATATTCATGAAATGGAACACATTTTTTTTGGCATTTCTACAGCAATATATAAGTTTATGTAATATGCCAAATGTGTTAGTTATATGAGGAAGTAGAAATAGAGCTTAAATAAATGAAGTTAGTAAGAGCAGTTACACCTTACTAAATACATATAAGAAACCGCTACTTGGGCCTGCCCATATTTCTACTGTTATTGCCCTTGAGAATGCTCCATATCAGCCATACTAGCTCATTTGCTGTTACACACACACACACACACACACACACACACACCCCATTCCATCTCCTCCCTTCATGCCTTTGTACAAACTGTACTTCAAGTTTAGAATGATCTTTTCTCTCACCTTTACCTCCCTTTTAGAATTCCTACCACCATTAAAGGGTTGACTCATGCGCCATCTATTATATGAAACCCTTCCTGATCCTCCAATTATTAATGCTCTCCTTCCAATTAGTTTCTATTTTGTTAATGGCCTTCATATTTATTAATTGTGTAAATGTTGTTTCCCCCAGCAGAATGTAATATTCTTGAGGTCATGGACAGTTTCTATTTTTGTCTTTATATCTCCAGAGTCTAACATGTTACCTGACGCACAGAAGGCACTTAATAAATGCGTTGACTGTAATTCAAAAAACACTTAGGGAATAAAGATATTTCAATGAATACGTTTTCCCGATTTCTCCCTTCACCCTCACCATCCTCCTTCCCCTAAAAAACCTAACAGATAATACTGAAGAAACAAAAAGATAAATGAGAGTAGCTAAGTGGCACAGTGAAGAGAATGCCAAAACTAAAGTCAGGTATATCTGAGTTCAAATCCAGTCTCAGAAGTTCACTAAACTGTGTGATCCTGGGCAAGTTACTTAATACTGTTTGCATTAGTATCCTCAATCTGTAAAATAAGTTGGAGAAGGAAAGCAAACTATTTTAATATCTGCCAAGAAAACCCTAAATGGAGTCACAAAAAGTCAGACATAACTAAATAACAAGGCTGATAAGGTATTTAATGTTCATTATCTAATTTTTATCCTCACTAACTTATTATTCATATTTTATTCACTCCCATTTAAAAACCCTTACACTATATCATGCTGCCTTTTTCAATGTGTCTGTGTACTTTCTCAATGTTTATGCACTTCAAAGCTGACTTTGAAGATATGAGAAAACAGGCAGCTTTTAACAGCTTAATAATCATATAACTGAACTACATAAAACTGAACTACCACAAAATGTTTGATGTGGTAGAACAAAACACAACCATAAAGGCATTCTTCAAACAAGATATCTCCCACATATGATGTAAGATTATACAAGATTCCTTGACAGATGCAACCACAAAAGCTATCTTTGTTGAATGTTTCTTTGTCTATCTATCTATTTATCTATCTATACACACACACACACACACACATACACACGCACTATATATGTTACACGGAATATGTCTTATACAGAAACATCTTGCCTTAAAATCTCCAGAAGGCAGCAGCTTACACATTTGTCACAATAAAGTATAACTAATAGGAAAGGCTGTAAATCACAGGAACTGATTTTTAATGTTCAATTAAAATTTAATTAAATTCCCTTTTTGGGGATCTTTTAAATTTCACTTTATATATTAATGGATTATCATATATGAATTATTGTCCATTGGAAAACTATCAACATTTCTTTATTATTCATAACCACTGTTGTTTTATGTTATCTTGTGCCTTTTCTTTTGGCTAGCAAATTCACCCCAAAGGTGGAGAAAGAAATAAATCAATAAACCAGACAAACATTTGGGGCCTGTTATGTAAAGAGTAAAGGTAGCAGAGAAAGACAAACTTGACTACAGCATGGTTCCTGAATTTGGGCAGCTACATGGCACAGTGGACAGAGCCTGGAATAAGAGTCATCTTCCTGAGTTAAAAAATTTGGCCTCAGGAACTACATGTGTGACCCTAGACAAGTCACTTGACACTGCCTCAGTTTTCTCATCTCTAAAAATAAGGATTGTTATAGCAACTATTTCATAAGTGAGGCAGGTGCTACTGAGTTAACGTTTGTAAAGCATTTAGCACAAAGTTTGGCAGAGAGTAGGTGTTTAATACAATCCCTAACCTAATTTAAGACAAGACTAGAAAGATGGCATGAAAGCCATTCTGTGGAAGCCTTTTAATCTTTAATGCCTTGAACAAGAAGCTAAATTTTATGGGTGAGGAATGGGGAGCATACTGAAGATAATTACAAAGAGTACTAGATCTTTGCATTATTTTTGTGGCCAGAAAGATTGGAAAAGGGAACACATGTAAGGTAGGTATGATGGTGGTGACTGGGACAAATAGAATTGACAGCTGTTATAGAGAGGAAATGAACAGGAGCTGTCAATTGATTAGATGTGACAAGTGAAAGAATCAAAGTCAATTTTAAGATTATGAACATGGGAGACTATGTGAAGAAAAGATGAAATTTGGAATTAATGTTAATTTATTGCAGGTCTTATAAGATGAGCTTCTGAAAATTTTTAAAGTATTAGAAAACATAAGAAATGGGGAAAACTTATAGATTTCATTGACTCTCATTATTACAAAAGAGGCTACAGTACATTAGTCAAAGTCCTCCAAAATTGAAAGCAATAATTAGTATTATTCCTCATGAAATATAATATTGCAAGAAACACTAATGGTAGCAAAGAAAATATTCATACTAAAATTTTTGATTGTTTACAACTAACATTGGCAAGAAGACAACTGGCAAAGAATGGTTGGATATTCAACTGGAATAGCAAAAAAAATACTTTTCCTTTTTTTTTTTTTGTTAAAGCTTTTTATTTGCAAAACATGTGCATAGGTAATTTTTCAACATTGACCCTTGCAAAGCTTTCTATTACAAATTTTTCCCTCCTACCCTCCATCCCCTCCCCTAGATGACAGGAAGTCTAATACATGTTAATTATGTTAAAACATTAGACAGATCAAATATGTGTATACATATTTATACAGTTATCTTGCTGTATAGGAAAGGAAAAAAAAAAACAAAAATGAAAACCTGAGAAGGAAAACATAATGCAAGCAAACATCAATAGAGAGTGTGAAAATGCTATGTTGTGGTCCAGACTCAGATCCCATACGCCTCTCCCTGGGTGTACATGGCTTTGTTCATCACTGAGCAGCTGGAACTAGTTTATAACATCTCACTGTTGGAGAGAACCATGTCCATCAGAATAGATCATCGTATAGTCTTATAGTTGCCGTGTACAATGATCTCCTGGTTCTGCTCATTTCACTCAGCATCAGTTCATGTAAGTCTCTCCAGGCCTCTCTGTAATCATCCTGCTGGTCGTTTCTTACAAAACAATAATATTCCATGACATTCATATACCATAATTTATTCAGCCATTCTCCAATTGATGGGCATCCATTCAGCTTCTAGTTTCTAACCACTACAAAATGGGCTGCCACAAACATTTTTGCACATGTGGGTCCCTTTCCTTCCTTTAAGCTCACTTTGGGATATAAGACCAGTACAAACACTGCTGGGTCAAAGGGTAGGCACAGTTCGATAACTTTTTGAGCATAGTTCCAAATTGCTCTCCAGAATGGTTCGATCTGTTCACAGTTCCACCAATAATGCATCAGTGTCCCAGTTTTCCCACATCCTCTCCAACATTCGTCATTATCTTTTCCTGTCATCTTAGCCAATCTGGCAGGTGTGTAGTGGTATCTCAGAGATGTCTTGATTTGCATTCCTCTGATCAATAGTGATTTGGAGCACCTTTTCATATGACTGAAAATTGTTCATATCCTTTGACCATTTATCGATTGGAGAGTGGCTTGAAGTCTTATAAATATGAGACAATTCTCTATATATTTTAGAAATGAGGCCTTTATCAGAACCCTTAAATGTAAAGATGATTTCCCAATTTGCTTCCCTCCTGCATTAGGGTCTGCATTAGGTTTGTTTGTACAAAAACTTTTTAACTTAATATAATCAAAATTATCTGGTATTCAGTTAAGAGTTCCAGTTCTTCTTTATACACAAATTCCTTCCTTCTCCACAGATCTGAGAGGTAAACTATACTATGTTCCTCCAATTTGCTTATAATATCATTCTTTATATCTAAATCATGAACCCATTTAGATCTTATCTTGGTATGTGGTGTTAGATGTGAGTCAAGCCCTAATTTCTTCCATACTAGTTTCCAATTTTCCCAGTAGTTTTTGTCAAATAGTGAGTTCCTATCCCAAAAGCTGGGGTCTTTGGGTTTATCAAACACTAGACTGCTATAGTTACTGCCTAGTTTGTCCTATGATCCTATCCTATTCCACCGATCGACTACTCTATTTCTTAGCCAGTACCAAATGGTTTTAATGACTGCTGCTTTATAAATATAGTTTTAGATCTGGCACAGCAAGGCCATCCTCATCCGCCTTTTTTTTTTTTTTTCATTAATTCCCTTGAAATTCTTGATCTTTTGTTCTTCCAAATGAACTTTGCTACTATTTTTTCTAGATCTGTAAAATAATTTCTTGGGAGTTTGATTGGTATGGCACTAAATAAGTAAATTATTTTGGGTAGTACTATCATTTTTATTATATTTGCCTGGACTACCCATGAACACTTGATGTTTTTCCAACTGATTAGGTCTGACTTTATTTGTGTGGAAAGTGTTTTGTAGTTTAGTTCATATAGTTCCTGACTTTCCCTTGGCAGATACATTCCCAAATATTTTATACTATTGACAGTTATTTTGAATGGAATTTCTTTTTGTACCTCTTGCTGCTGAACTTTGTTGGTAATATATAAAAATGCTGCTGACTTATGTGGATTTATTTTGTATCCTGCAACTTTGCTAAAGTTGTGAATTGTTTCCAGCAGTTTTTTAGTTGAGTCTCTAGGGTTCTCTAAGTATACCATCATGTCATCTGCAAAGAGTGATAATTTGGTTTCCTTATTATCTACTCTAATTCCTTTTAACACAACAGCAGTAAATCCAGGTGAAAAATGATAAAGGTTTGATCTAGAATTGTTATTGTGTGTATAAGGATGAAGTAGAGTTTATGAGAGATGCTACGAAGATAGAAAAGACAAGATTAGGCAACATGTTGTATATATGGAATTAGGGGGAAGAACAGATGACATTGAAGTTTCAAGTGACTTTTTCAACAAAAAAATTCAATGTTAAAACTAAAAAAAAAATGACATCAATTATCATTAAGAAATAGCCAACAGAAATATAAACCAAAAGAAATAAAAATATATTAATTCATACTTACTGATCAGTAGGTTCACCTTTGGCTAGCTTTTCAGCACAGGCAAAGGCTCCTTTGTGAAGCCAACAGTATGTATCCACAGCTACCACCTGCCCTTTATACTTCTTTATATGGATAGGTTCAGAAGCATCTTTGATAAACTGAAGCAAACCTTGTATCCCCATCCTGCCAGTTATGCATGATAAAAAGGAAATTTTGAAACATGGAAAATTTAAGATATATATATATGTATACATATATTGCTCTTATTTAAAAAGTTCATAAAACAAAAAGGTTTGATTGCCATTAAAAAAAATGTATTTTCGGGGCAGCTAGGTGGCGCAGTGGTTAGAGCACCAGCCCTGAAGTCAGGAGGACCTGAGTTCAAATCTGGTCTCAGACACTTCCTAGCTGTGTGACCCTGGGCAAGTCACTTAACCCCAATTGCCTCAGCCAAAAAAAAAGAAGAAAAAAAAGAAAAAAAAATGTATTTTCTGGACTTCTGAAAACTATTAACCTTTAAACATATTTAAAGAGCTTCCCTTTCCCAATCAGGCTCTACCAATTACACAGGGATAATGACTGGTTCTATGATTTCCTTGTTAAAGGGAACATGCCCAGAAGGAAACTACCTGGACAGGTTAGAACTTTTCTCTGCAACTAGTCTTGAGAGAAGAGAAACCATTTGTCCAAGTCACCCCACCAGTATGTGTCAAGAGATGGGATTTGAACTCGGGTCTCTGAGTTCTGGGGCTAAATTAATTTTACTATAGCTGAAAATTAAGTATTGTGATAAATTCCATTTTACATTTATGCATATAGCTTACTTCAAAGGTACTCAGAGATTGTAAATTATATTACATCTGACTTTACATTTATAATCCTCTTGCTGTTTTCCCCTTGTCGGGATGCCTCTTGATAAGATAGCTAATCTTTCAAAAATGACTTGATAGATGGGCTTCTCTTCTCATCCCCCCCCCTCCGATCCAGCCCTAAAAGAGGGCATCCTCTCTCTCCTCCTCACCCTCTCCCCCTAGAAGGTACCACTTTGCATTTTATGACAACTATAGCTAGGTCTCAGATAGCCAGGGTTTGTAAAGAGCTTGGTCTCGATAGATCTCCGCCACCCTTAAAACCGGCAGAAGTTAAGTGATTTTTTTGGGGTCTTTCCTAGGACAGGTCCATGGCCTGCATGGACCGGGTCACCAGACCCGCATTTACACGCTCTCACTCGGCCCGAACGTGGGAGGCCCAGAGCCCTCCAATAAGGCATTCCGAGACAGACTGAGTATCCGGAGCTGACTCCCGCTCTCGCACCCACCCCAGAGGGATCAGAGCGTGGGACCTGGGCATTCTCTTTTCGTACTTGCAGCTAGTCCCCAGGCTCTCACCTTGTGCTGTCCAGCACCAGAACCGAGTCTGGGGCCGCAGATCAGCAGACACTCACAGGTAAGCGCCAAAATAACTCGGCCCGCTTTCAATTTACGCGCTTCCAGAACAGGAGGGGAGTACCGCCTCTATCGGAAGTGACGTCAAGATGCCGCTGGCGAATCAGTTTCTAGCTTTTTTGCACGGGCCTCTAAATCTCTCATGGGTCATTTCTCTGTGTCAATCTCCTTTCTTCTATCTATCTCCCTTTCCACCTGGATTGATTTTCTATTGATTGACTTGAACTCTCTTGGAGAAGTAAAGGGAAATTTCACTTCGCCCAGAAGGAGAAATTATTTAATCTTTGCGGGGGAAATTAGCGCGCCTGAAAGACCCCAAATAGCTTTCTGGGAATTGTAGTTTTCAGCTGCGCGGGTACGTCAGGCAATTGTAGTCTCTTCCTCCCTCCCCCTCCTTGGATGAAGATGGGTGTGTTTTAAGGTGAGCCTGCGACGGCTCATTTATGTTTAGTTTTTGTTGTTGTTGTTGTTGTTTTTAAGCAAAAAGAAAAGAAAATCAAAGCAAAACAATTTGTTGCACTATTGTATTCACCATTTTTTCCATGCGTGTGTTCTGGTACATATTAAACAACAGGCTCTCCAGAAAAAATGCAGAGATTATATTTTCAAGTTTAATCTACAATGTTAACATTTTCTCTACCATTTCCAATTAAAAAATAGTAATCTAATTTTTATTGTAGAGTTTGAAATTGAGTAGTTGGTTGGAGATGGCTCCAGCACATCCCTAAATCCTGCATGCACATTTAAACCATCTACAATTTAGTATCTCAGGCTTGAAAACATGCTGAACTTGATTATAGTAAATAGTTCTAGTATTGAACACTTGGCTTCCAGTTTCCCTTCACTCTAGTCCATGCTCCATTCAGCTATCAAACAGATCATCCTGAAGATCAGGTCTGAGCAGATCACCCTCCTATTTAATTAACTACAGTAGCTCCCTATCATTTCTATATCAAATATTACCTCACCTCTTCCCATTTTAGCAGTCTTCTTCCATGTTCCACCTTTCTTCTTGCTGTTCCTAACACAAGATGTTCCAGGTAAAGTTCCAGGTAAATTCTACCAGGGAGCCTTTTCTAATCTCCCTTAATACTAGGGCTGCCTTGTATTATTTCTAATTTATCTTGTAAATAACTTGTTTGTAATTAGTTGTTTGCAGATTATCTCCCCCATTAGAATGTGAGTTTCTTGAGAGCAAAGACTTTTATTTTTTCTTTCTTTTTATTCCCAGTGCTTAGCACAGAATCTATTCAGTTGTGTCCTACTCTTCAAGACACCATTTGGGGTTTTCTTGGCAGAGATACTGTGGTGATTTCCTATTTCCTTCTCTAGCTCATTTTATAGATGAGGAAACTGAGGCAAACTTGTCATATAACCTGTAAATGTATAATATCAAATTTGAACTCTGATCTTCTTTACTCCAGGCCCAAAGCTCTATCTAGTGTGTCATTGAGCAGGCTCACCTAGTACATAGTAGATTCTTAACAAATGCTTGGTGACAGATTTACTGAACCCTGATTCTATGTTTCTAAATCTAAAATCTGGGGCTCTTTCCAGCAGAGCAGGAAATAGAAAGCCAGATGTCTCTACAGTTTTTTCCCCAATGTGAAACAAGGAGGATTTTTTAAATAAAAAGGAGGCCAGTCCACAGCTGTTATTCTGGATAGATTAAAGATATGGTAGCCAATTAGGCTGATAGCTCCCCAAACCCATTCTTGTTTGAGATATTCAGTATACCCTCCTTCCCAGGGATTAGTTTTATCAGTGAGCAGATTGTTTTATTGCTACAGCAACAAATTATAAATCCAGAAATTCAAAGGGGGATGAAAATTACTTATCATGACCCATAGGATCTAATTTAATTGCCCTGTGTTATGTTTACCAATTATTTTAAGCAGTAAGGTATGTGGATGAGAGAAATATAAACTTAAATAAAAGGTCTCTCAGAGAGATAATAGGCCATGGAGGCCAAAACTTGGATTAATATTAGCATCTTGAACAATCTGAAGAGTGAAATCTTCATACTATGCTAAATGTAAGAGGGTGACACAGAAACTTTAATTGTGGGCTTGGGGGCTTACTCATGCCATAGTCATGGAATAATTACCATAATCATCCTTTATTATACTCTTCATGTGAGGGCATGAAATGTACTATTCTCCAGGAAGTTACAGTGTGTGGAACTGATGGAGAACAATACTTCACCAGATGGATAGAAATGAACGGTTTAAGGACTCTGTGAAATCTAATCTAAAGGAAAGAAACGTACATCAAAATGTCAATGATGCTAAAACAGCAGCCAAAGACAGACTACTTAGTGGGGAGAAATCCAAGATGGAGAGGCTTAGATTAAACAAAGGAGTCACATTGACTATGAGGCTAAGAGGTCCTTGTGCAGTGAGTGCCAAATCCTCAGGAAGTAGCTGCTCTCAAAATCTGCCAGTAATGAATTCCTGACCACAGATTGGTCTTTCAGTCACATGTGCCACTAGGGAAATTACTCTGCCAACAGCACCATCTTAAAATACAAAAGAGTAATAAACCTTTTATTCTACCATTTAAAATCTAATAAATATGTTTACCAGACTCTGAGGCCAGTTCTTTTCATTGTTCTCATATATCTCATATTAATACATTTTGTTGATAACTTATTGGTTGGAGTTTCGGGTTTAATGCATTCTTAAGTCTAAATCAAAGATATTTCTTTTAGGGTTAATCTAACTCTTTGATATGGAATAGTTGAAGGGGGTATATGTACATATATTTGACCAGTATGATAACTAGAACTTGTAGAGCTGTAATAATGTTCATACTTTTTCTTCCTTTAGTCATTTGAAAACTTTCCTTCTGGTCTCTCTGTTTCATTATGAACCATCTCAGTATATTAATAGCTATTTACTTTCTTTTTAAATTTTTTTTTGATACTCTGAACTATATAAATACCAAGAAAATGGACATTTCAATTCATAAGAACAGAGAGGACTATATATGAAACTACAAATTTAATGATGTAAAGCTTTAAAAAAAAACTAATGTGTACAACAATCTATTACATTAGCTCCAAAGATGCTTCATTTTTCTGTTATTTTTCAAACTTCCAAATTCCTTTGTTTTTTTCTCTTTAAAATGCCATTAATGTTCTTTTCTTTCTGCTGTTTTTGTATACTCTGTCCTTCCCTCAACAAACAAAAATCTAAACTAAACTTCCTCTCCCTATTCACTGACTCATTCTTAATTGTCTACAAACATGCTCATGTGTACCCCTGAAAAAAAATCCTTTACTTGGTCCTTTCTACTTCACTTTCTAGATCTCTTCTGCTTTTTATAGCTAGACTCTTCAAAAAGATAGCGTACAATAAGAGCATCCTCTTACTCTCTTCTTTAACCCCTTATTGTCTGACCAGATCTTATCACATCATTTAAAGTTATCAGCAGTCTCATAGTTGCAAAGTCCAATGACCTTTTCTTGATCATTTTTTCTCTCTGACATTGTTGATCACCCTCTCTTCTCTCTAGGTTTTCAGGCCACCACTCTCTTTAGGTTTTCTTACTTAGCTGACCACTCCTTAATCTCCTTTGGTAGAGAAGGCTTCAAATTATAGGTGTTCCTCAGGGTTCTGTCCTAGACCCTTTTTTCTTTTCCTTCTATACTATTTCACTTGATGATTTCAACTCCCATGGATTTAATCCCTATTTCAAATTTATTTTTTTAGTTTTTTGCTGAGACGATTGGAGTTAAATGACTTGCCCAGGGTCACACAGCTAGGAAGTGTTAAGTGTCTGAGACCAGATTTGAACTCAGGTCCTCCTGACTTCAGGGCAGGCACTCTACCCATTGCACCAACTAACTGCCCCTTAATCCCTATTTCTATGATGATAATTCTAAGATTTGTCTACCCTGCTTCAACCTCTCTGCTAACCTCTAACCTCACATCTCCAGAACTAACTCTCAGACTTCTCATTTTAAATGTCCAACAGACATCTTAAAATAACTCTATCCAAAAAAGAACTCAGTGTCTTTCCCACTAAACTCTCCCCTTCTTTTGTTTTCTCTGTTGCTGTTGAGAGCAATACCATCCTTTTAGTCTGCCATCAACTGGCAAGAGTGATGGAAGAAGCAGTGAGTGAAATAAATATGAATGGGGCCAGGAGAGCCCAAGCTTACATCTTGAATTGACTATTTTTTCCAGCTTCTTTTTTATATCCCCCATAAGCATATTTTTCTTTGTTATACATTACACAATACCAGAAAACCACAGAAAGTATAACTAAGGCTATGTCATTTCTTTGTTCTATTAGTCAAGGTCCATCCTGTTATTTATTTTCATTTTTTAAAGCATCCTATCTCAGAATACAATTTGGTCGTGTCATCCATTATATTTTCAGTAAATAATCCAAAGGAGCTCAGATGAGTTATCAGCTGGGAAGTTGGTCTCACAAAATTTCCTAAAGTCCTTCAAGTGGCCTCACCTTGCTTCAGCTTTCCAAAGAACTTATAGCTGTCTCCCCACATCTCCCCCTTTTTTATTTTTTAATCACAATTCAAGCAGGTCAATCATGATTGGCTTCAACAGGATAGTCATTATTCTAAGAAAACAAGAAAAACCAAAGCAAATTAAGATAAAAAGTTATATATGTATATATGCATATATATACACATATATAAATATATATATAGTATAGTGTAAAAGATTATAAAAAATCCATTGTTAAAAGGATTAAGTCTATGAAAAGTGTGTCATTCCTTCTGAATCAATTCCAAGCATGGGCGCATTTTCAATACCAGAAGTGATTACATGTAAAATATTCACATCTAAAGTAACATTAGAGTCATGCCAAGCTCCTGAGTCATGCACATATCTTTTACAATGATATATCAGGATCAATAGTATTGTATATTAAAAGTGTAAATGAATATTGATAATCACATCTCATTGTTTTCTTGTTTTCAATACTTCTAGCTCATCTCCTAAAAAGAATACTAATTGTTCTAACAAACTTAATTTGTAATTAAAATCTTTATCAATATTTTCTTGTGTCTAGAATGCCAGAGCAACATTCCTGGCTAGATCATCAGCAAACGTAGCTTGTCTGGATTTCAGACTATAATGCTATAGCGAAACAGTGGTTGAAACTATTGAAGAAGCAAGGGCAATAATCCTGGTTATCAACAGATCTATAAATCTTTCTGAGCAGCCTACTGTTTCTGCAATTTTGTATAATGAATGTTCTGCGGATTGAAATCAAGGAAGAGAAGCATTTGTGGAAAATATTGCAAAAGAAGATTATAATTAAGACATATTTAGCAGTTACATCAATACATTGAGTGAGTATACAATTTACACAAGTAACATTCCATTTATATTCAGTGTCTTCTAATGTACGGTTAAAACAATTTTTTACATTTTCACAATCACCATTGCAATTAACCACAAGGAAAGCTTGTGGTGATGCTATACAGCATTTATATGTCACTGTGACATATATGACATTTATATATCATATACGTCACAGGCTGTAACCAAGGAAGAAAAGGAAATATGTCCAATACATTTTTCTACTTCCCCCATACGTCTGGGGGGGATAAAATAACCACTATTGCAAGGAACATGAGTTCAGGTTTATTAGAATGTCTTTGAACTATGACAAGATCACTTGCTCAATGCAACAGAACTTTTATCTTTCCCCATGTAGGGATCTCCATCTTCTGGGCTGCTGACTCAGTCTTCTTCATTTTCCTTGAAGTTTCAAATCTACATTTGAGTGGTCAGTCATGGTACATGCTCTGACATTTTTCTCAGGTACCCCATATTGGTCATGTATATGATTCTGGAAAGCCCTCTTCTCCACATTAATAATGGATTGGGACCTTCCTGTTTTCCTGTTAATGGATCTTTCCACATTACCCAGGCTGAAAGCCTTTTTATTTCTGTAAAGTATTTTTCTGCTGGGGTATGCCCATCTTTGTCCATTGTCAAAAAGTTTAATGTATATAATATTTTTGATAGTTTCTTTGTGGAGTAGTGTCACATATTCCCTCTTTTTGTTTATCAAGCATGATTTTTATGTCCTTATTGCAACACTCTACAAGAACTTGACTAGTCAAATTATATGAAATTCTGGTAGTTGATTGTATAGGTCAGAAGAACAGAAATCATTAAAAGTTTTACTAACATAGGCAGGAGCATTGTCTATTTTTGTCTGTTTAGGAATACCCATAAGATCAAATTCCAAAAAGAGATAATTGATAACATGTTTGACAGCCTCACCTGTTTGTAATGAGACAAGAGTAAAGGAAGAATGTGTCTATCTACTGTGACATGGACAAAAGACAATTTAATAAATTATTCTTGCATTATTTTGAAAACTTTAAGGACCTTATTGAATACAGAAATGCATCTAGCAATAAATAATGACTGAGCCAAATATTCATTTACCTACTTATTTAGAATATAATGATCGCATATTTTCAGATTGAAAATTACAAGATCTGACATATTTGAATTATACTCATGCTTTTTATTGACCATTTACTCTGATTATAGAAATTTGCCATAAGAGAAAAAAAAGCAAGAGCATGATTATAATAGCCTTAAAACTGGTTCTTCAAGTCAGTCTGAGTGTACATACAACCAATTGTGCAATAACAATTCCACTTCAATAGCCAGACTCAGGAATAATCAGTTGAGTTCCTATTCAAAGGAAAATAATAGGGAAACTGAGTCAGAAGGATCTCCTTAAGCAGAGATCAAGTCTATCCTCTCAATTTTTGTCCAGATACAAAGTTCCACCTATAACAGTTCATAATCACATTACTCTGAGTAACCTGTGGCCATTTCTCTTAGATGGTGGATTACTGACTTAATGATTCATCAATCATACCTGAATTCAGAGCTCTAAACAATATCAGTTATAGTCCCAAGAATTTTCATCTTAAATAGAAAGTTTCATTAATCAAAGATTCATGTGGATTCAGCTCTTAAGGATCACAAATTCTAAGTAACTATTAACTATAATCTTACATTGATAACAGTAAGAGATTCATCTCAGAAAGTTCACAGCTTATCATGATATCTGAGCAGATAATTTTGCTTTAAGATATTTAGTAATCAATAACCAAAGACTCAATTTTTAGAAATATAAAAAATTCAAATTGTATAGTGTCTATAGCAAAAATATGTTCAGTTATTAACAATATTCAAAGGGACAAAGGCATAGACTACTATTCTCAGAATCCCTTCAAATAATGGGAATGGACATGCTATATATTTACCATCTGAAAGAATGTTGAGGGGTTCTGTAACATCTTTAAGAAGAATAATAAGGATTATTGCTGAGATTTCAGCCTTTTATGTTGAATTGTAATGAGTTTGCATGACCTTATTATATTTCTCATCTACATAGTATCCCACTTTCCCTGAACTATAGCCATCAGTAAATGCAGTAAGTGCAGAATCACTAGGATAATTCTTTATTATCTTTAGGAATATCCATTGATATTTTTCAAAAAAGATGAATAATTACCAAATCTCTTTTAAATTAATAATTATCAGGACCAGTCAGCAAGCAACATGGTAGGGGAAGGAAAGCCAGCCTGAAGGGTGTCCATAGTGACTATGATATCATATGCATATCATAATATGCAAAAATTATATAACATTTGCCATTACCCTGATTTCTTTTTTCTTATTACAAATACTAGAGAATTACAAGGACTAGTAGAAAATTCAATATTCCTAATGTGAGCTCTTTAGAGACTAATTGATATAGAGCATTTATTTAGCTTTTCCTTTGATAGCCTGATAATAACAAATTTTTAAGCATATTTTCCATCTCTTGTTAGTTTTTCAGTTTAAATTGTAATAACATTTAGGGTACTAGATAACAAGCCAAATATGGGTTATATAATCTCAGAAAGAATCCATTACTTATCAATTCAGGTAAAACAGAATCTATCACAACCAATTAAGTTTCTGATTTTAACATACATACCGATTTAAAGTTATTTTAAAATTAGCCAGTACTTTGGTTTGTGAGATTCCCTAAAATATACTTAGATATTCCATTCAAGCAAAATTACTTTTTAGTTATTTTCCCAATTCACACAAATCTCTTTTATTTTGCAAACCAGGAAAGAGTTAAGTGCCCATTTTTGCTTCACATGGGTTTTTACCTTGAGATTCTTCTTGGCATAGTTCCACAAATCTGAGCTCTGATAACAAAGTTATAGGCTCCTTGCTTGCAGGAGTTTTTAAAATGATAGCACACTGCTCTTCTGCTTTCTCAAAAGTTTCCAAGCTCTCTAATTCCTTTCAGGTTATGTTCTTCTCATTCCTACATGCTTAAACTTTCTCACAATTTCACTATGTTAAATATATTTTTCCTTTTCTCTCACCCTCTCATACAAAGCTGTAGTCAACCAGAGGAAGAGGAAGAGAAAGAGAAAAAGATTCTCTTTCCTTGTATCCTAATCTGGAGGAGCTCAAAATTAGCTCCCAAATTACCTTATATCAAAGACCAATGCACTCAAATGTTCCTACATTCCTTTGCTTTCTTATATTTCCCAAATCTAGGGCAATCTCCTATTGGGGAAGTAAGAAAGATACTTCCTTCAGCACATGCCAAGTCTGATACGGAGGAATTTAGGACCCTGAATCAAGAATCAGAGTATTAACACTAGAGCAACAGAATGGTTTGAAACTTCTAAAGATCTTTCCTTGAGCCACCCTGAAAGAATTACTACTCTGAATGAACTCCAGCAATTCAGCCTGATATTTTTCCAAGCCAGCAACAAAGAGGCTGAATTCTTATCTCTCATAAGCTTGCTAACTTTTAACACAGGACACAGAGTGCAAAGCACACACACACACAGAAATCTATTTCCAGCTTTTACTTAGATTTAAGCTTGATATACTCAATTAGTCCTTCTAGTGTCCTCTTAATTTTCTTCCCTTTATATTCTGAGGCGTAATTTTTACTACTCTGGGGTCTTTTCTTTTTAGTTCCTTGTCTCTTTCAAGGGAGAGTCCCAAATCCAGACCCAAACATGAAAACCACCTGAAGTTCTGGCATGGAGCCTGCTTTGAGGTTTGAGTCAAGAGACCCCCAAGAAAGGAGTTAAAAATTCCGGATGAACCCCATCAATTTTTAAAAAAAAAATTATTTCCCACCTTTGTAGGGTTCCTTCTACCAGGAACCAAGGAAAATGACATTGCACATGTTTTAAAAAATCCTCAAGCAGTCTTTTAGTTATAGAGTAACCTCCTCTAACTACCCTTTTCAGTACTTGTATATATTGATTTCTGTCTTTAAATTGAATTTGTCCCATTTTTAAAATTCTTGTCAACATTTCAAAAGTTGTAGTACTCATGCTCCCTGATTTCTTTGTGTCTGATCAGTGCAGAGATCATAATAATTCATTTTCCATAACAAATAATCCCCCCTCTAATGCCGTTTTAGCCACCATATACCAATCAAAGGGCACAAAATCCAGTTGTTAAAGTCTCAATTAAGGCTAATATGGTTTCAAATTATGAGTCCTTTCTAGTGTTTCAATATTAGTAGTGGGCAGACCTACTTCAGTGTTATGTTCACTATCCCTAGAATCATTATCATTGGTTACTTCAGGATCTGTCTCTACTCCGACATCCTCCTTAATTATTGTACTTACCCTTGGCACTTCGGTCTCTGAGGTTAAGCAAATTTTTATAATATTCCATAGGGAAAAAGCATCTATAAGAAACTCATCAGGGCTATCTTCTTTTAATCTCTCATTCATCTGTTTTCCTATTTTAAAAATTCTTTACCCTGTAAGCCTGCTGATAATCCTCTTACCCTTATCTTTTTGTGCTGGGCAGTCTCTCTGGTAAAAGCTGCTTCCCCTCTTCTTCTTTCCTTCTGTTCAGGGGCCATTTGCCAGCAACTGGCCTGAGTGATGGACGAAGCAGTGAGTGAAATAAATATGAGTGGGACCAGGAGAGTTCAAAGCTTATATCTTGAATTGACTTTCTTACAGCTTCCCTTTTATACCCCCGTAAGCATATTTTTCTTTGTTATACATTATGCAAATGCCAGAAAACCACAGAAAGTATAACTAAGGCTATCACATTTGCTTGTTCTATTAGTTAAGATCCCTCCTGTTATTTATTTTCATTTTTTAAAGAAGCCTGTCTTAAAATACAAGTCGGTCATACAACACGGCCGAATTGTATTTTGAGACAGGCTTCTTTAAAAAATTATATTTTATATTTTCAGTAAATATTCCGGAGCTCAGATATGAGTTATCAGCTGGGGAAATGGCTTTGCAAAGTCTCCTAAAGTCCTCCATGCAGCCTGTCCTGGCTTCAGCCTTCTAAACGTCTTAGAGCTGGCTCCCCACACTAGTCCCTTGGATTTACAATCTAGGAGTCCTCACTGGATTTCTCACTGTTTCTAACTCCCATATACAATCTGTTGCCAAGGGCTTCTAATTTTACCTTTGCAATATCTTTCCGAGCTCTCCCCTGTCACAACTACCACTCTAGTTTAGGCCCTTATCACCTTACTCTTACCTATACTATTGCAGTAGTCTGTTGGTGGGTCTGCCTTTCTCCAGTCTTTCCTCATACCAATCCATTTTCCATTCAGTCACCAAACTAATTTTTTAAAATCACAGATCTGTCACGCCCCATAGAGGTTCCAATAAATAATAAAAAACTCCAATGGCTTCCTATCATCTCCAGAATTAAATACAAAATCCTCTTTCTGATATTGGAAGCCTTTCATAATTTATCTCCCTCCTACCTTCCCACACTTCTTACCCCTTGCTTCTGGTATTGTTATATTCCATTCAGTGATACTAACCTTCTGACTGTTCCATTGATAGACATTCTCTCTCTCATGTCTGGACATTTTCTCTATCTCCCATACTTGAAATTTTCTCCTTCCTCATCTCTGACTACTGGTTTCCCTAGCTTCCTTCAAACCTCAATTAAAACATCTCATTCTGTGGGAAGTCTTTCTCACCCTCTCTTATTTTTGGTCCCTTCTCTCTGTTAATTATTTCCTATTTACCCTGTATATAACTTACTTATGTATATGCATTGTTTTAGAATGTAAATTCCTTTTTTTTGCCCTTTTTTTTGTATCCACAGTACTTACACAGTGCTTGGCACATAATAGGTACTTATTAAATATCAGTTGATTAATTGATATAGCTACCTTTTCTCTCCACTTTAATTGTCATATACAGAGAAAGTTTACAAATTCTTTTGAATATTATTTTAAATTTTTTTTTTAGAAACTACTGTTTTGGGGGAAATTCTAGGTATAGGAGGAACTGGTATTGGTCTTTATAAGATGATTCTTTAATCTCATAGACATCCCTGAAAAGTGAAAAGAGTACTCTGTGAATGGACATAATAGCAATATATCAGTGATTAAGAAAGATAACTTAGCCATCAATTAACAAAATTTATATTTGCCATAGTCTCTTTTAGAGGGAAAGTTACATTGAAATGATTTTTGGGTATCTATATTACTGTCATATCTGGATATACTCTACCTCCTTCCCCATACCCTGCCACTGTATACTCATGGTACTTTCCCTTGTAACCATGAATAAATCAATAATAAGGCATTTCTTAAGTGCTTATTATATACTATGCTAAGAATTGCAGATACAAATGGAAAGCACAAAATGATTCCATTTGTGGGGAGTCAATACTTTGGCCAGTACATATGAAATGGACACTGTGGGTAAAATGGATGCTGCCCCTGACCTGCTTGGGCACTCATGAGACTGTGAGAATGTTACCTCTGTTTGAATTATATCTGAAGTTAGAACTGTGTTGCCAGCTTTTCACTCCCCAATTCCCTGTTTCCAGCCATTGGTCCATATATTCTCCAGATGTACTGCCTTATCCTTATCTATAACCAAAGTCCTTGACTACTTGACAATATAGAACTTAAAGAAAAGTTGCCTCCCTGTTACACTTCGCCGCCTGCCTGGGAAAGGAATTTTTAATGTGATAAATGTTTCTAAACATTCTTGTGATTTTCTCCCATAAATATGTGTCCCTAAAATTCCTCGGGACTGACTCCCTGGTCTTGCACTGGTGGGGTTCAGTCGCTGGCCAGCTAATAAACGCTCTCAAAATCCAATTATTTTGGCTGTCCTGTATTTTCTCTCGCCTGAGCATTTCACACATAAGAAAGATTCATTTCAGGTTGTATGGAAAAATTTTATAGATATTACAGAAGGAATAGCAAAGTCAAGGGTCCTTAGTGTACGTCAACAAATCAGATGGGAGTACCCCAGGATCTGAAGGGGATAAGCAACAGGAAAGATGGTAAGACCCATAAAAACTAAGTGTGAAATGAACAGGGATTCAAGGATTTAGCCTCACAGATTTAGAGAGAGAAGGGACCTTAGACATCAACAAGTCTAATTCCCTTTTTTACAGATGGAGAATTTAAGGTATCTCTATACAATATAAAATGACATTTTGGGTCACAAAGTTAGTAGATACCTGAGACGGTATTTTGTCTCTAAATCCAAGATCCTGGTAGTCTTCTAGCTCCATGTAATCAAACTCAGATGGATTTAGGAAACCTCAAATTAAGATTATCTATGCTTGTTGTATTTTTATTACTTTTGTTAAATATTTCCTAATTACATTTTATTCTGGTGTAGATGAGTTTGATATCTCCACTCTAGGTATCCAGAAGAATTATATTTGTTTTTTCCTGAAACATTTAAGATGTGTGTTTAGCTGTGTTGCTCTTCCTACCTGTCCCATATGGGTTCTGGAAAGAAAAATAATTAAGGAAAACCAACTAGCTATCACATTTGAGTGTTTGTAGCATTTTACTCCTGTAAGTTACCCCAAAAGCTAACAAAAGAAAGGAAATATATTTCTTTTTCTCTTTTCCTGGCCAAGATTGGTTGTTATAATTATAGAATTTTGTCTTATTATTCTTTTTGTTTAAATTATTGTTACTATGCAGTCATAAATAATTGGTTCAAGTGAAGTAGAATTTATTAAATATATATTGTATGCTAGGTGCCATACTATGTTCTGATGACACAAAAAGAGCCAAAAAACATTTACCAATCTTAACCCACCGACTGATAGAGGAGACAAAATACAGATTCTGTACAAACAAAATATATATATACATATATACAAACATATACATATATACACATATATCCATATATATATACATATATACACATATAAGTATATGCATATACATATAGATACATATAGACATGAACATGATAAATTGAGGGTAGTTTCAGAGAGAAGGAAACAAAATTAAGCAAGACTGAGAAATAATAGTTCTATATTGTTCTTGCTTTTGTGTCACATATTGAAATATAATGCATACTGGGTTGGGATATTAAATTCCTATTATTTTCTTCTAAAAATTTCCACTTGGGGTAAAAGAAGGCTTGCTCAGCTGGGAGAGGTCTATATTCAATTGTCCTTAACTTGTGTGATATAATAATTATGATGATAATGATAATGATGAAAGCATATATAGCACTTGTTAAGATTTGCAGAGCAATTTATTATCTCATTTAATCTTCAAAACTCAGAGATTGGTGCTAGAAGGCAAAGGTCAAATGACTTGTCCAGGGTTATAAAGCCAGTAAGTCAACTTAGTTGGTATTTATCTATTAAAAAGTAAAACTTGGGTATTAAAGTGACCAACTTTTAACCATTTTTAGGTAATTTTCCTCTGTCTCAAGCTACCAATCTATATATTACATGCCAGAATGTATGGTTTTTACTTTTTCAGTATAATATACCTGTTCTTTCTCTGAGCTCCTATTATGAAATTTCCTGTCTATATTCTTTGCATTCAGCTATTTTGCCATTGATAGAGCTTGTTATTCACTTTTGTTTTCTACAGTATGCTGGGTTTGGAGTAGTAAGACCTGTATAAGATGACCTGTTATTAAGAGATGTTGTAAAGTAGATAGAGGGTTGGACTTGGATTTGGGAAAGCCCTGATTTGGCATTCTACCCTATATACTTACTATCAGTATGATCACAGGTAAGTCAATTAATTTCTCTTAGACTGAGTTTTCTCATTTGTAAAATGGGGATTATACTCTTAGTATATAGCTCATGGGGAGAATTTTAAGTACTAAATGAGTGAATATGTATACAGCATTTTGTAAAACTTGATCTATTAAATAAATGTCAACCATTATAAATGATTGTTATATTCTGCAGAAAGAACTAGGACCAATGGTTTGGAGAAGGCAGATTTTGGTTCAACATTAGGATGAACTTACTAACAATTAGAATTATTGCCATATGGAAAAGACTTTTAAATATAGTGTGTTGCTTGCTTATGGAAGTATTCAAGCAAAAGCAGAATAAAAAAAAGAAAAGAAAAAAAGCATTGTAACTAAAGTCACAATTTACCAAATCTGAATTCTGCTAGTTAGTCAGAATATACCTGACTGAATCTGAGCTCTGCTAATTAGTGTGGTTTTGGTGCTTTGCTTACTTCTATGGGTTTTCCCACCTGTAAAATGAGGGGAACTTGGCAAAATCATTTCTAAAGGTTCATTGGCCCTCCAACTTGCTGTGTTCAGTCTACTCCCATTGAAGTCACATTAACTCTTTGAAGCTACTAGAGGTCAAACTTGACCTGGAGGATGACAAGAGATAAGACTTTATTAATTATATCTCTGTTAATTTATTATACTAGTTAATTGTGAAGTTAATTACACAACTATAGGTCTAAGACCTTTTCAGGTACAATGAAGTTATGAGGGGAAGAAAGTTATGTTTTGCTTCTCATCAGCTAATCGCCCATTAGGAAAAAAGAAGTGAAGTAGGGAAAGTACTTTATGTTACATTCTCTGCTATTTTTTCTTCATTAAAAAGCCACAAATGGGACTAGCTTGAACTTACTTGCTGCAAGGACCCTCTGTACTTACAGATATTGAATAAAACTAGTAACAAAGTAGACCTGTGACTGATTAAGAAAGGATGAGGCAGGGTAGAAAGGAAGGACAAAGCGATTTTAAAGTAAAGCTTGTTATATATAAAGTCAATTGATGCAAATATATTTTCAGTGAGAATACTGCTAGTTGGAATAGACTGCATTCAGAAAGATTTCTTCTTTCTTATTGAGAAAATGCCAGTGCCAGGTAAAATAGTTAAATTCTGGAAATGAAAAAATGAGCTCAAACTGTGAAACTCATCTTGGATTTAGAGATAAATCCAGGGCTAGGAATAGGATGAGGTAATCTGAGCTGAGGTCCATAGACTACTGTCCCTTTGTCAATAGGCAATCACCTTATAAGACTTATATGAAAATTGTTTTTATTACAGGAGAAATGAAAGAGTTCCCAATCTTTATAAAACTTGATCCTTTTATAATAGCAGGACAAACAGAGAGAACACTAAGAAGGGACATGTCATGGGAGGGGGAAGACAAGATTACACCCCACAAGGAGGAGCAAGATGATGGCAAAAGCCTCATATTTTTCCCATGGAGCTGCTACACTATGAATATAGGAGGGTCTACTTATATGCAAAGGATCCCAGCTGCACAAGCATCATCACAGACTGGCTGGCACCTATCTTGCCTCCCAAGGACATACAGGGAGTCCAGCTTAGGGTCAACAACAAATTATGTCAGCTCAGGGGAAGCCTCATCCTTGACACATTTAGGGCTTTCTATACATTCTGAGTACAGTGTTTCTGGAAAATATGGCAACTCAAAAAAAACAAGTTCAGGGGATCTCTTAAGTCTTTAACGTGTCTCACACTTCCACTGTCCTACACCATACTGTATAACCTCATTCACTCTCTCAGGCTGCTGAAACAGGGGTCTTTATTTCCATGACTTCACTCTCAGCTCATTAATTGGGAGGGAAAATGGGGGAAGTTGTTCTCCCATTCTCTGGGGAATAGAGTAGACCACACTTGTGACCATCATCTTTAGACTCTGAGCTCTAGCTACAGACCCCTTCCCTTCATTATGAAAGAATTTCTAATTTTTATAAGCAAATGAAGATAGATCCCTATCTTGTTAGTCAGATATAGGAAATTACTTTGAAAACTACAAAGAACTATACAAATATAAGATGCATTAATATTATAAAGTAGTATAACTCAGGTATGGATATGCTATCTAGGTACCTTCTCTACAAACTAAATCCTTGATTTATAGCAAGAATAAGAGGCCCTATTGAAATAAAATAATCATCTTCTCAGAAAGTATGTTGAATATAAAAATATGAAATCCTAATTGAACAGCTTTTGCAGATATACATAAGTAAAATTGTAAAAAAAAAAGACAATAATAATCTAATATCTTGCAGTATGTCTGCCTGAATTGTAAAATGCTTTCAAATTAATATATTCAGTTTTTTTAACTGAGTATAAAAACTAGAATCACAGCAGCATGAAAGCAGGAGTTATTAACTTAAGATCCATGAACTTTTCCATTTTTAATATTTTGATCACTACATTTCAGTATAATTAATTTCTTTTGTAATCCTACTGAATGGGACCAGTTGAAGATTCTTCAGAGACTGTAGGTAAAGTAGATCAGACCTTAGGCCTAAATTTCAGCAAATCATGTAATCCCCAGGAAATAGACAATACTGTTGTCCATTAGTCAATTGTTACTTCTTTTTCAGTCTATCCAGTGAATTTAAAAATCAACAGGAAAGGGAGTTGTACCCAAATCTTTTCTGCCATGTAATGCATTTTCTGCTTTCTGCCATGTGCCATATACTGTGCTAGATTATCTAGTTGAAGTGCTTGGACTGTTCCTTGCAAGGACTAAATAAATGCTGTTTCTATCTGGAGATGCCTCTGAGTAGTCATTTTGGATAAGGAGGGGTCTAACACCCTATCCCATACATATTTAATAACATTACTCTGAGAAGGGGTCCATAGTTTTCACCTGTTGCCAAAGAATGCCAGAGAAGATTCACAAAAATTGGCCAAGCCTCCCTGAGTTAAGTGGTTCTCTTTTCTTCTTTGTAAAAATTTCTTTTTAAAATTTGGAATTAAACACCAAATGAAATTGGCATTTCCATATACATAATAGAAGAGAAAGAGGATTTGTACATGAAACTTCAGGTATCTATTATATACAGTTTGCTTTTAAAATATATAATAAATTTAAAGCAACTTTTAAAGCTTTCCTACTATATACCTGCGGTTCTTTCTAGTATTTCTTCAATAAGTCACAACAACCCTCTTTTCTTCCTTTTGTTTATTTGTTTCTTACCCAACTCCTTCCATTGGAAAAAAAAAAGAAAGAAAAAAAAGAAAAACAAAGCACTTTTAACAAATGTGCATATTCAAGAAAAACAAATCTTGAAATTGGCATATTTTAAAATGAACATATTTCTACCTTGAACTCATCACCTCTCTATAAGTAGATTATATGCTTCATCCAAGTTGTTTTTCTTTTTAATGTTGTTGTTAATATAGACATTATAGTTCTGATCATTTCACTATTTCAGTTGATTCAAATCTTTTTTTTCTTCAATAGTCATAGGACTTTTTTTTTTTTTTTTTTTTTTGCTGAGGCAATTGGGGTTAAGTGACTTGCCCAGGGTCACACAGCTAGGAAGTGTTAAGTTTCTGAGACCAAATTTGAACACAGGTCCTCCTGACTTCAGGGTTGGTGCTCTATCCACTGTGCCATGTAGCTGCCCCGATTCAAATCTTCTTAGATTTTTCTGAAACCATTTATTTTCCATTTCTTATTGTGCTATAATATTATATTATATTCATACATAATAACTTATGCAACCATTTTTCAGTTAATTAGCACTTCCTTAGATTCTAGGTCTTTGTTCCATCAAAAAAGAATTGCTATAAAAACAATTTAGTTTTAACAGTGTAATAAAAAACATTTCCCTCCCTGCTTTTTGGAAAAGAAAATCACTAAAGCAATTTTCTAGTAATAAGCTAAGAAACTTGTCATTTTCTCTCCACTGAGTGCTGCTAGTCATTTCCAAAGAATAGCTTCAGTAAACAGACTGACAGTAAGCTATAATTAAAAAGGGGGATTAAATAATTTGAGCCTGTTTTGCCCTTAAAAAATAACTGGTAATTTTTAGATAGGCATTAAAAAAGTGAAAATAGCTTGTAACAAAGCAAACATAATTTATATTACAGACATTACATATTTACTAATCATGCATACACAAATTATACCATTGGAATGTAAATTGTTGACCTTTTAATTATCTTATTACAAATTGGATTTATCACAGCTGAATGTATGAGCTTTTCTTTCTTAATTAGTCAGTTGCTGTAGTTTCAGAAAAGGGGAAAAGAAAACTCTAGACTTTTCTTCTGCCACCACTTGGTGGGCAGGGATCACCTCAGAATAATTCCTACTGTTCATCAATTAAGGAATACAGCACATAAACTCTGCTTCAATTGTTCAATGGAACTACTGACTCACTGTTGTAAATATTCCTCACAGTTTATATACTGTTTTAAGTGAGGGGCTGAGAGAGACACTTGGACAGAAAATTCTCTCTCTTCTCAGACCACCCTCACTCTTGGGCTATCTAGACAAACGATCTTTCTCCACTCAAGTTGGAGTAAAACACAATGGGCTTCCCCCCTAGATTAAGCTTTTTTACAAGGTTTGATTGACTAAGATTGAGGAGAATCAATGCAATCTCATTATCAGAAATGTCTTGAACTGAACTTTTTAAAATGAGGAATTTAGAAAAAAAGAGAGACTTCTGGATCCCCAAGTTATTGGTTACTAATAATCATTTCTCTCCCACTCAGGTTTGCAACGGAGGTGTTATCCCTGGCTCCACATTCTCTCCCACCTCCCTATGTCCAATCAGTTTGTCAAGTGATGATGATTTTATCTTCATAGCATCTCTTGTATATATCCCCTTCTCTCCTCTGACATTGCTACCACTCTGGTGCAAACCCTTCTCATCTCACTCCTTGACTAGCAGAGTAATCTGCTGCTTTGTCTTCCTGGCTCAAGCCTCTTTCTCCCCTCCAATTCATCCTTCACTCAGCTGTCAAATTGATCTTCCTAAAATGAAGCTCTGACCCTATCACTCTTCCCTCAATTTTAGTTGTTCTCTGTCACCTCCAGGATCAAACATAAAATCCTCTGTTTGGCTTTGGAGTTCTTCATAACCCACCTTTCCAGGCTTCCTTTGCCTTACTCAACTCCATGATGGGGAACACTTGCTGTTGTTCACAGTGATATTCCATCCCTCAACTTTGACCATTTTCATGGCTATGTCCAATCCCTGGAATTCTCTCCCTCCTTTTGTCTGCCTTCCAACTTCCCTGGCTTCCATCAAGTCTCAACTAAAGTTTCCCTTTCTGCAAGAAGCCTTTTGGGTGAGACCAGGTGAAGTTTTCTCAAAAAGTCTCTGAGATGGAGTAGATCCAACCTTAGGCCCAAGTCACATGATCCCTATCCCAAGAGGTCTGCAAGTTGCAGGAAGTCTCATGATCTAAAGGTCTCTGGGGTCAAAACCTAGGTCAGCTTCAGAAAGTGACATGACCCACAGAAAGTAGATAACACTGGTCAATAAGGTTACTTCCTTTTTAATGAAAAGACTTGGGTCTTTTGCTATTTAACAAGCTTTACTATTTCTGGCTTGTCAGGTCCAGCACATGTTGGGAGCTGGGATGCTTCCTGAGTGTGTCTGGACCTCTCCCTGCAGAGACTAAATAAATGCTTTCTCTTTGTATCTGAAGATACAAGTTCAATTATGTAAAATATTTCCATGCTAATTATTTTATGCAAGAAAACTCAAATAAAAGAAAAAAAATGAAAGAAAGTGAAAATAGCATGCTTTAGTCTGTATTCAAGCAATAATCATTTCTTTCTCTGGAGGTAGATAGTATGCTTCATCATTAGTCCTTTGGGATTGTTTTAGATTAATGTATTGCTGAGAATAACGAAGTCATTCACAATTTCTGATTGGTTAATTGGGGGAAGAGAGTCTAGTACCAGTCCCACACACTTTCATGGTTCCAGACTTTAGTGCTACTCTGTTGATAATCTCCAACATATCATATTTATATTTTCTTTGCATCCAATTTCTCCTTCATTATTCTGAGCTCCTTGAGAACAGTAACTGTTTTCTATCTTTCTTAATCCAAATCTGAGATTCCTAATCTCACCGACACTAGGAATGCAAAGCACATACTTGCATGTCCAATATTACAATTGGACTGTTTTGGAAATGGGCTGGTTTTGTCTTGCTTAGGAAACATTTTGGGCCCCTGTTCCTGGAAGTTCATAATATTGATATAAAACAGATACAGATGCCCAGCTGGCATAATCCACTTATAGTTCAACTCTTCAACTCAAAGATCTACTAACTTTGGTCAAAGCAAAGTCTTTAAGGCTATATTCTATGAAATAAAATGTTTTTATATACTTTAAAAGTAAATAGTGGAATCTTATTTTCTGGGTACTTTTCAATTTAATATATGATTATAAAGATGTGATCTGCTGTAGAATAAATTGTTTATAAAAGCCTATTTAGTTCTTGGAGACACTTCCCAATTTGCTACATAGTTCCTTTATAAATGGCTAGACAAAGTTTGCGGTATTCTTTGAGTTTACTCAAAAGCCCACTGTTGTGTTTACCTTAAAAGTTATTGAGAACTATGTCCAAAATACGATAAAACTGTACATATACCCAGCAATACTACTCCCAGATCTATATCCTAAAGACATTCAAAAAAAGAGAAAATAACCTATTTGTACAGAAACATTCATAGCAGATCTTTTTGTGGTTTCTAAGAATTGGAAATCAAAGGAATGGCCATCAATTGGGGAATGGCTAAATAAACTGTGATATATGATTGTAAAACTATTATTGTACCATAAGAAATGACAATCAGAATGATTTCAGAAAAACCTGGAAAGACCTGGAAAGACTTAAGTGAACTGATGAATAGTGAAGTGAACAGAACCAGGAGAATATTGTACATAGTAACAACAATATTATTTGATGAATTGTGAATGACTTCGTTATTCTCAGCAATACATTAATCTAAGACAATCTCAAAGGACTAATGATGAAGCATACTATCTACCTCCAGAGAAAGAAATGATTATTGTTTGAATACAGACTAAAGCATGCTATTTTCACTTTCTTTCATTTTTTTCTTTTATTTGAGTTTTCTTGCACAAAATAATTAGCATGTAAATATTTTACCATAATTGAACGTGTATAACCTACACTTGATTGCTTACCATCTTAGGGAGGGAAGAGTGGAAAGAGAGAATTTGGAACTCAAAACATTACATAAAAGTGTTTTTAAAAAATAGTTATCCAGAGGATATAGTTCAAAACAAAAGCATTTACTAAAATGGCAAAGTAACAAAATTATAAACAAGTGGCAAATTTATTGTAATCGAAATTATCCAAGAATTAGATTGTATTCCTGCCAATTATACTTATCAACCAGTAGAGACATGTAAGAACTGGTTTATTATATGCTCAGAAGATAGACCCACAGTTTACAAAAATCAATGGACCAAGAGATGATCTTAAACCACATTTTATAGGTTTTGTTTCCATAGTCAGGAAGGATAGAATGGAATTTTACAGAGAGCAAAAAGGGAAGGGAATGATTTATACATCAAAGAACACTTAACTGAAGATCTTCATCAGGTAAAATAATGAACAGGTTAATAAGCACTGGAATATATCTTAAATTTGTAGACTAACCATAACAACTGAGCTATAGCAATTTATGGAAGATTCTTACATCCTCTTTTAAGCAAGTGGTAGTAATAAAACTGGACTAGAAATTCTCTTGTGAGAATATATACCATTAGTGGGAAAAGTAGAAAGATGTAGGGGCCCCCTGTAGGGAACATGTGATCAGGCTGTGAATGATTGCGGAGAAAGTGCACTCTTCTAAAATTCAGGACTTGCTTCTCTCTTTTCATGACATCCTCAAGGTTCTTCAGGTTGCACCGTGTCTGTCAGTCATAGATGCTATTCATCTACTGAACATACCAGTATGTAACAGATGTATAATTGTTATGTGCATTCTAGAGCCCCCAAGTTGGAGTGACAAAATATAGTATGCTTTCTAGAGCCCCCACAAAGGGGTGAATTAAATTATCTCTGGAGGATCTGGGAACCAGCCCAAGTCCTTGGTCTTAATGGGGGATTGATGAGGTGAGTCTCATGAGGATGGTAAAAGATGGAGTCCGTTTATTCAAGGCTGCTTTCCACCTTATGTACCCTATAACCATGGTATGCACATGCAACCAACTTATTAGGGACAGGTGTTTCCTACTTCAGTATAACTCTGCTTCAAGTAAGCATAAGTGGTCACCCCCCCCCCACACACACACACACACTTCTCAGGAAGGCCAAGAGCTATTAGGGGAGATGGGGAGCTGATCCAGACATTGTCGGCAGGCTTCCTCTGGGCTGAAGGGTCTTATACCCCACCAGAGTTCCCCCACTGTCTGTGACCCTCTACATATAGTGATTTGTTTAGCTTCTGACTTTAGCACTATTATCTTCTTCTCTTCATAACACTGAGTTCAAAAGCCAGGGAGTTTTTTAATAGCTCTTTTAGAAAAACAACCACTCTCACATAGGACCAGCAATAGCCCTTCAGGTAAAATGCTTTCACAAAGCCTTTTTTCTCTTTTGGTGTATACAAGATTCCCTTCAGGATCTTGGCTGTGTAACTTCTCTTCAGAAAAAAGTAATTGTCACTCTTAGTCACCAACTGTTTAGAACAAAAAGGAGATAATCTGTACCGTCATGCTATACCCTCAGGCTCATTTCTGTCTTTTCTTTGGGCTAGATTTCTTGTCACTGGTTTCTGTGGGGACCCCACTCTAGCTCAATCATAGCTCTGGGTTTTAGTATTTGAATACTATATTATATCTTGTAATTATCCATATAAAGGCATTTTATCCAATTACTACCAAACAGCTCTGGAATTCTGTCTTTTTCATGAAAAACAACAATAACAATTTTTAAAAAATCTAAATTACTTTTACTTTCTTTTTTTCTCAAAAGTATTTTATTTTTCCTTTTTTAAAAATAAAACTTTAACATTCACCCTTACAAAGCTTTGAGTTCCAAATTTTTCTCCCTTCCTTCCTCACTTCTTCCCTTAGACAGCAAGTAATCAAATATAGGTTAAAGATGTACAATTCTTCTAAACGTATTTCCTCATTTATCATGCTGCACAAGAAAAATCAGATCAAAAGGGAAAAAAGGCATGAGAAAGAAAAAAAAATCAAAAAAAGTAAAAATACTGTGCTTTGATGCACATTCAATCTCTATAATTCTCTCTCTGGATATGGAAGGCTCTTTCCATAACAAATCTATTGGAATTGCATTAAATTGAAAAGAACCTAGTCCATCACAGTTAAATGAAAGAGAGTCACTTTGACAAAAGTTAGTCCAGTGGGGCAAAGTTGTCTCCCCTTATCAGAGTAGGTAGTGAAGAAACCAAATTATCATTCTTTGCAGATGACATGATGGTATACTTAGAGAATCCTAGAGACTCAACTAAAAAACTACTAGAAACAATTCACACCTTTAGCAAAGTGGCAGGATACAAAATAAATCCACATAAATCATCAGCATTTTTATATATTACCAATAAAGTTCAGCAGCAAGAGATACAAAAAGAAATTCCATTCAAAATAACTGTTGATAGTATAAAATATTTGGGAATGTATCTGCCAAGGGATAGTCAGGAACTATATGAACTAAATTACAAAACACTTTCCACACAAATCAAATCAGACCTAGTCAATTGGAAAAACTTAAAATGCTCATGGGTAGGACGAGCGAATATAATAAAAATGACAATACTACCCAAACTAATTTACTTATTTAGTGCCATACCAATCAAACTCCCAAGAAATTATCTTACAGATCTAGAAAAAATAGTAGCAAAGTTCATTTGGAAAAACAAAAGGTCTAGAATTTCAAGGGGATTAATGAAAAAAAAGGCTGAAGATGGTGGACTTGCTGTACCATATCTAAAACTATATTATAAAGCAGCGGTCATCAAAACCATTTGGTACTGGCTAAGAAATAGAGTAGTCGATCAGTGGAATAGGATAGAATCACAAGACAAACTAGGCAATAACTATAGCAATTTGGTTTTTGATAAACCCAAAGACCCCAGCTTTTGGGATAAGTATTCACTATTTGACAAAAACTGCTGGGAAAACTGGAAACTAGTGTGGAAGAAATTAGGGCTTGACCCACATCTAACACCACATACCAAGATAAGATCTAAATGGGTTCATGATCTGGATATAAAGAGTGATTTTGTAAACAAGTTAGAGGAACATAATATAGTTTACCTCTCAGACCTGTGGAGATGGAATAAATTTATGTCCAAAGAAGAACTGGAACTTTTAATTGAAAACCAGATAGATAACTTTGACTATATTAAGTTAAAAAGTTTTTTGTACAAACAAAATCAATGCAGACAAGATTAGGAGGGAAGCAATAAATTGGGAAATCATCTTTACATTTAAGGGTTCTGATAAAGGTCTCATCTCTAAAATATATAGAGAATTGTCTCATATTTATAAAAATTCAAGCCATTCTCCAATCAATAAATGGTCAAAAGATATGAACAGACAATTTTCAGAGGATGAAATTAAAACTATTTATAGTCATATGAAAAGGTGCTCCAAATCACTATTGATCAGAGAAATGCAAATCAAGACAACCCTGAGATACCACTTCACACCTGTCAGATTGGCTAAAATGACAGGAAAAGTTAATGATGAATGTTGGAGGGGTTGTGGGAGGGCTGGGACACTGATGCATTGTTGGTGGAGCTGTGAACGGATACAGCCATTCTGGAGAACAATTTGGAGCTATGCTCAAAAAGTTATCAAACTGTGCATACCCTTTGACCCAGCAGCATTTCTATTGGGCTTATATCCCAAAGAAATCATAAAGGAAGGAAAAGGCCCCACATGTGCAAGAATGTTTGTGGCAGCCCTTTTTGTAGTGGCTAGAAACTGGAAATTGAATAGATGCCCTTCAATTGGAGAATGGCTGAATAAATTATGGTATATGAATGTTATGGAATATTATTGTTCTGTAAGAAATGACCAGCAAGATGATTTCAGAGAGGCCTGGAGAGACTTACATGAACTGATGCTGAGTGAAATGAGCAGAACCAGGAGATCATTATACACGGCAACAACAGTACTATATGACGATCAATTCTGATGGACATGGCTCTCTTCAACAATGAAATGTTTCAAACCACCTCCAATTGTTCACTGAAGAAAGCCATATACACCCAGAGAGAGGGATGTGAAATGTGGACCACAACATAACATTCTCATACTCCTTGATTGATGTTTGCTTACATTGTGTTTCCTTTATCTGATATATCGTTTGTGTAGACAAGATTTTTCTTGCACAACAATGACAAGTTTGGAAATATGTATACATATATTCGATTTACCAATATTTTAACATAATTAACATGTAGTGGATATCCTGCCATCTAGGGGAGGGGTGGGGAGTTGGGGGGAAAAATTTGTAACGGAAAGCTATGTAAGGGTTATTGTTGAAGAATTACCCACACATATGTTATGCAAATAAAATAAAAATTAAAAAAAAAAAGTTGTCTCCCCTTAGGCCTAACTACACTTCTCACCTTTTATATGTATGTATGTCCAACAAAGCTGGAAAGAATTTGAATTTGCCCTTTAAACCCCTTTCCACATTTTCATGAAGAATTCTTTTGATATGATCATTTTAATCTGATACAAATATAAAATTATCTATAGCATCTACCTCCTCAGTCTGTTGTGAGAATCAAGAGAGTGAATGTATGTATTTATGTATGTATTGTTGCTGTTGTTCAGTTATTTCAGTTGTGTCCACTCTTCATGACCCAACTTGGAGTTTTGTTGATAAAGATATTAGAGTGGTTTACCATTTCCTTCTCCAGCTCATTTTTATGGATGAGGAAACTGAAGTAAACAGGAGTAGTAAGTAACTGAGTCACAGCTAAGTATATGAAGCTGATTTGAATTCAGTTCATCCTGACCCTTGGACTCAGAACCTCTTTATTTTAGGCCCAGAACTCTATCCACTGCATCAACTAGCTGCCCTCTAGCTATTCCATAAATGTCAGTTATTAAAAAGAATTTATAGTGCAGTGCTACCCCAACATTTAAACTAACCCTTGCCTAACTCTAGAAGCTTAGATAACTTCAAGCACAGTGAAACCCCTGAGTCCTGAAAGGAAAACTATTTCACCATAGCCCACATGACTTAGCTCACCTGTTCTCAAGGACAACAGGAGACATCCTCTTGGTCCCATGTAAAAAAACCCCTAATAGGTCTCTACCCCTCATGCACCCCTCTTGTACCATGGATAAGCACAAGCTCATCATCCTATGCCCAGTTCCCCTGCAGGCACACCTGTTGGCCACATTGCAGCAGGCTCCCCCTTCTCTTAGACCTCAAGGGGTTGCTTTTCGATCAGCCCCCTTCTTTGTTAACTCCCTGGAACATCTTGGGCAGCATGTGGGTAAGGGAATTCTGGTAATTCCGGGCTTTTTGCTTCTATACAACTATTGCTTATGGCTAGAAGGATCCTCCCCCTGGAGGTTCTTGCTCCTTATAAACTAGACGTTCCCTCCATTAAGACCTGCTCTGGATCCTTCCAGTGGCTCTAGTGTTTCAATAATAATCTAATAATAATAAATCTCCACATTAAATTCCTGTTGGGTCTTATCTCGCATCAATTTTGGCACAATAGAGGTAAAAAAAAAAGTTCAGGTAGAGACCAATAATTATTGATGTCCTCATGAGTGTATTTTTCTATAGTTAGGTCATTTGCAAATTTTCCAATAATTTGATCCAGGTATCTTTCAAGTATCTTGAAAATTAGTCTCAGCATTCTTAAAATCATGGCACCTCCAGTAGCTTATATGCTATATACACATACATTTATATATGTTTATTCATATACCTTTATTCATGTATATATGCACATACCATTTATATATATGTATATATATACACACACCTACATACATATATAAACACACATACATACAGGGAGAATTAAAAACAAGTCAAATTGAGATGTTCCCAAAGATAACTTCTGAGCGAGGATGAAATATGAACCATGCTGATATTATTATAGAGAAGCTACTCAAGATTGAAACTAGTTTGCCCAGAATGAGTTTTAAGTGTCCCCAGTAGACATATGGATTACATTCAGATAATGAAACTAAAACCTTGTTAAAATGACTTGATCAAGGCTACACTGGTTGGAAATAGCAGAAAGGGGGTTCAGACTAGAAACAGCCTCTTACATGAGTGCAGATTGAAAAGAGAACTGGGAGACATACAATGAGGTAAATTTCTCTTCAGTACAGAGAATTACATTGTGGTATTTCTGTTAAATGGACTATCATAGTCGTTCTTTTAGTCTGCAGTTTCTTTCAGTGCAAAGTGTCCTAGTTCACTGAGCATTTTTTATGTTCCTACACTGTCTCTAAATTTCAAGAGAATTGCTTTTTTCCCAACAAATTTTCTCAGATAGAAAATTATCTCTATAATCTCAATTTTTAACTAATCTGCTTTCCTCCACCCTAAATTAATTCTTACACAGAAGATATTTGAGAGGGGTTCTATTCTTCACATCAATAGAAGATTGGGAGGGATAAAGTAAGGTATTTCTGGATGAGATTAAGAGGTAAGGGGAAAGTATCAGAGGGGTTGGGTCTTAAATGAAGTACAAAAAATAAAAGGGTGAATACTTTGTTATTCCTTTGACAGTTGTATAGAATTCCTAAAGTCAAACTTGGTGAAATTAGAAAATGTTAACCATATTATTTAAATATCAAAGTTCTCACCTTATTGAAATGTTTTTGGTTTCTGCCTCTGTTAATTTGATGTGTTAGTTAATTTTATATTATCTGTAAATTGAATAAATGTACCACCTAGGCCTTTATCTATATCAATGATAAAAATGTTGACCCAAGGCCAGGAACAAATCCTTGGGGTTTTTCACTAGAGATTTCTTCCCAAGTTAGCACTGAACTTGTAATAACTACTCTTTAGTTCAACCATTCAATCAATCTCAAATTCATCTAACTATACTAGCAACGATTTCACATCTGTCTATATTTGAATTCTCCAGAGATTTCTTTCCATTGAAAATAGCTATAAATTTTTTTTCTTACTCACATGCAAATCTTCCTTGAGTGAGACTTCACTTATTGTACTTGGGATAATAACTGAATCATAATAGCTTATGAACTGGATTGGTATTCACAGGACAGAATTTAGCTTCAGGCAGAAAGTGATGTAGGTTTGGCAGAATTTTTTTTTTCCTGGATCCACAATATCATCTGAAATTTCCTCTAATAGGTTACTGAAAGGTCCAGCTGGTGAAAGAAAATCATGTATCAGTTGGTTAAATAGCATGCGTGTTTTCCTACTGCAAAATTATTAGAGGAAATGTCAGAAGAGTATATCTGCAAACCAACACTAATGAAAATCTGTAATTTTCCAGCGTGCGAAATTTGAACTATCTTCTTTCTGCTTGTGTTGGTTGCTTTGCTTATTTGGAGGACAGAAATATAGCATGGCAAAAGAGCCCTGGGGAAAACATTAGAAAATGGCTTCACCACTAGTATGAATACAATGGACTGAATGCCCAGGTAAAGGTTCCATCCTGGAAATAATTGGCTGGCTCAACCTTACCTGGGTTGGATGTGTGTCTAAACTAGGGGCATGAGAAGTTATGGGACTTTCTAAAGATTTCCTATTCAATAAGGATACTGGGTCTGAATTGTCCATATTGGACCTTACCTCTTTAACCTGGAGATGATCCAGAGACCTAAAGACTTCAGATCCAAAGTATATTCTTAGCTTCTGAATGTTGTGTTAGTGTGGAGGGGTAGTGGAGGCAAAAAGAAAAGAGACTATTTGCAAAGGTATTTATTTGCCTGAAAGCATGTGATCCTTCACTGGACAGCAAATTTAGAATAAAACAACAAGAAAATCTAAAACCTGCTTTTATCTGCTTCTTGTTATGTCTCTCCATCCAAGTTTGAAAACATGTAACACAAATTTTGCCAGCCCATTATTCCTTATTAATCTCTTGTTCTATTCTGATTTATACACATTTTTAAACTGATAAATTTTACATTCTTCACTATGTAGATATTGTTAAAGACAAATGATTAATTCATACACTCATGATGGTAAGCATCTATCTCCTAAAGCAGTAGTTTGCTTTGGTTATCAATCCTTTGTTTTAGTCTGTGGCAACTCCCCCCCCCAAAAAAAAATCCCTTTATACAAATGAGTAATTAAGTCAGGAGGGCAGAAAAGCAATATTTCCAGGCAGTGAACAGTAATGCAGAAAGTTGAATTTATTATCCAAATAGCACATTGGAGTGGTTGTACTACAAATAAATTATGTATATGTATGAATAGTACATAAATGAGTTCATTTTAATCCAGCAGTATAAGACAGTATAAAGAAATTATTTAGGGACATTTTGTTTATTTCTGTTCATTTACTTTTTTTTGAAAAAAATATTCTTTAACTCTTCATAGCATTTTGATTTCTATTATTTTAGTTGTTCATAGAAAACAAATCTAAAAACAGTCATGATATTTCTTATAGACTCTGATTCACCATTTGGTGAAAGTAATAAGAGGCAAGAGAAAACTAATGAAGAGTTCCTGAGCATCATTAAGCAGTTTGTACATGTATTAGTTCTTTTTCCTACTCAATCATTTGGCATTCAACAGTTTTGAAAATGGAGAGAATGCTTCTTTAAGCACGTATCATCATGAATTACACATGAATCAAGGAAAATTACTTGAACACATCTGAATAGGTCAAAATTTTACATTTACCCAGTGCCCAGGTTTTTTCACTGAAGAGAGCTAATGTGGCTTTTTGTTTTGTTTTGTTTTTTGTATTGCACATGGTAGTCACTTTTCTAGGACTATTTTCTAAATTCCTGCCAGAACTGGCAGTTTGGATTCCCAGAGAATGGCTAACTGCTTCTTTCTCCAGAATTCCAGGGATAACCTTGAGGAACTGAGGTTTTTCTGGTATTATTATTTACTATTTCCCATCTAGTACCTTCCTTATTTATTATTAGCTAGTCAAACTTGGCTAGCTTTTAAAAAGGGATATTTACTAAATAGATATAATAACAACAGCTGCTGCAGAAAACAGCCTCCTAAAAGCCTGGGATACATTCCCATTCATACAGGGTCTAGAGGAAAGCAGGCTAAGGCCTAGAGAATTCACATAGTAAAGGAATAAATCCACAGTTCCTCACTAATGGAAGTTTTTTTTTTCCTTTTAGAGTCCTCATGAAGTTCCCTAATAGTTGCTTGTTTTGTTGTTGCTTGTTGATTATTTTTTACTGGTTCACTCTCCAACTGGATGCTGTGTTTGTCAATGGGCCAGTCTTTTCAGTGACGTGGTCAGTGGAAATATTAGAGAACATGATAATGTTCATTTCCATTTTCCTTGCTCAAGTATGTAGGCAAAGAATCTTTCTTCCCAAAGTACTTCCAAACTTGACTTTCAAAGTAGTTACTGGAAAACTCTTCTCTTTTATAAAAAAAGTCAAGAGATATATCTTATTCTTTCAACCAGTCCTAATATAACTCCTTTGAATTATCATCTAATTTCATCAATATCTCAAAAGCACTTTTATTCTTTCTTTGATTGTATTCACTTAGTTTATTCCTTTGATTGATTTAATAGAGATATTTTAGGCCTTGTTTACACTTGGATTATGTTTTCAATTGATTCCATTAAGAAATTTGGGCCTTTTTTTTTTAAATGGGGTTAATGGTATGTTTCAAGAAATTAGGAGATATCCTGTTTTCCAGCAAGCAAACTATCCTCTGAACTTGGTATAACAATAATCCTTGTGCTCATTCTCTGCATGATCTCAGCAACAGAAAAATCCCAGAATTGTTTCTGAATTCATGAAATCTTGCTATGACTCAAACGTCCTATTGTTGCTGTTATCTCTCCTTATCTCGGCTCCAGCTATCTGTGCAACCATTGATATAAGTGTTGAGATCTTTCCACATTAAAACAGGTTCCTTCCACTAGGTATGGGGCACTGGAACATGTGTCCTGGCTTGCAAACCATTTCCCTCATTTTGAAATTAAACTTCTCTTTGATTCCTGACCCTCTTATCTCTGGATAGTTTTCTTCAGCCCCCCCTCCCACAGATTACAGACCAGGTCTATCCAATTGACAATATGTAATTCTCTCCTTACCCATTGTTAAAAGACCCCAAACTAGGAGACTGTTTACTTGAATAGTTTTGTTTAATGGTGTGTATAATTTTTTCTTGCACTAGGTATTCTTGTTTCATCTCTACAGGAAACTGAATGAGATCCCTAGGGGTCCAACAAATTTGAGAACCACTACAAACTGGCAATCTCTGCATGTGGGTGAACAAGTCTAGAGTTCATTTATTTTCTCTTTTTATGCCCTCTTTAAGAGAGACTTCCTGCCAGTCATTTTTGGTTCTGCAGCAGAGATAACTATGCACTTGGCTGAGGTTCCCTGACTACTATGTGGCCTGTCTCAATGGATTTGGGGATTAAAATTCCTGAGTTGATGTCCATACCTTTATCTGGGGTGACCAGTAGAAGAGCAGAGACAGTAGGGGAATCAGTGCCATAACTAATACTACATACATAACCAGATCAATTTCAGAAGTGGGAATCAGAAGAGACTGATGGATAGTCCATAAGCCATCTGGACACATTGTGGATGGTGAACCAGGGTAAGAACACGCAACTCTCTTCCTTGGTTTCCTCTGCTTTCTCTGTTTTCCTTTTGAGATGCAGAACTAGTGACTCACATACATAACACCTAACTCTTTATGCCCTGTGCACCATGTTTGGGGTAGTATATTTTGGAAGTCCATGATCATACTTAAAAAGGAGTATATAGTGAATGTAAATAGTGCCTACTATATGCCAGGCACTGTGTTAATGCTTTTACAAATACTATCTCATTTGGTCCTCACAACAATGCTAGGAAGTAATTGCTGTAATAATCCCCATTTTACACTTGAAAAAAACCAAGGCAAACAGAGTTAAGTGATTTGCCCAGGGTCATACCCTGTTTGAGTCAAAATTTGAACTCAGATCTTCCTGAATCTGAATCTAGCTCTCTATTCACTGTGCTATGTAGCTGCCTCTACCCAAAAATGGAGAGGGCAGTGAGGAGGAATTTTCAGAGACAACTGGAAGAGGATATTTATCTTTTTTTAAACTTTGTGTTTATACAATTATATGGCCATTGAATTTGATGATTTCTATGAATATGAGGGGAGGTCATTCAGTCTGAGAGAGGTTATAGATGTGGGATGGAAAATGAAGCATTAGATTTTCCCCATTTTTAATAATTCTAACCATATGCCACAGCATCCTTTTGTATAAATTCAGAACTCAGACAGCTGTGTTTTTGCTTACTCAGTTTTTTGAGCTAGTCTCAGTAGGAGAAGCTCATACATATGTGTTAGAAAGATTGACAAGACCCCTTTGTTGGTGATTTGAATGTAGTGCCACCTTGTGCACAACTCAAATATTAAACTTTGTCTAGAAAAACAATATAGAGTGTTACCTTGCTTTTCTGTAGGCTTGAGGATGGTGGTAAATGAATGGGCCAATTTAGGCTACATATATTTTTGCAGTGCAGAGAGTCACATAGAGAGAACTCAGTAAATTTATATGCAACACTTTATCAAATGTCACACTCCTATACATGTTATACCTTAGCCCCAACTGATGGCATGGTAGAAAAAGCATTAGAATTCATCAGTTCTGGTTTTAAATTCCAGGTCTACTATTTGCTACTTAATATCTCTGGGTATGAGACTTCTCTTTTGCAAATAACAAATGGGTTCGATTTGAAGATTTCTAAGGTTTCTTTCATATTTAGTTGCCCTGATCATAAGATCCCTTGTCATAATCTATAGATGGGTTCCTTTCTACACAGGGCCCATTGTAGGACAGAATGGCAGAGCCAGATAACCATACTCTTCAGCTTGGCACGTTTTCCACTGTCCATTTCTTACCTACGTAGAGTTCAATGTAATTCAATGGAAAGAGTGTTGGACCTAGAAAGAAGATCTGACTTTGAATATTGGGCTTACCATTTACCACCTTTGTGGCATTGGGCAGGTTACTTAAGTTTTTCTATGCCTCATTTTCCTAAACTGTAAAATGAAGGTATTGAGCAAGATGATCTTTAAGGTCATTTCTAAGTCTAATTTATTTATTTAATATCTTCCCCAATTACAGTTAAAACAATTTTTTACATTTATTTTTTTAAACCTTTGAGTTCCAGATTTTCTTCATTATCCTTATTCCCAAGCCCCATTATGAAACCACATGTGAAGTTATGCAAAAACATTTCCATATATGTCATGTTGTGAAAGAAAACATAGATCTCTCACCCCAATAAAAAATCCTCAAGAAAAATAAAGTTAAGAGAGAGACAGAGAGAGGGGGGGAAGGAGGAAGGGAAGGAAAGAAGGAAAAAAGAGAGGGAGAGGAAGGGAAAAGGGAGGAAAGGAAAGAGGGAGGAAAAGAGGGAGAGAGAAAGGAAGGGAGAAAAGGGGAAAGAGAGGAGGGAGGGATTTTCAATCTGTATTCAGACATGATCAGTTTCTTCTCTGGGTATGGATAGGATTTTTCATCATAAGTCCTTCAGAGTAGATGTGGATCATTGTACTGCTGAGAATAACAAAGTCATTTATAGCTGGTCATCCCAGAACATTGCTATTGCTTTGTATACAGTACATTTTACTTCGCTTGAGTTCATGGAGGACTTTCCAGGTTTTTTTTTCCAAGAGCATTTGGCTCATACCTTCCCATGTTCCCATAGAACAATATTCCATAACAATCATGCCCCATAATTTATTCAGCCATTCCCGATTGATGGGCATCCCCTCAATTTCCAAATCTTTGGTCTGAGAGCTGTTACAAACATTTTTGTATATATAAGCCCTTCCCCCTTTTAAAATCTCTTTTGATATGTATGCCTAATAGTGGTATTGTTAGGTCAAAGGATATGCATAAATTTATAGTCCTTTGGGCATAGATCATATCTTTTGATCATTTATCAGTTGGGGCATTACTCTTACTTTTTATAAATTTGACTCAGTTCCCTCTATGTTTAAGAAATAAGGTTTAGGTTTAAGGTTACTTCTAAGAGTAATTCTATGATGCTGTTTTTTAGGTCTTATTACTTTATTTTCTGTATTCTATCTATATTCCAGCCAAACTGGCCTATCAGCTATTACCCAGATTTGAAAAGCAATCTCCCACCTCCATGCCTTTACCCAGGCTACTTCCCATGTCTGAAATACACTCTATTCACCTCCATCTTTTAGACTCCCTAGATTCTTTCAAGGCTCAGCTCAGATATTACTGATTGCTGGAAAGGTTTCCTGAACTCCCAGTTACAAGTATTCTCTCCCTCCTGAAACTGCTTTATATTTGCTTATCTGTTTATATGATTGAAAGATATTAATTAATCAGACAGATAGTAGGACTACTAGAAGAAAGCAGTATCATGAAAGCTGAAAGAGGAGAGTATCCAGGAATCAAATGTCAATAGCATCGAAAGAAGCAAGACTATCAAGAGATGATTGATAATCTTAGAAAGAATAATTTTGTTCAAATGACAGGATCAGAAACCAGTTTAAAAGGACTGAAGGATCAGTGAGAGATGAAAAGAGGAGTTCATGAGTGTAGATGATTTTTCCTATTTCATCTGTGAAAGGCAGAATGAAATATAGGAAGATAACTTGGAGAGAGAGAGACAGAGACAGAGACAGAGACACAGAGACACAGAGAGACAGACAGACAGACAGAGAGACAGACAGAGAGAAGAGAGGAGACAGAGAGAGAGACAGAGGCAGACAGAGATAAAGACAGAGAGACAAACAGAGAAAGGGACAGGGAAAGAGAGGCAGAGACACACAGAGAGAGACAGAGAGACAAAGAGAAAGGAAAGAGGAGAGAGACAGAGAGAGAGAAAGACAGACAGACAGAGACAAAGAGAGAGAAGAAGAGGGAAAGAGGGAGAGAGACAGAGAGACAAAGAGAAAGAAGAGAGGAGAGAGAGGGAGGGAGGGAAGGAGGACGAGAGAGAGAGAGAGAGAGAGAGAGAGAGAGAGAGAGAGAGAAGAAAAAATAATAAGCATGATTGAGATGGGAGGGGAAATGGAATATTCAGGAAAAAAGTATAGAGCTTATCATTAGCAAATAGAAGGAGCATCTCAGACATTGGAACAAAAAAAGAGAAGAGAATGAGAGATAATATAGAGGGGCTTTAAGGTATACAATATGGTGAAAGAGGGTGCCCACAATAGATGACCTCTATTTTCTCAGTAAAGTCGGAGTTTGGGTTCTCTACTGAGATGGAGGGAGAAAGGGGTGTCATAGGAGACTTGATGAGAGACAGGAGGTTTAGGAATAGACTGAGGGAAATGTGACAGGGAGTTAATGGAGAAAAGTAAAAAGACTGTCATTCAGCAATAAGGGCTCAGATGTTTGATAATAAATTGAGATTAGACAACAGATAATCACCACATTCTTTAATTTTTGGCAAGATGTGAACAGTTGTATAGGATAGGTAAGGGAGTTAATACAGAGCAGTGTGTAATTAAACTATTGAGTTAAGTTACAGGGTCAACTGCAGAGGCAAGAGTTTACTGGTAGAAAAGTAAGCCAGAATCTATTTCTAGATCTAAAGATCTTTTTGAAAGGAAATTTGTTAATAAGAGGAGAGGAGAGGAGGTGACAGTACATCAGCCATAATGGGAGAAGAGAGCAGCAGAGAAGAGGAACTAGGTAGGGAAAAGACTGAAGTGGATGGGACTGAGAGAGCTGGGATTGGCAGTAGGGGGTGGAACTTACATATTAACCCAAAACATAATTAGCAAGGTAAATTCTGCTACTAAATATATATATATATGTATATATAATTTTGAATTTTAATGGTCATATAATAATTCTTGCTGGTCAAGCAGAGATTTCATGGGAAAATAAGTGATTGTAGAGAATGCTGCTTCACCTCTCTACAAATTCTTGTCTGAATATTCCATCTGAATTTACTTTTCTGGATCTTCATTCATGTGTTATCCACTCATAATGGCCATCCCCCAAAGATCTATCCTGGGCCCCCTCTTCCCTGTGAACAATCTCAGTTCTTGATCTCGTAAACTGCAATGGGTTTAGTTATCATCTATATGATATAGATCATCTATATCTATATCTGTAAGCTATCCTCTTTCTTGAGTTGTAGTTATGTGTAACCATCTTTCTTTTGGACATCTTAGTTTTCCTGAAGGCACTACAAACTTAATTTGTCTAAAGCAGAACTACTCATTGTCATACCTTTACCTCTGCTCCCCAAAGAAGTCCTCTGAACTTCTTTATTAAAAAGTATTATCTTATGATTTTTCTTGCACAAAAATGATGTGTGGAAATATGTATACATATATTTGATTTGTCAAGTATTTTAGCATAATTAACATGTAGTGGGTTTCCTGCCATCTAGAGGAGGGGTGGGGACTGGGGGGAAAAATTTGTAATAGAAAGCTTTGTAAGGGTCAATGTTGAAGAACTATCCATATATATGTTTTGCAAATAAAAAGTTTTAATTAAAAAAAAAAGTATTATCTTGCAGTAGATAGAGCACCAGCCCTGAAGTCAGGAGGATCTGAGTTCTAATCTGGCCTCACACACTTAACACTTCCTAGCTGTGTGACCCTGGGCAAGTCACTTAACCCCAACTGCCTCAGCAAAAAAAACAAAACAAAACAAAACAAAACAGGTGGTCTTTTCCAGTCCATCCAACTACTAGTTCCTTCCCTTCTGATATTTCCTTCCATTTATTTTTTCAATATGTATTGTCTATGTATATAGTTACTTACATTTTCTTTCCCATTAGAATGGCAAGCTTCTTGAGGACAAGGACTATTTTTGTCTTACTTTTTATTTCCAGTGTTTAGCACATTATATAAATTATATATTATATAATGATATAATGTATAATAATATATATTATAAATACATATTACATATTATATATAATTATATGTGATATATAATTGTATATAATATATAATATTATATAATCATTATATAATAATAAATAAAGAAATGCTTATTGATTGACTCAGTGACTATGGTCATCTGGCCTCCTTGAATTATCCTTAGTCAGGATATTGTGGGTTCCCTTCCTCATATCTGGACATAACTGGTCCAGGTGCTAAAGTTTTCCCATCCTTTTGGTATGTCTTTCATTAGACTCTTGCCTCAGATTTATGACATCTTAACCTACATTCATGCTGCCTTCCTGAATAAACAGAACTCTTATTCTAGCTCCTGTAGCTTCTGAATGTTTTTTGTGCAGTCCTTGGCTGAATGAAGGAGTTTATCAGGTTTTTTTTTTTTAAAAAATTCCTTTGGATGTATTAATTATTATTTGATTTTTGTACCCTTTTAGATTTTTGCTAGAGTATACATGATAGAGCTTGGCTGACCTTTCATATCACTACCCTAATAATAAATCCACTAATATTTACATTAAAAATAATGTTTTCTTTCCAGAATTCTGACCTCTTTAATTAAAACCTAATTCAATTCAATACGAATTTTTTTTTGTGTCTACTAGGTGTCAGGCATCATGAAGGGGCTTAGGGCCTGGGATCAAAAGTAAAAACAGCTCCTTTTATCAAGAAATTTACATTCTCCTAGAGGAAACAACTTGTAGTGAATAAATTATTCCTATTTCATCCCATCCAATAGAGTTCAACCTAATTCATCATAGATTTATTGTAGATTGATTTCATCCATGCTACCCTGCTTAAGTTCAAGCTATCTGGACTTCCTTGTAAATCTCTGTCCAACTCTTATAGTCTGATGGACGAGCAATTGAAGATTCAGAGAGAAAAATCAGACTATGCTGTAAAAATATGTCAGCTAAGTAACAAGGTGATACAGTAGATTGAGTGCTTGACCTGAGTTCAAATCCTATCTCAGACACAACATCAATGTGACTCTGGGCAAATCTCTTAATCATACTTTAGAAGTCTTTTATCTGTAAAAATGGAGGTAATGCACTAGGGTTGTTGTGAGTATAAAATTACATAATATTTCTAAAGCACTTTACAGACCTTAAAGTGCTATATAAATGCACACTATTATAAAATGTCGTCTGTCAAATTTGATTTATCTAGTCATAACAGGCTATACTACTTGATATATCCTCATAAGGCTTTAAAATGGACCTTAAAATAGAAGAATATTTTGATTCCCACTGGCCATTAAAATCCAGGTGTAAATATTTAGGCATTTAAGTTTTTTTTTGATTTTTTAAAAAATTTTATTTGCATAACATATGTGTGGGTAATTCTTCTTCAACAATAAACCTTACATAGCTTTCTGTTACAAATTTTCCCCCCAACTCCCCACCCCTCCCCTAGATGGCAGGATATCCACTACATGTTAATTATGTTAAAATATTGGCAAATCGAATATATGTATACATATTTCCAAACTTATTGTTGTGCAAGAAAAATCTTATCTACACAAAAAATATATCAGATAAAGGAAACACAATGTAAGCAAACATCAATCAAGGAGTATGAGAATGTTATGTTGTGGTCCATATTTCATATCCCTCTCTCTGGGTGTATATGGGGCATTTAAGTTTTTTAATAAGAGTTCTTGATTTAGAGTGAGAATGGATTCTCTGGTATATAGTGTGAATAGGACAAAGCTTGGTTGAGAGCTAGTTGTTTTGACTAAATTGATTCATTTAGTCAATCCATCTACAAGTACCTACTATGGAAATCACATGGTTTTAAATAATATGTGGGTGGATCAAGTAAAAGGGGCACTGTGGTATAGGAGCTGGATGTAAATAGGTTCTTTCACTGTCTCTCTGTTTAAGCCAAGTCCCTAAAATTCTTAGATCTCACATTATTTATCTGAAAAATGAAATATTTATACTGGATAATGCCTGTTACTTTATAACAGCAAAGTTCTTATGGTTCTGGAGTATCTAGAAACAGGCCTCTCCCTAAAGAAAATTTTGCCAGTACCCTAATGAAAAAATATTTAGTAATCTCAACTACTAGCTTTTTTATTGTTATCCATTGACTGCCATTAGCTATGCTAAATCCTGAGAACTCAGACATGCAATAACCAGTACTTTCCCATTGCAAATTTTTAATTTGCTTTCTTTCTACTTGAGGTATACTTGTACAGTGCACTAGTAAATATTTAATTTTGACAGATTTTCTACTATTATTAATTATTTGTTGTTCTGCATACAGGTTCTTATCAATGCAGAAAAAAAAGTTTATAAAAGTCATATCTTTAAGGATATTATATCTTTATAATCAATTATTATTGGAAATCAGAACTAGATTTATTGAGAAGGGTTGAAATTCAACATCAACACATCTAGGCTTGGCTACTGTTTGAAATGTTGTGTTAATTCCTTTTTTCTGAGATTGATTCTGATTGGCAGAGAGATTCTTAATAGTGACCAAAGAATAAAGTTTGTTCTTCCAATTTTGTGAGGAATGTACTTGCTTTTTCTTTATTCCAAAGGAAATGTTTGATTTTTCACCATATAGCTCCTGTATAAATGCCTGACATTTCTCATGATTTAGTATTGTGAATATATGTTTACATGAGGTCCAAATGGAATCCTGGATATTATAAATCATGAAATATAAAATCCATTGAGAAATGAAAAAGTAGTCAGGAAAAGAGCAAATAACTAAGGTCACTGACTTTCCTTGTAAAATATAAATATGGGAGAGAATTTAACAAGCCATTGTAGATGACCACCATATATCCAGAAGATCAAAATAGCAAGTGATCCAAGTGAAAATGGAGAGATGGTAAATGTAAAGGAATAGGCTAATGATGAAAGGTATAGATGTTAATCTGGAGCTTAGAAGAGGTCAGGACTGCATATTGAGCTTTGAGAGACATTTTTATAGTTAGTAACTAAAGTTTTGGCAATAGGTGGGAGACAGTATGGGAAAAGAAGAGGTCTAACAACAGATGTTGGGAAACACAACAGAATGTCACAAGAACTCCATAAAGGAGATTCGGAAAAGATTAGGAAATTAAGAGGGATATCTGGAGTATTTGATTTCTTTAAAGCTATGGGAAGAGAGAGTATCTAGTAAGGTATCAAAACTCTCAGAAAAGTTAAAAGAGATGAGAGATGGAAAATGCTACTGGATTTAGCAATTACATGGTTGTTGGGTGACCTTAGAGAAAGCCTTTTCAGTAGGATGATGGGAGTAGAAGTCAAATTAAAAGAAAGGGTTGAGTAGAAAAGTGGGTATTGAAGAAATAAAGGCATTAAATAGTAGACAAGTTTTTTTTCTAAGAAATTTAGCAATAAAATTGAATTTGGGAGGATTGAGCATATGTGTAGGCATATGGAAAGATCTAGTCACAAGGGAGATATTGAAATTGCTTGAAAGGGAAAATCCTAGAGTAGGGAAGTGGGTTGGGGTTATATATGGAAGATACTGGGCCAGATACTGAGGACTACACCATGAAGCTGATAGAGTTTTAGGATTTTCTGGACAAAAGATAGAGCCAGGGTTTGATAACCAAGTTCAGAGCACCATTCTGTTGGTCTCCCCTCCTCCAGTAAGCCTCACTTAATTAAAATACAATTAAAGAATTTTAAAAAATAAATAAAATACAATTTTTATGTTGAGTGTTCATTATTTACATGTGGTAAATAAAAATTCAAGAGGTATTAAAATTGCCTCCTTTTTCAAGGAGCTTATATATTTAGTCTAAAACATTTCTTCTCCATATCTTTGTACTGCCTGTTCCCCACACCTAGAATATATTCTCTCCTCATTTGCATATCTTAGAATTCCTAGTTTTCTTCATTGCTCAACTACAACACTGCTTTCCTTGTGAAATCTTTTTCTGATCCTCTCATACGTGTATGCTTTCCTTGCCAAAAATTTTTATCCTGTATACATTTACATATACACTGAGAAGAGTCAATTTGATATAGGGAGAAAAGCACCTAGATTTTAATACATTTGTCTCTCTGGATAGAATATAAGCTCGTTGAGGGCAGAGACTATTTAATTTTTGTCTTTGTATTCCCAGCACTTAGCAGAAGGCCTGACATATACTAAAAATGCTTGCTGATTGATATATACCAACTAAACAGTTAAAAACAATTTGTTTAAATTTTTTAAAATTTATAATTTAAAAAATTATATGCTAAAGTGAAAAGTTGTTGTTATAGACAAAGAATATAGGAATTAGAAAGAACTAAGAGATCAACATGAGTTGATATAATCAAGAAAGTAGATAATATGTATTAAGAACTAAGTGGAAAAAGGGAAAAGATTTATAGATTTGGGGGTAAGAAAAAGGTTATTTCAGATTAGAGAAAATAGCATAAGAAGAACAGTGAAGGCAGCAATGAGCTGGGTATGTTTGCAGGTTAGTGAGGAAACTGGCCTGACTTTCATGGAGGGTGACTACTAGGTAGGAGTGATTGATAAATTGTGGTTGATAAATAAATTCCTCATTTAACCATAGAAAATCAGGAGCTCTCCCTAAGGTGCTATGGGGACCAGGCAGCTGGATATGCCTCAGGAAGGCAGGGGGTCGGAATAAGATGGCATAGCCAGCTAGTACTAAAAAAAAAGACACTTGACAACAATTTTCCCCTATTTTCTACACACACACACACACACACACACATATTTCCAGGCTTCATGCTGCCCTCTAGGGCATTAATTATCTTTTTCCTTCCTTCCTAGGCTGTCCTTCTTAATATTAATTTTAAGTGAATTTCATCTATTTAGAAATGTTAGGAAACAGGAATGAGGATGAATACATTGTGATTTTCCCTAGTTTTCATATCTCTGCAAAGCTAGTCCCAGAAGAAAAAAAAAGTAAGAAAGTAGATGGTTAAGTAGGTGGGGTAAGATGGGTAAGTCCTGGAGGACCCTGGAAAGTCAGTTGAAGAAATTCTGCCTTTATTTCATTCATTTATGAGGGCCCTGGGTAGCCATGAAAAACTTTTGATCAGTGGAATATTATGAGTTCAACTAAACTCACACTGAGAAGAGTCAATTTGATTAAGGGGGAAAAGCACTTAGATTTTCATACATTTGGATAGCACTTTCTTCACAGCAACCTCAGAGGAACAGTGACAAAATTCTCAGATATAAATAAATCATATACTTATGAAAGAGAAAAAGAAACTTGTTTAATGACCTGATCCAGATCATGTAATCAATAAGCAACTAATCAGGGGGATCCAGAGAATTTTATGATATAAACTCCCAAGTCCAGTGTGGGAGGTACCATTATTATTCATAGTCATAGAATTTTAGAGATGGGAGGGACCCCTCTGAACCAGGAACAAACCATATTTGAAAAAGATTTTTCTCCACAACATGTTTCTGCTTGAAAACCTGTGGTATAGTAGGGTATATAAAGATAAAGAAAACATGGTCCATGCTTTGATGCACCTTATAATTTATCAGGGAAGCTACAATTGGCATATTTTAATGCTAAGCAGCTTGTAATAAACGCATACAAAGTACTATGAGAGATCTGAGCAGAGAATGAGTCATTTAATACCTGACCCATAGTTGATGCTCAAAAAATGATAATTAATCATAGTCTCTTAATGCTTGCTGGCAAACTGATTTCCTTTTTAATAAAATGAGAACATTGCATTGGAAAAATTTGTAGACCCTTTTATTGTGTTTCTAGGCTGGCAGAGTCATGAAATTTTTATGGATATAGCTTTTGACTTAAGTCTTACAGTATGGCTAGAGTATCGTAGATGGAAATCAGTGGAATGACTTGCATTTCAGTGATGGGGGTAGTTGTGGTAAGAATAAAGAAAAAGATATAGGAATAGGTAAAAAAAAAACAAAACTACAAAGTAATCCGATTTGGCAGTAGCATAAAGTAGGTGAAGGAGAATATGGCTTGAAAGGTAGACTGGAGCCAAATATTAGAATAAAGAGTTCAGAGTTTAGTTGTTTTGAAGGAGTAGGAGGGGTAAGATATAATCAGAGCTGAACTTTAGCAATTTTTTAAAAATTTAAATTTATCATATACTTGAAAAGCATTTTTGGCATAGTAGGTAGTTTAAAAGTCCTACAGTCAAGCCCTTCCTCTGACACACACTGACTGTGATAAGGATGGAAAGTTATTTGATTTCTCAATGCCCAAGCAAACTCTCCTAAGATTTTCAGAGCAGGAGTCAATCTGTATAGGTACAGGGCAGGGCTTCTTAAACTGTTTCCATTTGAGACTCCTTTTTGCTCAAGAAATTTTTATGTGACCCTGGGTATATAGACATATAGTTATTCAAAACAGATTTAGAAATCAAACAATTATTGTTAATAAATTACAAAGAAATTTATTTTAAAGTCATTTTTGATATATATAATTTTACCATTTATTAAAGACAAAAGCAAATTTGCATACTAATAACATGGATGTTCTTGTTTATTTTTCCATAATTAAATTCTAGCAGAATATTTGATACATTTTACTGTTGCCAAATTTTTTTGTGACCCTCACATTCACTTATAGGAAGCCCATATGAGTTTGCCATCCACAGTTTTAAAAAACTTTGATACAAGGAATAGGTCAATCTCCTCTCCCCCTTGCTAAAACAAAAACAAACAAAAAAACCCCAAAACATTCTTTTTTTTTTTTTTTTTTTTTCAATTGGTTTGGCAATTGGGGTTAAGTGACTTGCCCAGGGTCACACAGTTGGGGAATGTTAAGTGTCTGAGATCACATTTGAACTCAGGTCCTCCTTCCTGACTTCAGGACTGGTGCTTTATCCACTGTGCCACCTAGCGGCCCCAAACCCAAAATATTCTTAACCTTGCATCTGAATTCAGTTTATAACCATTAACTCTCTCCCGTGTAAGGAGTGCTGTACAAAGGAATGAGGATTTAAAAAAAAAGTAAAAGCACTTAGTAGACCTTAAGACTATTAAGTTGTTATAATTATTTGTAAATGATAGGTTATCATCTTAATGTACATAGATGAAAATATATTTATTAATTATTTTCCCCTCATCTGTAAAACTAAATCGTGAAAATTTATAAACTGAATTAGTAAAACTAAATATCTCCCTTTTGGTGAATTTCACCTATTCACTGATTTTTTTTTTGTACAAGTTTCTTTATAAGTCTCTGCAAAAAAAATTAGGTTATTAAATAGGCTTCAATGTGTGTAAGATATTGAGGGTGATTGATTTATGTTTGCTTGATATTATGAGCATTTTAATGAAAACATTAAAAGTCCCTAGAGAATTTTCTTTATGTCAGCCTAATGAATGGGTGTGAAGACACCCAAAGGACTACTCACTCACCATGTTGAAATAAAGACTGTCCACTAACATGTTGACCAGGTCTTAAGGTTTTATTTAAAGACTGGGTAGCAGCAACTTTTAATTTTTCTCCTCCTACTTCTGAATGGCTGGGAAGAATGCAGAAATCAGATTAACCCCTGGGGCTAAACTTCTTCTCAGACTTCTCCTTCGAGCCTGTGAGAAAAAGGAAACCTTGGTTACTATTTAAAATTGTAAAGGTAAATATTTAGAGTGTTGGATACCATTTTGAACTTTGATGTTTTCACATATTACAGTCTCTCCTGGAAGGAAATAGATCTCCTCCTAACCTTTCATATTCTCTTAGTAGAAAGCATTATTTAAAGTAGAGATATACACACACATATATTTGTATATATTCCTATTAAAATTATTAACTGACAGAAGAAGAAAACTCAACCACATCGCAAGTATTTGGTTTTGAGTGTTTTCTTTTTTTAAGAGAGAAAACCATATTAAAAGTTAAACTTGCCTGGCTTGAAAATTAAGAACAGAGATGTATGTATATAATATCTTGATTGGAAAAAGAAAATGTTGAAGTAATAAGAAAAAGAAAGGATATGGAGGGGGAAGAGGAGAGAAGAAAAGAAGGGAGAGAGGAGGAAGAGAGAAGGGAGGAGGAAAAGAAGGGAGGAGAAAAAGGAGGGAGGAGGAGGAGGAGGGAGGAAGGGGGAGGAGAAAGAGGAGGGAGGAGGAAGAGGAAAGAGGAGAGAGGAGGGAGGAGGAAGAGGAAAGAGGAGGGAGGAGGGAGAAGAGATGAGGAGGGAGGAGGAAGGGGTAGGAGAAATGAGGAGGGAGGGAGGAGGAAGGGGTAGGAGAAATGAAGAGGGAGGGAGAGGAGGGAAGAGGGGGGAGGATGAGGAGGCGGGAGGATGAGGAGGGGGGAGGATGAGGAGGGACAAGGGAAGGAGGAGGGGGAGGAAGAAGGTAGAGAAGGGATGAGAAGGGGGAGGGAAGAGGAAAAGCGGGAGGGAAGAGGGAAGAGGAAAAGGGGGAAGGAGGAGGGAAGAGAAGAAAGGAGGGGAAGGAGGAGGGAAGAGAAGAGAGGAGGGAAGAGAAGAAAGGAGGGGGAGAGGAAGGGGAAAGGAGGGGGAAAGGAGGGGGAGAGGAGGGAGAGAGGAGGGAGAGAGGAGGGAAGAGGAGGGGGAGAAGAGGAAAGAGGAGGGAGGAGAGGGGAGGAGGGAAAAAAGGGGGGAGGGAAGAGGAAGGGGGAGGGGGAGGAAGGAGGAGGAGGGAAGAGGAGAGAGGAGGGGAGAGAACAGGGGAAGGGGGGAAAAGAAGGGAGAGGGAGGAAGAGGAAAGAGGGAAGAAGAGGAGGGAGAAGGAAGGAGGAAGGAGAGTGATGAAGAGGGGAAAGGATTAGAAAGTATTAAAAAAAACTCCTTTGATCAAAAACTCCTGGTTCAGCATGGGTCAGCTCTTATCACAGTCTTTTGAAATGTTAATCAATCATAGCCTTTCAACTGCTTTACATAATTTAAAAAATTATTCTGAATGTTTTAACAACAGCTGCTTTCCAGCACCCGCCCCTCCCCCAATACTCCAGGTACCTAGTGGACTAAATGAAATAAATCTGAGAAGTGGAGGTTTCTTACTCTTACTTAAACATTCATTCTTATTTTAATTAGGGCTATTGGTATCTCTGATATTTTGGAATTATCTCCATTCCCCAAAGAGAAAGTTTATATTTCCCTCTAACATCCAAATCACTGGGTTGATATGGAGCAAAGAGTCAAGTTCTAGTTCTTATTTTGTCATTCAGTTTGTGTAACCATGAAAAGGGATTTTAAAAATGAGTAATTTCACCTTCCTAGGTCTCATTTTCTTCATCTCTAAAGCAAAGATAGTGGATAAAATGGCCTTTCTGTTCTATGACATATGATGTGATTATTGCTCAGAATTTGCCAGTAATTTCCTAGGACTTTCTAAATCTTCCTTTTTTAGTGAATTTTCAGTTTATTTTTTAATGAGGAAACAAGGTTAAGAGACCTTAGTCATGAGTCATTGGTCAAATAAGAATCATACCCTAAAACTATTGAAGACCTGACTTTTTGATCTCCTCTTAAATGCTTTGGACAGAATAGATCAATATATTTCTGTTGATTCTATGCCTTACATTCAACATTTGTCCTTTATATTATTTTACTCATTCAATATTTATTAAATTCTATTATGTGCTAGGCACAGAAAAACATTAAAATCAACTTCCCTTCATTCTATTTGAGGTTACAAATCTGATTGGCATCTTAAGAGCTAATTTCAGCGGCCAAAATTGTTCATGCATTTAAGGTTGGAAGGGACCATAGTGATCATATAGTCCTGTTGGGGCCCCGAGAATGTGAAAACACAGGAAAGACAAGCATGAACTTTGGATTGATTGATTAACTACACCCTGAGACTGCCAGACCATATCTGTGCCTTCCAACCCCAGCGTCCTTGCATTCTCCGCCGGTTACCCAAACCCCACCTGCAAATCTGACCACCTCTGCATTCCTGCAAACGGCATTGGCCTATTTAACCCCAGCCTTTTGTTTCAATAAACGAGACTATTCCATCTGCCATGTAGTCTCCTTCCTCTCTCTCTCGGCTATTCTCTCCCTTCAGGTCGGGTCCTCCTCGCCCCCACGAATTACTAAAGTCCTGCTGGCCAGGACATAGCCCCACTTTCTCATTAAATGGGTGAAGTCTAACACTATTAAGTGACATATACACAAAGACTGAAATTGTGCCACCCAAAAATTCATAAAGCACAGATATGTAAGTGGCAAAAGTGTCTCTAAATTCAGCTTTATTTCTCTATACTGAATAATTTCTCAATTCATTCCTTCTTCCTACATATCATATCTTTTGTCATACTGTCAAACCAAATGAAATTGTACTACTATTTCATAATTTCTATTCTTGTTAGCATATGGGGAGAGTCCTAGCATGTTCTTTCCTTGTGTACAATGACCTATCAGAGTTATTAACTGGAATAAAAACATTTATTTCTAGAAAACCAAATGACATGCTATTTTCTTGAATTCTGAGCATGTTTTGCTATCCTACACATTCCAAGAAAATGGTTGTTGTAAGAGTCAATTTTGAAATATCTGAGCTTGAGTTATAGAACCATAAAATTTTAGAGTTGATATAGACCTTGAAGATCATCTTGTCTAATCTCTTCATTTTAAAGAAGAAAACCTGAGGTCCAGAGAAAGGAAGTGTCTTTTTCAGAATTGCATAGTTGTGTACAACATGGATGTATTACTGTCATACTGACAATTATGTGTGATTAATTTTGGATATTAGACTTTTCCTCCTTGACATCTAACAAAGTTCCAGATCTCTTCCTTGTTGTCAACATTTAAGTCAGAAAATGTAAATTATTTTTAATATATGCCTAATCAAAACAAAAGTAGGAAGACAGATCTAATGTCCCAAATCACTCATACCATGCATTCTAAGTAAAAGTAATTTTTGTATTGAGAGGGATTAATGAATCTCTGTCAGAAGGCTAGTACATGCTAGAAAACCACTACTCCATCTAGATTATTTAGTACTTTGCACCACTCACTCAGATAATCAGGAACAGGTCATATTAAATTCATTGGGTTCTCTTCCACCATGACTAATAGTGGGTACTAGTGGAACACGTTAGAGTTTAGAGTGATTATTTAATCAAATAATTTCTCCCCTGAATTTTTCAGGTAAGGAAACTGAATTTTAGAAAGATATAGTTATTTGGGTCACATAAGTTATAAATAGTGGGTCCAATACCTTAGTGCAGGTCTGTTGAATCCAAATGTGATATTTTCTCCATTATATTATACTATTAGTAAAAACTCTAACTGTGCACATAGAAATTATTGACACATATATAAATAAAATGCTGCAATAAATGCCCTGGTAATATAACCAGGACAATAATAATAATGATGATGATAATGATGATGATGATGGAAAAACTCCAAATATATATATATGTTATAAAATTTTTCCCAGATAACATAAGGAATTATCTGTTTTCTAAACAAGTGAACTATGAGGCAGCAAGCCATAGTAGACACAGGTTTATTATTTTAAGATCATTTTTTGTCTTCACTTTGTCTTTGCCTTTCTGGCTCCTAATCTCTATTTCATTGGCTTAAACATACATTCAGCATAAAAGTTTATAACATAAAACAAATGGGCTAGAATATTTCAAGTACAATATGTTCTGGATGAATAGAAAAAGTGGAAAGGATTTCAAATCAGAATGGGGAGTAGAATATTCTGAAAAGCAATTTGAAACTATGTTCCCACATCTTTTAAACTGTGCATATCCTTTGACCCAGTGATATCAGTACTGAGTCTATACCTCAAAGATATTGGAGAAAGAAAATAAGGACCATACATTGAAAAATATTTATGATAGCTCATTTTGTAATGGCCAAGAATTAGAAAATGGGAAATGGCTTAACAAGTTATGGCATATGTGGCATATATAACATGTGATGGAATACTTTTGTGCAATAAGAAATGATGAAGGAGATGGTTTTAGAAAAACCTGGGAAGACATGTCTGAACTGATGCAAAATGAAGTGAGCAGAACCAGGAGAACACTTAGTACAATACTAGCAATACAATGAAAGAAAAACAACCTTGAAAGACTCAGGAATTCTGATTAACACAATGGAACCAACCAGAAAAGATTCACAATGAGATTTGCTGTTAACTTACAGATAGAGAGGTGATAAACTTTCAGACTATAGTGTGTGCACACACACACATTATGATTAATGTAGGAATTTGTTTTGCTTAACTATATATGTATGTGTGTATATATATATATATACATATATGTATGTGTGTGTGTGTGTAATAGTTTTTTTTTCCTATTTCCTTAATGGGTGGGAAAGGTAGAGGTGGAAGGGAGAATTTAAAACTGAAAATAAAATGAGATTGTATTTTAAAAAAATATATATTAAGAATTAACAGAAACTCATCAAAGAATTCCTAGTACAAAACTTACTTGTGCATGTTGAACACGGCCTCCCTTCTTTTTTCCTTGGAAATTTTCTGAAGACTCCTTATGTGCATCTGCACCAATGAGGGGAAGGAATCTCAGACTTGTAGGGCTTGGAACCTGAAAAAAAAAAGAATAGTTGATAGGAAACAAAACTTCCTGACTAATGCTTATGACTCTTCCCTGATTCACACAATTCTTTTCTCCTCCTATTTCTAGTGCTATCCACTTTAGCATCTCCCATAGTATACTGAACTTGCTTTTTTTCCTTTGGATTATGTTACTGTATTATTCTTTTGCATTTTCATATTGCAAGTAAAAGGGAAAGCCCTCCTAATTCCAGGAAGCTGTCCATGGTATCATTGCTTTTTGTGGGATCTTCTCAAAAGGTTCATCAGACCAGTCTCTAGATCTAGACATCTTCTAGTGGCCATTTGCATCACACCCTATTTATACCGTCTAACACAGTGCTTTGCATGTGGCTGGCATTTAATAAATATGTGTGTGTTGATGGAAGTTTGGGAGAATGGTAAAAGAAGTTACTTAGAATAGGTACTTTACTAATCTACCCATCATGAGCTTAAAAAATGAGCCTTCAATGATGAAGAGGAGGAAGATAATGTTGATGAGTTTATGGAAGAAAAATGCTACCACGTGAGTAAAAGCCTAATAAGTTGTGAAAGAAATGCTTCTAATTGGGAATTGTCATGCCACAAGAAAAACACAAAAAACACAAAACTTTCTCCATATTGTTAAGTGCCTTTAGCTTCTTGGTTTAGTACTTCCTCCTTTGTATCTTTTTTGCCTTCTGTAATAGATGTGATTTTTCCCCTCTTTTTGACCATTTTAAAATGATAGTAAAGAGTTAGCAGCTTCCTTCTGGGTATTTTTGAAAAATGTTACTTAGATCTACAATAAATTACTTATAGAAAATGGAGGTCTATCCAGAATAACTCAATAAAGTTGTTGATCAGGAACTCTACTTATTTTTGATGGAGAGAAGGGCAGATGTCCAGATATTGAGATGAATGAATTACATAGTTTCTGATGAGGGCAGATTGCTGCAATATTCTTGGGCATTGGGAGGAGAGAGAGACAGAGAGGCACACACACACACACACACACACACACAGAGACAGATACAGAGACAGAGACAGAGAAAGAGACAGAGACAGAGAGACAGAAAGAGACAGAGAAAGAGAGAGGCAGAGACAAACAGAGAGATAGGCAGAAACAGAGATATAGATAGAAAGAGAAGCAGAGACACAGAAAGACAAAGACACAGAAAAAGAGAGACGGAGACATAGTAGGTGAGGAAGAAAGAAGTAATGTCCCATTCTGAGCCTCCAAACTTAGGCTTGTATGATAGGATCAAATTTGAAATTCTGTCTCCTGGCAATATAGCAAATTTGGAAGTTAGCTTGACTTAACAAAATGATATATAATAAAATGATCTTTAAAACTATTCAAGATTAAAGGACAAAACTGATGGATGTTCAAGACAGATTTCTGGGTTACTTTAAGATCATGGCTCCAGGCTTCTAAGTTTTTTCTTAGTTGTGAACAATTCTCTTAATTGTGAGCTAGGTCATGTTATTGTCTTCTACTTTGGGAACTTTTTTTGTGAAAAGGACAAAAGAGTCTTACAGATTGGCAGGAACCTTAGCTATGCCATCAGCTGTAGTTTTTACTTAAGTGATTTCTCACTTGATGTCTATTCCTAGTTAGAACACTGATTCATAGAAAGCCACAGAATCAAGTACCTTGCTATTGACCAATGAGATACAGGAAGTATTGGTAGGCAATTATAGCCAAGGTGTCAGAAGTAGAAATCTCAAAATGCATTGGTACTTGTAAAGAATTGTCATGGTCCATCAAATGATATTATATGTTCAGGACACTATGGCTTTTGGACTACTTTTATCCATACCATCCACATATCTCTTAATCTTCTGCTTAAACTAGTTAAACTGATAAAGCCTGGACAAAGATGAAATGTGGTAAACAAGTCATAAATACTGATTACTGGAAAAGTCCTGTAGTCAAGCACACACTAGTTTTTTTTTTTTAATAGAGCATGCTGTCTTCAATGGTAACATGGATGGCTGAATGAATTCTTTAGACATCCTAATAATTCATGCAAAGCCTTTGATTTTGATCTATTTGACAAGTATAAGCTTTCTGATGTTAAAAGACATGATTATGAAAAGCTGATGGCATTGGTGTGAATTTGATATGCTGGCAAAATCTTTATTAAACTAGTAATTTTCTTGAAATAATAAAGGAACATCTTCTACCAAGAGAGACTGACACCACCTTTGCAATTTACAATCTTAGAATTGCCTGGGACATTAAGTTAAATGACTTGCCCAGGGTCATAGCACTAGAATGTATCAGAAATGAGACTTGAAATCAGGTCTTATTGAATCCAAGGCTCTCTCTCTATTTCATTTACTTTAACTGCATCTTGGCGACTGCTTCAGCACACAGAAAATCATCAAAATATAGTACTTGTTAGATAGTGTAGGTTTAATTGTTGGTAGATAGCTCTGACAGGTTTTGACATGTAAACTTGAGTGGCTAGTTTCTCTAGGAAATTTAGGGATTATTTAAGGCCAGTGACTTTTAGAACACAGTCTGAATGGTGACTTTAGCTAGGGACATTTTCCCACTAGATCAAAGCAAGGTTTATAGTTATCAGAAACTCCTAGATAAATCAAAATCTTTAATCTGAGGGATCTGAGAATTGTGGAACTTCAGTGGAACTTCAAGTCTGCATCTTCTCATATTGAATGGAATAGAAAGAAATATATTTTTTTCTCATTGGTATATGGAATTTTTATAAAAATTGACCATATATTAGTCCATAAATGTTCTATGCTTAAATGCAGAAAAGCATAAATATTAAATCCATCTTTTCAGATCACATTGTAATTAAATTAAATTTTATAAAGGACCATGGAGACATGGATTACAAATTAGAGACTAAATAAACTAAACTTAAACAATGAGTGGGTTAAAAACAATTCACAGAAATTATAACTAATTTATCAGAGAGAATGATAATGATGATACAATATATCAAAACTTAGAGGATGTAGCAAAAGCATTTATCAGAAAAAAAGACATCTCTAAATGCTTACATTGAAATAGAGAAAGCAGATCAATAAATTGGGTATATAATTTAAAAACTAGCAAAAGAACAAATTAAGAATCCCTAATTAAACACAAAATTAGAAAATTTGAATATTAAAGGTGAGATAAATAAAACTGAATGCAAGAAAACCATGAAATTAATAAATAAAGCTAGGACTTGGTTTTATCAAAAAATAAAATAAACTATTAGTTAATATGATTTTTAAAAGAGAAGAAAACTAAATCACTAGTATCAAAAATGAAAAAGTTGAATCCACCATGAATGAGGATCAAATTAAAGCAATTATGAGGAGTTATTTTGCCCAATTATATACAATTTAAGTATATATGCAAAGAATGAAATGGAAGAATAATTAGAAAAGTATAAACTACCAAGATTAATAGAAGAGGACATTAAAATATCTAAGCAAATCTGTTTTAGAAAAAGAAATTGAACAGGCCATAAATGAGCTTCTTAAGGAGGTAAAAAACACATCAGGACCAAATAGATTTACAAATGAATTCTGCCAAACATTTAAAGATCAACGAGGACAAACAAACTGTATGCCCCTTGATCCAAAAATCCCACTACTAGGTCTGTATCCAAAAGAAACCACAAAAAGGGGAAAGTATATAATGAAAAAATATGAATAGCAACTCTTTTCATGGTGGCAAAATATTGGAAATTGAGGTAATGTCCATCAATTGTAAAATGACTGAAGAAGCTGTGGTGTATGAATGTAATGAAATATTATTATGCAATAGAAATGATGAATAGATGATAAATGATGAATAGAAAAACCTGTAAAGATATGCATGAACTGATACAAAGTGAAATGAACAGTATCAGGAAAATAATTGTACACAGTATCAACATCATTGTGTGATGATCAACTATGAAAAACCCAGTATTTCTCAGCAACACAATATTCAAAGACAAGTACAAAGGACTCATGAAGGAAAATGCTATTCACATCCAGATAAAGAACTGATGGATTTTGAATGTAGATACCTTTTTCAATTACTTTATCTTTTTTATTTTTTTTCATTTTGATCTGTTCTTTTTTCATAACTGTGACTAATATGGAAATATGTTTTATAGAATAACATATGAATAAATGGTGAGATTTGAGTTCAGATCCAAGAATATTATTTTTCATTTTATTTCTTGTGTTTCTTTTTTTGTTGGTCTGTCTTATTTTATAACATGAGTAATATAAAAATATGTTTTGCCTGATCAAAAATAGTGACATATCAAATTTTTTACTATCTTAGGGAGGGGAAATGGATGAGGGGGAGGAAGAGAATTTAGAAGCAAAGATTTTTAAAAAATGAATGTTAAAAATTATCTTTACAAATAAGTAGAAATAAGTATATTATTTAAAAAAAAAGGAGGGGGGTGACAAAGAGAGAGAGAGAGAAACACACATAGAGTATGCTTGAAAAGAAAATAGATTAGGGAAGTCTTTTTTTTTAATAAAGGACTTGAAAATGTTTATAGACAGAATGTAGGGATCAGTAAAAAGAGAGAATAACATAATCTAGGTTTAAATTGTTTTGAAATTTTCATATGAATTAATTTTATTTCCTTAAATAAACTGTAAGCTCACAGAGCACAGGAATGTCTTACATTTATTTTGTATTATCAATAACACTCAGCTGAATAGGTATGGATTCAATAAACATATAATTATTGATTATTTGAGATGTTCCACTTTAAAATCACGGGAGAATTTGACTTTACTATGTTAAAAAAGAAAAGTAGCTTGAATTTACCCTGTATATATGTAAAGCACCAAATATAATCCCAGCTTCTTTGATTCCTATCTGGGAACGTTCCAAAACAGTTCTTCTAATCTGTAAAAGAAAAGAGTGATTAAACATGTATGTGTTCCATGCAAAGCTCCCATTTAGTTAATAGCGGTCATTGGTGATGACTGTAATGGTAGACCCCAATATGAAGTATAAACAGTATTTAAAAGGAAATGATTACACAAGTGGGAAAATTCCAGAGAAGGGAAAATGGCCCCTCATGAATGCTAGTGAAATCCAAATGAGTGGAATTCAACCTTAATTTTAACAATTAAACTCTTCTGGTCTGATTGCCATACTAAAGAAGTCATAGAATCAAAATCTAGAGCAGAAAGAGACACCAGAGTCCATCTAATCCCAAACCTTCATTTTATAGATGAGCAAACTGAAGTCTAAATAAATTAAGTGATTTGTCCAAGTTCCCACACATAGTGTCAGAAATAGGATTTGTACCCAGGTTCTTTAAATCCTGAGCAGTTCTCTTTTAAACTTTGCCTAATTAGGATCAGAGCACTCAGCAAGTCTATTCTTTCTGAAACTGGCTAAATCCTTTAATCTCAATTATATGACACTTCTCCCCTCCTTTTTAATAAGAGACAATGTAAGGGTTATAAATAGTGGTTAAAAATTCATTGATTGTTCTACACATAAAAATAGCTAATGAAGTTTGCATCAACTGTTGGCCAAATGCCTAATATTGTTGAAGTTCCAGAAGATGTTAGAAGCTAAAACAATATGAATAACACACCCTTTCTCTCTCTGCTTTGTCACACAAAAAGAATGAGTTTGTGCCTGAGGAAAAAAAAGTCTTTTGGATCTTGCTTTTCTTCTTAACGCATGGATACCTCTAGAAAAGCAAAAATGAAGGGGTAGAAAAGAGGAAAATTACCTTTGGAGATGAAAGTGTTTTGAAAAACTTAAATTCTTGATTAACATCAAAGGGTTTTGGAGTTGGCCGTCTGAACAATAAGGAGAATGAACTCATTTTCCTCCATCTGCATAAAAATATAAAGAAAAAATAAGTATTAGTAGTTAATTATACTAAAGTACATCTCAGCAATAAAGTCTCAATCCTTATATACCCATTCTTGTTTCACAAGTTTTCTAAATTATTCTCAACAAAATATCTTTAGGAAACTATTGCTGACTCCACTCCAGATTCCACTAAACTTCATAAAATCAGAGAATCTTAGAGTTGGAAAGAATCTCTGTGATCATTTAGTCCCTCTCCCTCCTAAAACAAAAATCCCTTAAATAGTCCTTTTTTCCCTTTCCTCATTGCAAGTAAACCACATGTTCTCTCCTTTTAAAAGTACAAAACATACCCACTGTGCCACACAAGTGTCATGGTTCTTATGATTACCAGTGCCACTGGCCAAAGAAAACAACATGGTTTCTATAACATATTTGCATATATTAGCATATGGTAGGAAATAATGCAAGGTAGATTTGGGAAAACCACTGACAATGGACTATGGCTGACTTTTACTTTACTTTTATCTGGCTAATGGCAACTTTTCTAAAATGCAGTGTCTGGCAATCTTTTCTTTCCATATAGACTGTATTCTTACTTTAAAAATTCAATTTGGAACATACAATATGGCTTTTAAACATCTTTAATGGTAATATAATTTTTAAAATAGCCAACAGGCAGAATGGTTTTCCATGAAAAAAAATGATTTTCCCCTCCATTGGGCTAGTCACTATGTAATATCAATAACAACAAATGAAATAGCAATATCCTGGCAGGTTAGAGAAAACACCCAAGATCCTTTAATATGATTACTCAGTTTTAGGAAATCAACAAAATGTAGATCCTTTTTTAAAGGAAAACAACAAGAAATAGAAATTTTAAAAGATGACTGGTTAACACAGGAAACCAGCTTTATCAGTGACAGTGTGATGTAATGAGTGGAGAAAAGCACTAAATTTGGCATTGAATTTAAATACCATCTCTAATATTTTGGACAAGTGACTTCACCTTTGCAGATATCTGTTTTCTCATCTATAAAATTAGGGGATTAGGATAATTGGTTTTTAAGGTCATTTTCTATTCAAAATTGAGATGATCCTATGAAATATCTAGACAAAGTTTTTTGATGTAGAGGATATATCTTAAAAGATGTGTAAGATTTGGCTAGGTGAAAGGAAGATAGAAAAATATTCCAGGGACAGGAGTCTTCCAAGGCAAGAATATGAAGGAGAGAATAAGTACAGATTATTCAAGCGACAGTGGGGAGATTGATTTAGATGGAATGGGAAGACTAGGGTGGGAGAATATTGAGAGAAAAAAATAAATAAGTAGGTTAGGTCGAGATTATGAAGACCAGACATATAAACAGCAATTTTAATAACTAGAAAAACTGAATAAAACATAATAATACAAGAATTAATAAAGATAAATTAAGTTAGATGGAAGAGGAAATCCTGGAATTTCACCTTATAAAGAAAGAGTTCCCAGGACACTAGCCCTGTAAGATACTTCTAAGGAGGTTACCACCTGGAGTGGGAGCAACATATAGTATGACTGTACAGGGGAGGAGCTCATTTGGAAGTAGATATGTTAGTTTTCTCTTATATCTAATTATTCTTGCCAATAGGTTCTAAATTCAGTTCTTTCAATTGCCAAAAAATGTATATGTAACTAAAACGTAAATATAATAAATATCCAAATGTACAATCTTTAAAAATCATTCTTAAAATATTTTTTTGCATCTTTTCAACTTATGTTTCCTGAGACAAAATCCAAATTACCCCACTTTAGTTACAGCTCTGGGAGAGTCAAAATTTAAGTGTTATCCTAAAGGCAACAGGAAGGCAGTAGCAATTTTTAAATAAGAGACTGAAATGATTGAATATTAAGGATATTAATGTGATGATAGTATAGAGAATGAAATGAAGAGATGACATAAAGGTCAATTCAAAAGCTATTGAAATACTTTTGATATAATATATTAAGTTCTTTAAAAAGAAAGGGCGTGTGTATGTATGTATGTATGTATGTGTGTGTGTGTGTAATACCATATATCAAAGAGAGAATCTCCTAAAAAATAAAACAAACCTTTAAAACTAGTTCATTAAGTTGGTTTTTAGTTATACATGTTTCTTAGTTGATTTCCACCCTCCCTCCCAAAAAAATAAATATGCTTCCACTATATATTTGTAGTATCAACATAGTCCCATACATGGCACACATATATTATATATTACACATAGATAATTTTAGAATTTAACATAACTTCCATTATTTTGTTTAAAAATATAGTTTGTAGCCTCCCACTCTCAAAAATGTCCCTCTAAACAAAGGTTGTTATCTCACTTGTTTTGATCAAATACTAGAGGATATTCATATTTCTGTTTCTTTTCTGTGTATTTGCTCTCTTCTTTTACTTCTACAGGGCGTTCACTAACATCACAAGGCAGGATGAAATCAGTTACTTGATTCAATTCAAATTTTCTGCGCTGTCCAAAGTAGCCACAGTAATGTCCATTACGAGCGTGCCAAACTCTAGAGGAGGTAAAGAGAAAATTTTATACATAAAATTAAATGACACTGCTTTTGAAACTATTTTTGTATTTTTTTATTGGTCCTTCAGTTTTATCAATGTCTTTTATCTCTTAGATATCTAATTCTTATTCCATAGGACAATTTATGTAGGGCATATAATACTTTTGAACAAAATATTAGAACTATACAATATTAATAATTTATTTAGCAAAGGAGGGACCTAAGGGAGAGAATACTTAGGTGATTTTTCACAAATAATGTGAATTACCAAACAGGAATGACTAGGACCCAGGATTATTAATAGAATGAAACCATAAAATAAAACACTGAGGTTACCCTTTACACATTGGCACTAGGAGAAAGGTTTTAAAAACTGTATTCTTACTTGATCCAAGGATCCAAGGATATCTTTGAAAAAATATTATTTAGGGCCTCACATTATTAATATAGGCACTTTAGGGCACTAGGTATACAGAGACAAAATGAACCAGCCGCTTCCCTCTAACAGTTTACATTCTATTTTATAATTATACTTATTTTCAATTATTGGTCTCTGGGGAAAAAAGATGACAATAGTGGATCATTTGCTATGGAATATCTTTTGATACCAATTTATTTATGGTTTTTCTTTTATACAAGATAACTAAGAGAAGTTCTTAGTAGTACTTAATAGTACTTACCCCTAAATAATGAGGCTTAAACATGTGACATTTGGACAAGTTTTCCTTCATTTTTTTTATCTCACTTCAAAGTCACAAAGGAGAACAATATGGACCCAACTATCATGGGCTCATTTTGGGAGATCTTAGAATGAATATTTGATCAAAACCAGGGCACCTAGTTATGGCAAATACTAACAACAGAAGAATGTAGATGATAATTCCAAAATTAAACAGTGAGGATTAATACTAGTTTGTTCTGTCCTTGAACATTATGAATTAGAAAATCTAAATGATTTATCTTTAACTAATATGCCCCTAATATAGAGATAGAAGACTTGGTTTTGATTCCTTGTTCTGTCAACCACCAACCTAGTAACTTTGGATAATTTTAAACAAAATAATGAAAGTTATGTTAAATTATCAAATACCTATGTGTGCTATATATATATATATATGTGTGTGTGTGTGTGTGTGTGTGTGTGTGTGTGTGTATGTGCCATGTATTGGATTATGTTGATACTGCAAATATATAGTGAGAATGTCATATATAGTGCAGAATCATATTGTAATGCAGAAATGAAATAATGTATGTAAAGCTATTATCATTTTAAAAATCTAGAAACTACAATGGTATGAAACACTGGATAATTTTAGGGATGAATATCAAAGCCTTCAGTAAGTAACATCTAGCCTCATAACTGCTGCTGTTTTTAGTATATTCCCAGTTCTCCAAAGTTCTGAATCTTCCTCTGTGATCCCCTTGAGCCTGAATTTCCTGGACTTTAGCTGTACTAGTCTTTAGCCCCACTAAACATTTGCCCTTTGAGGCAAATGAGAACTGACTTCCTGGTTCAAATCTATCTTTCACTCACACTTACTTCATTTATAAAGGTCTATATAAGTTTACTTAAGATTTAAAAGTGAGGGTATTTAGAAATAACAAAGAAAAATTATTACCTTTATTGTGAAAAGAAATGTGCCTGGCTTAGCTCTTCTCAGCAGTGCAATAATCTTAGACAATCCCAAAAGACTAATGTACATGCTAACTGATTCCAGAAAAAGAACTGACATTGCCTGAATACAGAATGAAGCATACTATTTTTCACTTTCTCTCTTTCATTCTTCTTTTTGAGTCTCCTTGTGCAAAATGACTAATTTGGAAATGTTTTACATAATTGTACATGTATAACCTATATCTGCTTGCTTATCTTCTGAAAGAGGAGGAAGGGGAAAGAGGGATAGAATTTGGAGCTCAAAACTTTAAAAATGTTAAAAAATTGTTTTAACATGTAAGTAGGGAAAAATGAAAGTATTTTTAAAATGAAAAGAAATGTGCCTGGGAAGGGCAGTTAGCAATCAGAATTAGTAGTTCTGAACTTAACAGGATAGGAAGCAACGATTCTAAAAATGTGTTAAAATAATTAGCACCTTTGCTGAGAGGTAGTTGAAAATAAGGTGAAATACAGAGTAGGAGGGCCAGAGTTGTGAATAACATTTTTTTGCATTCTGAACATCACTACTAATCCACTAGCAATATCTTGTGTTGGACAATACTAGATCAATTGTGGAATTTGGCTCTCAAACAGCATGCCATTCAAGGATTTATACTTTTTTTCTTGATTGGCTGGGGATGTATCAGGCTGATCGGGAAAAAATATGACAAGGAAGTAACTATGAGCACACAAACTGGCACAAAGAAAGGATTGTATACTGGTAGGTATTTTATTTTCAGTACTGAAGTATTCTGGTGAAATTAGTTGCGTTTTTTTGGTATCAATTCAGAGAATCATAGAAAATAATATTAGAGATACTCTTCATTTTACAAATGAGAATATGAAATGAAATGACACATATCTGATTTAATAGTAGACAGAACTAACAGTCTGTTCTCTTGATTCCTAGTTCACTGCTTTGCCTGGTATGCCACAAAAGTTGGAACATTATCAACTGATTGCTCTATGCTTTCAAATTAAGTTCAAACTCTTTAATTTACTTTCAAGCACCTCTAACTTTTGTTTCTATTTTCTTTGAAGTTGGAGTTCTTAATCTTTTTTGTATTTTGAATTCCTTTGGCAATCTGGTAAAAACTTAAAGAACCTTTCTCAGAATGTTTTTCAGTGAAAAGATTAAAGTATGGAAGATTACAAAGGAACTCAATTATATTGAGATATAGTTGTTTCAGGTTTAGAACTCCTGCCAGGCTAAGACAGTATTTCTTTATGATGAATTTTTGACATGCTCATGAATATAATTATTTCAGAAATATTATAATATATACATATGTATGTAAATACCTACATACACGGTATATATGTATTTATGTCTGTCTGCCTCTATCTCTATCTCTGATACTACATAGATTGCTTTTAGATAGATGGAGAATAAGTAGATAGACAGACAGATAGATAGATAGATAGATAGATACTATGAGGTATGCTATACCTCATAGAAGGGTTTAGGGAGTAGTGGCTGCCCCATTAGCATCCCTGTGGCCTATTGCAATGTACATTAGTTGCTATCATGATGGGATAGTTGCTCTGGCTCCTTGAAGACTGTCAGAAAAGCACAAGCTCTGGCAGATTTTTATAGATTGTCAAGGCTCAACCATGAGTTCAACAACAGAGTATCTCCCACTTAAAGACTAATAGAGCTAAATGTGGAAAGATTCATCATTAGAAGGTTGGCAACCCAGTGTTAAATTATTTTTACCAGGCATAGAAACTCATAAAGATCCTCTATTAAGGTGCATAAGTAGTTACAGTCTAAATTAATGCCCATGTAAATGCCATGAAAACATAGATCTTTGAAGAAATGATCACTTGATATACATCTGATAGAAAATTGCCCTCCAAATATATTTCATAATAATAAATATATATTATCTTTTTCCTTTATTCCTTCCTTTCTTCCACATAGTACTTTCTGAAGAATCCATCTTATGTGTGTGTTTATTTCTATGTGCACATGTATACATATATATATGTGTGTGTGTGTATTTGTGCTATATGGCATGGGTTATATAGCATGGGGAGGCAATTTTATAATTATTAAGCACTAAAAATGTTATATATTATACATATACCTACACACATATATACACACACATACATATATATGTGTGTATTTATATGTATGTATGTATTTATGCTACATTGCATGGGGAAGCAATTTTCAATTCTTAAGCACTAAAAAAAAAATCAAATAAATAGCAACAAGTCTGCTAATCAGTATTCTGGCCACAGCTTGTTTATATGTACCTTTTCCCTGTGTTATTTGTTCTTTTACTGAAATCACATTTTCATGGTATTCCTTAGATTTAGACCCATTTTTGAGTTACTTGTTTGGTTAGGTTCTTCAGATCTCTGCAACCCCACTTCTTTGGGGAAACTTTTTACTCTTGTCATGTGGTAGAATCATTTAAGGCACTTAAAGGCTTAGTAAAGAATTAGTAAAGAATTCTCAACTTAATGCTATAGTCTCAAGACTCACATATACCATTTCTTTTTCAGGAGTGAAATTCTGAATAATTCGGGACATGAGATTATGGGACCAGTTCTTCCTTTACCCCTATCTATCTACTTAATAATCAGGGAATTGTTCCATAAATCTAGCTTTGATGGAAAGTGGCAAGTAAAAAGTGGCACTTACCTTACTGACCCATCAACAGAGCAAGTCAATACCACTTGTTTATCCTCTACATAGATGACATTGACAATTTTCAAAGCATGCCCACGCCATGCAATCTGCTGCTTAAATTTCTAAATAACAATAACAAGATTATTTGTTACAAAAATATGATAATAAATAGTTATGCATCATTATATGGCATTTAAGGTATTCAAGGCATTTTTCCCAAACCACTCTGCATGGTAAGTAATATAATTATTAATATGCCCAATTGTATATTTAATGGACTAAGATTAAGTAATTTTCCCACCACCCATACATTTACTAAGAGTTTGATGCAGGATTTAATTCTTGGTCTCTTAATTTTAGGTGCAAGAGTTTTGTAACACTTTTATTACTGTGCAAGTCTCTCAAGCACTTACTGTGTTTAAGATTCTATAATAAGTGCAAAATCAGTTGCATCAATGTCAAAATTTTGGCTAGAAAGTATAGGCAGATTTTAAGATCTAAAATACCTTCTGTGAACAAGACCCTGAAGGAAAAAATATAGGCTGAGCTTCCTGAATGATGGAGTGAACCTTAAAATGGGCTAGTGAGGCTATTTTAGGAAAACTCTGTCAGGCAGAGAATAATGAACCAGGGTTGAGGAGAGACTTTCCAGGGAGAGTAGTCATAGAGACCTCTAGGATAGGGACAATAAGGAGAATTTCTCCAAGAAGAGTGCAGGATGGTTTAAAATCTTGGAAGAAAAATTTGTATTGCCATACAGGAAAAACCTTGGTCAATCAAGGTTTTTCAGACAGGGCTTAAGCCTGAGGAATAGAGTAGCTATATCTTTCAATTTATGCCTGCCAAACTGTTCCCAGATTGTAGTTACTTTAGGACAAAATTTCTGTACTTCGTAAACCATTCAATTTTCTACTTGACATTATATTGTTTCTTAGTTCCCTGGTAAACCTCTTTCTGAAAAATGTCCGTCTTGTCTTTTTGGAATTGGAGTTAATAACTCTAAAATCCAAATGTGGAGGTGTCAGTGGTTGTCCCATGGATAGGACCTTCTAGAGCTCGGTAACATGAGTATTGATAGTATGAGAGAAATGAGACCTCATGTAGAGTTCAGCTTCCTTTCTTTTTTCTTTTTTAATTTTTTTTAAAATTAAAACTTTTTATTTGATAAACATATGTACGGGTAATTCTTCAACATTAACCCTTACAAAGCTTTCTGTTACAAATTTTCCCCCCAACTCCCCACCCCTCCCCTAGATGGCAGGAAATCCACTACATGTTAATTATGTTAAAATATTTGACAAATTGAATATATGTATACATATTTCCACACTTATCATTGTTGTTCAAGAAAAGTTGTATCTACAAGAAAGAAAAATCAGAGAAAGGAAACACAATGCAAGCAAACATCAATAGAGAGCATGAAAATGTTATGTTGTGGTCCACATTTCATATCCCTCTCTCTGGATGTATATGGCTTTCTACACTGAACAATTGGAAGTGGTTTGAAACATTTCATTGTTGAAGAGAGCCAAGTCCATCAGAATTGATCATCATATAGTATTGTTGTTGCCGTGTATAATGATCTCCTGGTTCTGTTCGTTTCACTCAGCATCAGTTCATGCAAGTCTCTCCAGGCCTCTCTGAAATCGTCCTGCTGGTTGTTTCTTACAGAACAATAATATTCCATAATATTTATATACCATAATTTATTCAGCTATTCTCCAATTGAAGGGCATCTATTCAGTTTCCAGTTTCTAGCCACTACAAAAAGGGCTGCCACAACCGTTCTTGCACATGTGGGTCCCTTTCCTTCCTTTAAGATCTCTTTGGGATATAGGCCCAGTAGAAACACTGCTGAGTCAAAGGGTATGCACAGTTTGACAACTTTTTGAGCATAGCTCCAAATTGCTCTCCAGAATGGTTGGATCTGTTCACAGTTCCACCAACAATGTATCAGTGTCCCAGTTTTTCCACATCCCCTCCAACATTCGTTATCTTTTCCTGTCATCTTAGCCAATCTGACAGGTATGTAGTGGTACCTCAGAGTTGTCTTAATTTGCATTTCTCTGATCAATCAATAGATTTGGAGCACCTTTTCATATGACTAGAAGTAGTTTTAATTTCATCATCTGAAAATTGTTCATATCCTTTGACCATTTATCTATTGGAGAATGGCTTGAATTTTTATAAATATGAGACAATTCTCTATATATTTTAGAAATGAGGCCTTTATCAGAACCCTTAAATGTAAAGACCCTTAAATGTAAAGATGATTTCCCAATTTATTGATTCCCTCCTAATCTTGTCTGCATTAGTTTTGTTTGTACAAAAACTTTTTAAAAAATTATCTATCTGGTGTTCAATTAAGAGTTCCAGTTCTTCTTTGGACATAAATTTATTCCATCTCCACAGGTCTGAGAGGTAAACTATCCCATGTTCCTCTAATTTACTTATAATATCACTCCTTATATCCAAATCATGAACCCATTTAGATCTTATCTTGGTATGTGGTGTTAGGTGTGGGTCAAGCCCTAGTTTCTTGCACATTAGTTTCCAATTTTCCCAGCAGTTTTTGTCAAATAGTGAGTACTTATCCCAAAAGCTGGGGTCTTTGGGTTTATCAAACACTAAATTGCTATAGTTATTGCCTAGTTTGTCTTGTGATTCTATTCTATGCCACTGATGGACTACTCTGTTTCTTAGCCAGTACCAAATGGTTTTGATGACCGCTGCTTTATAATATAGTTTTAGATCTGGTTCAGCAAGACCACCTTATCAGCCTTTTTTTTTCATTAATTCCCTTGAAATTCTTGACCTTCTGTTCTTCCAAATGAATTTTGATACTATTTTTTCTAGATCTGCAAAATAATTTCTTGGGAGTTTGATTGGTATGGCACTAAATAGGTAGATTAGTTTGGGTAGTATTGTCATTTTCATTACATCACTTGGGAGCACTTGATGTTTTTCCAATTGACTAGGTCTGACTTTATTTGTGTTGAAAGTGTTTTATAGTTTAGTTCATATACCTCCTGACTTTTCCTTGGCAGATAGATTCCCAGATATTTTATATTATCAACAATTATTTTGAATGGAATTTCTTTTTGTATGTCTTGCTGCTCAACTTTTTGGTAATATATAAAAATGCTGATGATTTATGTGGATTTATTTTGTATCCTGCAACTTTGCTAAAGTTGTGAATTGTTTCTAGTCATTTTTTAGTTGAGTCTCTAGGGTTCTCTAAGTATACCATCATGTCATCTGCAAAAAGTGATAATTTGGTTTCCTCATTACCTAATCTAATTCCTTTAATTTCTTTTTCTTCTCTTACTGCCAAAGCTAACATTTCTAATACAATATTAAATAATAATGGTGACAGTGGGCAGCCTTGTTTCACTCCTGATCTTATTGGGAATGGTTCTAATTTATCTCCATTACATATGATACTTGCTGATGGTTTTAAGTAGAAACTACTAATCATTTTAAGGAAAAGCCCATTTATTCCTTTACTCTCCAGTGTTTTTAATAGGAATGGGTGTTGGATTTTATTCAGCTTCTTTTCTTGACATTCTCTTATCACCCTCCTCATTTTCCCATATTTAATTCTCACAGAAAATATGGCCTCTTTCTCCATCTCACTACATTTCTGGGTAGAATCCATAATAGCCAAAAAATGCTTCCATTAATATCAGAGATAATTTTTATCAATACCAGTAGAGACCAGGCTAAGAACTCTTTACCCAAATAAAAAGATCTCATGTATTGATTCATATTAATATTCCTACTACAAGGGTTTGTATTATTTCACGTCCAGAAATGTCTTGTTCCTGCCTTCTTTTAATTGACTTTTTATGTATCCCTTTGGCCACAAAGATTAGGGTGAGATCCCTCCTGAGTTCCCCTCTTTGGAGGGGAAGGAGCTTGGTACCTTGGGTCCCCTCTTTTTCTGTTTGCTCACATAGATATGCAGTCATTCTTTTCCTTTCATTAGGCCTCTTTTGTAGCAAATTGTTCTATTTTTCATATTCACAGATTAAGTAAATCCCTCTTTTTGGAAAGATCCTACCCTACCACAGACTTTATACAATGGAATGTCTCTGTGTCACTAGTGCTAAAGGACAGGACTTATCTCTCTATCTTGTCATTTTAAATAGAAGGTTTTAAAAAGATGGTTTATTTTTAAAAGATCAATTAAAATGCCTTAAAAATTAACTTCATTCTTTGAATTTAAATCACTTAACTTTTTTTTTTATCCTGTTTCCTACATTTACCCTATCTGTAGAGTAGAAATAATACCAGATTGAAGTGAAGGTCAAATGTGATTATATATATGGAAATTGCTTTTTAAAGCTATAAAGTATCACATACCTTGTAAGGTGGAATTATTGTTACAATAAAATTAATAATAAATTCATTTCAATGCAAATTTTTTTAAAATCCCAACTCAAGATTATCTTAGCATTTGGACAGGTAAAAAAAAAAACAAACTAGCAATTTATATCTATACTGACTTGTATGAGATATATTTTCTGCCAAAGGGCTTTTTTTCTGAACATGTCAATGATGACTTAATTAAAAATTGAATGTTAGTTATCATACTTAGCAGGGAAGGCTAATTTCTTTCTCCTGCACCACCATTTTCTCCTCCTCTTCCTTCTCCTCCTCCTCCTCCTTTTCCTCCTCCTTCTATTTCTCCTCCTCCTCCTCCTACTTCTCCTCCTCCTCCTCCCCTCCTCCTCTTCTTCTTTCTCCTATCTTCTTTTTTTTTCTTTTCTTTTCTTTCCTTTCTTTCTTTCTTTTTTTTTCCCAGAGGCAATCAGGGTTAAGTGACTTGCTTAATGTTACACAGCTAGTAGGTTTCAAGTGTCTCAGGTCAAATTTGAACTCAGATCCTCCTGACTTCAGAGCTGGTTTTCTATCCACTATGTCACCTCACTGACCCTAATTTTCAAATACATTGCTTATATTTATGTTTATAAGTCAAATGCATTATTTGTTTAGCTAACAGATTATGCATTCTTGGCATGGACTAGGTTTGGCTGGATTAACTGGAATACATTCCTGTTGTGATAAAATGTGCAGGGGGACAGTTTGTCAAGTATTGGCCATGTATATGTGGAAAATTGGCAGGTGCTTAATTTTAGTAATAGTTGATGAGATTGGTTATTACTTGGAATGAGCTATTCAGAAGAAATATTTGATAAGGCAAGTTGCGTTACAAATCTCCTTCCCTGAGATATCTATTTGGCTGAAATGGAGCAGAAAATTGGGCTAAATCAGAGCTTTTTAAAACTTTTTCCACGGGTGAACTTTTTTTTTCCAAGAAAGTTTTACTTCACCCAGGTAAAAAGATATATAATATATATATATATATCCAAATCAAACATTTACTGATAACATAATCATAATTTTGCAACCTCACAGTTATAAAACACCATATGATATTTTAAAACACAGTTTAAGAAGCTGAGGACTAAATGACCTTTATAAGTCCCTTTATTTTCTATAGTTCTAGTTTAAATACACAAAGTGAGATAATAAATGTGCAATGATTTAAACAAAATAATGGATGCAAAATACCTTACTGTTATCACATCTTAATCTTAATACTGCAAAAATATAAAATATTATACCTAATTACATTTTAAAAAAATAATCTAAGGGAATTATGAACATCAAAGATTAACTTCACAAGATTCAATAAGGAAAAACTGTTTATGCTTTATGTGTAGCAATGTAAATCATATGTCTAAGATTTTCATTAGTAAGTGGGTAGTTCAAAAGATTAGGGTAGAGATGAGTATGATGTGATTCTAAAAAAGCAAAAGCATGTAGGAAAAGGTAAAAAGAGGAATTGTGTTTCATGAATGAGGTGTAAGAGTGAGAACTAACACAGAGGAAGTAGATGGGGGCAGGATGACTGGTAGTTCTGGAATTCTATTCATGTCAGAATTGGTTTAAAGGGAGAACAATATATATATATATATATATATATTATTATACAATATATTATTATATTATACTAATATAACATAATAATGTAATATTATTATATATATTATATATAATATGTGATATAATAATATATTAATGATATATTATTATATAATAAATATGTATATAAGATATATATATATCTTAAAAGATATAAACATCTTCTAAATTAAGAAATAAAAGGGGTAGGGAATAGAATGGGGTTAAGAAGAGGAGGGAGTATAAAAGGTTGTGAAGATTAACAGGAATGGCATAAGGTATGTAAATTAACAAGAATGGGGAGAAAGGTAGAACGAGAAGATAAGGGAGGGTTCCTTGTAGGGTTGGTAGATTAAATAATAGGAAGGCAAGGCATCAGGTTAAAATAAAGCAGAAGAGCCAGGAGGGATAGAAAATAAGAGGTGTAAACAAACATAATAATAAAGATCAGAAGTAGAATTTATTAGTTTTTTAAAAATCAGAGGTATTAATATTGATCTCAAAGTTAAAGTTAAAATAGATGTAATCAAAAGGGAAAAAATAGGGAAACTATATTATATGTCAGCCATATTATTGTTTTTGACTGTTAAAAACAATTAGATAGTATAAGGTTGGAATATTACTGTATTGTAGGAAATGCCAAATTGATAGATTTAGAAAAATATGGAGACTCTTAAACTTAAGGAGGATAATGTTATCCATCTTCAGAGAAACAGGAGACAAACAAGCATCATACAATCTTACAAAGATATTAATATATATGTATGATTATAGATATCTATATCTGTGTATGTTTATATATATGCATATGTATATGTGTGTTTGTATATATGTATGTGTGTGTGTGCATATATCTGCACTTAACTATAGCCTCCTTGGAGGATGTGGCAAGGAAGGAAGAAGGAAAAAAGAATAAAGTAAATGTGCACAACAGAGAACAAAAGAAAATTTACAAGGAAGCAAAGAAAAGATAGACAGTTCTGAATATAATGTGAAGTATTTATTATATATACTTTCTTAAAATAGAAATATATTTAATATTTTGAATTCTCTCATTGTTTTGCTATGCACATGACAATTTTTTCTTTTTTTATTTTGTATTTAAGTTTTAAATAAATATATAAAATTAATATCCACTTAAAAATTTTTTTGAATTTCAAATTCTCTCCCCATTTCAGCCCTTTCCAACCCCATGGGAATATGATATCAATTATACATGTGAAATCATGCACAATATATTTCCATATTAGCTATCTAAATATCTTTTGATGTATATATAGATTTATCCAACAGCACAGATTTAAACTCTGGATGAACCTGACTAGTGATCTAGTATGGTAGTTTTATTTTATAGATGAAATTGACTCCAGAGAGATTGGATGACTTGACCAAAGAAATGTACTTATTTCTGTCTTTTCAATTAACTTTTAAGCTCAGTGAGGGTCCAGACTTGTGTTTTTCTTTTGATAGAATTTAAACTTTGTGAGGGAAGGGACTGTTTCATTTTTATCTTTGTATGTCCATTATTTAGCACAGTTCCTAGCATATAATAAGCACTTAATAAATACTTGTTGATTGAATAATTCAAGAGCAAGAATAGGTTCTCACCTTTTCATCATGTGGAGGGTCCAGGAAGGAACCAATAGTCCAGAGTATTACATGGCCTTCTGTATAGATATAAATATTAAGAGATTTAGATTCTTTAATCAGGTATTATGTGATTTCCAGATAAATACCATTCATACTACCAATTTCCCAGTGCTTAGCTATTTAAAATGCTGGATAAATTAGAAGAGCTAGAAATGAAGGACAAAATTTTATATCAACTTGGATGTGTCTTTTCTCTCTAAGCACAATTCATAAAGTGCCCAATTTTACAGCATCATTTTTTATGCTTCATTTATCTGGAATGTCACTTTAATAGCTAAGAATGAAAAGCTTTTGGACAAGAGATTACATGGTAAGAAATTAAGATCATTCCTTAAATGAAATACAAATTTCTAAAGAGATACTTGCCTTCTTATTAATTCTGATTTAGTCTAAGTAATAGCTATGAAAGGCCAACTATAAAAAGAGCAAGAACTAATTATCCCTCTCCCTTCCTTTATAATGTTACTGTTCCCTTCATCAATGCAGGTTTACACAGATTATTCCTTTTATGCTAAGGGAGTGATGGCAATTTGCACTCTTCACAACAATGTGGGTGGTTGGAAAATAGCAATAGCCTTATTGTACAGATGGAAAAACAGAGAACAGTTTGCTTGAGATTATAGAGTCAATAGAAGAATAGGAATAAAATTACAATCTTCTGATGCTCAGTCTTATATTCTATGTCTAGCACTTAAAACAAGTAACCACATAATCTTGCCATTGTCCTAGTATGTTTGATAAGATTATTTTTGTGACCAATTTTCTAACACACAAACTATCATGACGCCCATGAGTAGGTGAGTGAGGGAAACCCCAGAACAGAATGATTTCTTACCCATGTTTCCGGCAAGCAGCACTCTGGCATAGATATCGGTGTAAAGTGTAGTAAGAGAAATTGCAGAGTGTTTCGTGAAAGGTAAAACATCCTTCAGTAATTTCCCCTGAATAAAGAATAATAAAAACAAGAAGTTTGCTATAATTTTCTTCCTATAAAGTCTTGAATTTGAAGTTAAATTTCTAATTATAAATAGGATACCTACAAGATAATCTTTGTTTATTATAATAACTGTGTAGGTCTAATTAGTCAGTTAGCATTGGTATGGTAGAATGGTGCTATGCTATCTGAAATTCTGCTATGCTGTTTGTAATTCTTGTCCCTACCCTTGTGTGGCCAGAAATAGATCTTTCTTTAGGCATGTCTCTTAAGTCTTTTCCACCTCTGGGATAGATTTTCAATTAGAATCAAATCTGTGAAAAAGGGAGCTAAAATGTTGAAGCACACATTTCCACTATTAGCCTAATTGGTTACAACATTTTCTGCCTTCATCCCCAATACAATTGCTATTGTATTGCCTAAAACTCAAGTTCTTAACCTTAGGATCATGATTTTTTTTTGTTTTTGTTTTTTAAAAATATTTTGATAACTATTTAAACATTATTAGATTTTAGAAGAAACTAGATATACTGATTGTTTACCAAACAAGTTCCAAATAAATTCACGATTTAGACATAAAAGGTGACATAAATAAATTGGAGGAACATGGAAGAATTTACTTTTAGATCTATATATTGGGGAAATGCTCATGACCAAATAAAAGATAGAGAGATTCACAGGAGAAAAACTGGACAATTCTGATTACATAAAACTAAAAACATTTTTGCACACAATCCCTGCCCCAAACAATACAGCTAAATTTAGAAAAGGATCAGGAAATGGGGGGGGAGGATATTTGTAGAAAGCTTCTCTTATTTCTAATCTTTATAGAGAACTGAGTGAACCTACTAATAATTAGAGCCTCTCCTCATTTAATGAATGATTAAAGCCTAAGACTAGGCAGTTTTCAGAGGAAGAAATCCAAAATATTAATAGTCACATAAAAATGCTCTGTTAATAATAATTAGAGAAATTTAAATTAAAACGACTGAAGTAACAATTAATACTAACCAGGCTGAGAAAGTGGACAAAAAAGGAAAAATGACAAAAATCTAGAGAGATTATTGCTAAATAGGAATATTAATTGTATTTATGGAATTGTGAACTGGTTCAATCATTCTGGAAAACAACTTGGAATATGCCCTTAAAGCTATTAAACTATGCATACCTTTTGTTTCAGTGATACTGCTACAAAGTATGTACCTCAAAGAGATCAAGGAAAGAGGAAAAAGATTCACTTGGACAAAATATTTATTGTAACTCTTTCTGATGGCAAAGAATTGGAAACTATGACTGTACCTATAAATTGGGAAATGGCTGAAGAAATTATGGTAAAGCAATGTGATGGAATACTATACACTGTAAGAAATAATAAATTAGAGAAACCTGAGAAGTCTTTTTACTAAAGTGAGAAGAACCAGGAAAACAATTTATAGAAAGACAAAAACAATGTAAAGAAGTACACTTTTGAAAGATAGCAATTTTGGTCAATAGAATGCTGATCAATCATAAAATAATCATAGTTTTAAAGGTCTCATGATGAAACACACAGATAGAGAGCAGACGTCAGAATAAAGATTGAGACATGTTTATCTTTTCCTTTTTTTTGGACATAACTAACGTGGGGACTTGTTTTGCTTGTCTACATATTTGTAATAGGTTTTTCTTTTCTTGTCTTCTCAACGGATTAGGGTTGGAAAATAAAGAAGGAGAGAATTTGGAACAATGAATAAAATAAACTGAATTAAACATATAATTGATTTCTTTGTAATCCTGTGAATTTTGTTTTCCACATTTAAAAACATTAATCTGAGGAGTTGTCTATAGGTTTCATGTGACTGCCAAAATTTTCCCGTAATGAGAAAAAGAAAGGTTTGAACTGCTAGCCTCAAAAGAACCAGGTGTAAATTTTACAAGTTTTCTCTTTTTGCACTGGAAAGTTGTACAAATGAATCAATAATTAGCCACAAATTACTTAATTCTCTCTTTTTCTCTTTTTCCATCTCCATCTGAGCAGTGACACATAGATTTACAATATAATGAGTAATAGCATTTATAATTTCAGGTATAGATACCATATAGAAAGAAAAATAAACTTTTGAGAAACTATTAGAGAAAAGATAAGTCTTTCATCCTGGGGGGGGGAAACATAGGAATTGCTAAGTGGTAATCACTGTTAAGTGACTGCTTACCTATTTGGATCTTATGACATAGCTACCTTTAAAACTGGCAAAAGTGTGACATTTCCTACAACTAGCAAACATTCCTCTCTCTGAATTTGTGCAATTCAGAGTTGAAGTTTGTCTAGGAGAAAACTTCCTTTTGACCCTACAAATCTCTCATTCCTTTTTACCTCAACTATAACCTTTTCCAGGTCCTATGCTGCTTTGCCTTTCCCTTTTCTTGTGCTTTCTGAAAAAACTTTTGTGTTAGACATTTCTCTCTCACACCTACTGTATTCTTGCTCGCAGAGAAGCCTGATGTGGTAGGACCAGCAACATTTTTTTTAATGTCAGGACTTGGCAGTCTTGAACCATTTTGTATTATGTATATAAGTAAATCTTTCTTTCAAAATCCTATAATTGCAAATACTATCCTTTCTCATTATGTGTGTTACAAACACACACACATACACATATATGTATATACATGTGTATATATAATGTATATATATATATATATATAAAACACATATTTATGTAAGTAAGGCTGTTATAGTTCCCATTAAGATATCTGGATCTGGGAACTTGATTCACTCTCTCCTATGGAATGTAAGTTAATATTTCATACATAAAATCCCATTAAAAATAAATACTCTATAAAGCCTTTGATTCCTAACTTGAAAGAACAACTCAAAGCCATTTTCCTGGCACTTGTCAGATAATTGGCATGTATCCCATAAGTGATAATTATCTTTTATTTTTCATTTTCATGCCTAAAATCTTGGTATTAGTATCAATTTCTCATCCTCCCTCATCCATATATTCAGTCAGTTGCCAAATCTTAATCTTTTTCTATTCATTTTGGTTGAAATTTTCACCACCTATTATCAGTTTAGGATTATTGCCTATAATAGGTTTCTCTGCCCTATATGTTTTCTCCCCATTTCTGTTCATCCTCCACACTAATGTCAAAGTGATTAGGGCAAAACTGAACATGCCATTCCCTTACTCGCTACACTCTAATGGCTTCCTATTGTCTCTAGAATCAAACATAAACTTTTCAGTTTAGCATTTAAATATTTTCCAGATCTTTCCTGCTTGCTTTTATGGGATTTCCTCTTCAGTCAAGTGGTCTTCTCTTTGTTCCTCACACAAGACATTCCCTCTCCCATCCCTGTTCCTTTTCCTGGAATTTACTGTCTCCTCAGTTCTGCCTCAAAGATTTTCTCTCTTTTCTTCAAGATTCAATTCAAATACCACCTTCTACATCAAGCATTTTGTAGTTCCCTAAACTACTAGTTTGTTCTATTTTAAGCTACTTTTTTTGTCTACGTTGTGTTTATTTGAATTTGTCGTCTTTATATTATTCTGCATTTACATATATACATACATATAAGTATATATATATATGAATATTTATTTTTGCCTTCCTAAGAGTTTAAATTCCTTGTTAGTAGAATAGTTTCATTTATTGTATATAGCATAGTCTTGAGAATATAATGAACACTTAACAAATGCTTGGTTTTTTTTTTTATTTCTTTTTTTAATTAAAGCTTTTTATTTGCAAAACATATGCATGGGTAATTTTTCAACATTGACCCTTGCAAAGCCTTCTGTTGCAAATTTTTCTCTCCTTCCCCCCACCCTCTCCCCTAGATGGCAGGAAGTTTAATACACGTTAATTATGTTAAAATATTTGATGAATCAAATATATATACAGTAATCTTGCTGTACAAGAAAAATCAGATCTACAAGAAAAAAAAAACCTGAGAAGGAAAACAAAATGCAAGCAAACATCAACAGAGAGCATGAAAAAATTATGTTGTGATCCACATTCAGATCCCTCTCCTTGGGTGTATATGGCTTTCTTCATCACTGAACAATTGGAACTGGTTTGAAATATCTCAAACAAATGCTTGTTAATTGATTTATAATAATCTGGACTCTGATGTTGCCCTATTACCTCACATAATGGATAAACACACACACACACACACACGTTAGTTAAACTGGTAAATCAGGGAATATTCTATTTTCATCCTCCTATCCTTTCAACCAATTACTATATTCAGACCCCTAAAATCATGGATTTGTAAGGAGATGTAGTTGTTAATGCTTTCTTTTCTTCCATTTACCATCCTAAAACCCTGAAGAAGGAGGTACTTCTCTAACACACATAAGAGATAGGACTTTTCTTATAAAAAGTCTGCCATGTTATCATTCCTAGAAATAGATTTGAAAGCCCACAGTATCCATCTCCAGTCTGATATAATCCTTTGATAAATCTCTATTGGACATGTAAATCCTGTTTATCAGGCTCCTTTTCCCCTCTCTAACCTGGATATAGGATTATCACATAATCATTTATTTAGAGACATTGGGCATTAAATGAAGAAATTGAAATGAGTAGGCAAAACTGATTGTCTCTTAAACTCAAGAAATGCTCAAATGTTTCGTTGAGAGGCCCTGATATATTTGGCTGCCCTCAGAAGACACTTTATCACTGACCAGGACAAAATCCCAATCTTTTTCATGATCCCAATACACTGGGCCAGGAGGATGCATACTCCTTTGTCCTTTATTGCTATTCATAGATCTTCTCCCTTCTGCCATCATTCAGTAACCTATCCTCTTTTAAGATTCAGTCCATTTAAATAGATCACCTCATTTAGATCTTAGTGGCAGCTATCTTCCAATTTTCAAATCTTTTTTTTTCTTTCTTTCTTCAAGTTCAATAATTGGTCCAGTTTTCCTCTCCTCTCAATCCATCCCTTTTCCACATCTGAGACTTTAGTAAACATGTTATAGTAGTGTCTTTACAGAATGGTTAGGATCAAATGATCTTACACTTTGTAAACCTTAAAATAATTGTTCCAATGTCAGCAATTAATTGTCTATATTATAAATCCATGTGGAGTCTATTTGGTTCTAAAAGAACTGAAAGTAGAATTTTCTTTTATGAAAGGTACATTGTCTACTTTATAATAAAGCCAGAGTGAAAGAGTTAATTTCTCTTTCTTTTTAGCTATAGAATCTTTTTCCTTCTATGGAAAAATTAGGATCTTGTCTAAATAGACAATGACAAATTGGTCCAGAAGATGTCCTGCTTCTTTGTTAATCAGATATTGAAACACTATCTACCTGCTGCACATAAAAGTGGCTTATCTTATTTGAAATATTCATATGGAGTGTGAACAGCTATCTACCTTTCATCTCTAACTGTAATTTAAAAATTTATCATAAGCCCTTGGTGAAGATCAACTAAATTATAGATGTTTATCCTTCTGAACTTCTTGTTCACATGTCAGAGATTAAGGAAAATTGATAACTCAATCAATGAATGTTCATCAGCAAAGAGAAACAATTCTCCCTGTTTAGGATTGTACAAAGAAATGAAGTGGGATGAAGTATGTAGCAGGAGATGAACTGCTAGTTGTGATACAGAAAAAAAACTGATTCATACTTGCTTTATTGAAACCCTACTACAAATGTTAATATTCAGAGTTGAATCTTGAATTAGTTCCAGAGCTCATTAAGTGTCTGAGGAAGCTACAGCAACATAAGCTATGATAAAGATACACTGATAACCATTGAAGTTCAGCGACTACTCCCACTATCACCATATGAATTACACTGAAGAGTATTTTTCATGGCCATGTGTTAGTCATACTAGTGTGTTGGTTTTCTTTTGTAATTTTAGAATGTTCTTTCATTTGATGGAAAATTGTTTTTGGCTTGGCTACTGAAAGTATAATCCCTCAAGGCTCCTAAATTAGCAGTGCTTTGCCTTGCTCTGGTGCTGTAACCAAGACAAGTCTTTCTGGATATATAACCATGGTAAGAGCTCATTTTTGCTCAAATAGTTTTCCCCTATAACCTGGCAGACCTTTTTTTGTTTGCTCAGAAATTCCTATCTCACACTCAACTGTTCTTGTTTCTTTAAGCCTTAATGATTTTGGATTCATAAGTTTTTAATCACACTTGATTTATGCAAAAAACTAGAGATATCACATCAGAATCATATGACTTAACAAGTATGATGTTGCTGTAGTCTTGAAGGTTTGAGTCTCTTACTAAGTCCTAACTGAATAGAGGCTAGGCTTGACTATCCACCCAAAAAGTCATTGGCACAGAAAAATTAGAAATTGATAAGAAGATAGAACATTGACACTGATTACAAGAATTTCACACAGAAGTTTAACCAATGTAAAACAATTTCTATATAGAGAAGAACAAAAGAACATAAAAGTTCCTTAGTCAGCAAACCTGGTTTATTTATCAGTGAGAATGGCAGTCAAGAGTAAAATCCTGGCTTAGAAAATTAACTTTTCTATAAATTTTTATAGAGAAGGATAATAGATTATCAAGAACAATAATTCTTCTAAATACATTTAGAAGCAGAGGAGGGAAAATGATTTGAAGAAAATTTGGCAAAATACTCGAATGAGAAATATCATCTGGTAGGCATTTAGGGATGAAATAGAAGAAAGATAATAAATTCATGAAAGATAGAAATCATCTGCAAATATTTTTACAAATTATTTTCATTGCCAAGGATAGTGGAACCTATATTTAAATTCTAACATCAGATCCATTGAAGAAGACAAAGATGGAAAGAACATCAGAAACAGAACAAATATATATGTATAGAGAGGTTCTGAGTTAGAGGTAATACAATTTTGAAGAAACTTAAGAGAACAATTTTCAGTGTTTACAAAGATACCCAAAAATCTTGAACATTATCAGAGAAAGTCTGCCAAGAGAACATGCATGCTCACTTTTCTATCTAAAGAAAAAATTAAATAACATATACCTGTATTGAGGGTACATATGCTGAGAGAATGATTATTCCTTAATAAGAAAGTAGGCCTTGATAAAGTTTTAACATTTTAGTGTTGTAATTGATCCCATCTTCATTGTTACATAACTGACTGCATAATATAGAAAATATTAGATCCAACCAAAATATAAAAAAAAATTTGATTTAGTAGTGTAAGATGTTGCCTTAAAAATTCTTTTTCAACAATGTCTCCCACGAATGTGCCAAAATTATGTGAAATTCTTTGAAAGATATAACTATTTAGAAAAAGATGTTATGAAATATATCATCAAATAAATGCAAAAATGAAAAGGAAAGTAGACTGTTCATATCATGAGATAACAGATGATAATAGATGGCCAATACAAATTCTCCATTAGTATCCTTCATATATCAAGAGAGCTTGAGGAAGGTCCCTTGCATATTGATTAGATGAGCCCCTCCATGATGAATTAACGGGAAAACTTATTTAAGAGATGCAAATGATGGGCAGACATAGATTTTATTCTGCTTCATTGGAAGTAATACCTACAATCAATGAGATCATAGATCCATTTAAGTATTGTGTATTTGGTGAACATTGTTATTGAGTTATCTGTTTATATGGGAGATTTATGGGTATAGGAGAGGAGTATATTTCATTCTAGAAATTCTCTGTGTCAATATCTAGATGCTATGCATCAGATAATGTCTTAAAAGAAGAATATGGGGGCAGCTAGGTGGCACAGTGGATAGAGCACCAGCCCTGAAGTCAGGAAGACCTGAGTTCAAATCTGGTCTCAGACACTTAACATTCCCTAGTTGTGTGACCCTGGGCAAGTCACTTAACCTCAATTGCCTCAGCAAAAAAAAAAAAAAGAAGAAGAAGAAGAAGAATATGGGGAACACTTAAGTATTCTGGTACCTGAGCTATCTTAGTAAATGCCTAATGAAAGAGTCACAAAGCATGACCTATTATTCCTTATTTTTCTGCCCCAAATTGATTCTCATTATAAACAAATGGCATGCTATAACCTTACCTCCAGGTTCCATAATCGAAGATGTCCATCCTCGTGAGCAGTGACCAGGATTGGTGGTGGGAGTTCATTTAAGATGATGTTTGGTAATATATCTGTGTCAGTTTTTTGCCCTGCACTTGTCTCTCCTTTTGTGCCATCTGAATGCTCTCCGGTTGACTGACCTAACAGATTGCCATGGTTATTGCAATGTTTAGGACCTTAAACTTTATCTAATTTAGGAGGGGAAAGAAGGTAACTAGAAAACCAAAGCTAGATATCTTGCATTCTTTATCCTGAAATTTTTCTATTAGAGGAGAGTAAGAAAGGGCGACAGAACCAGTAGAATAACTGATCAATTTATTTGGGATCTTAGAACTCAATTTAGAGTAGAAAGAGAAGAGAAGCTGGAAAACAAGTCATTGATCCTATTACAAGTACCTGTACATTGGCAGGCAACATATATGCATAACCCCCAATCATTAAGAATAGATTCCAATTACCAAGTCTTACTTCTACTTTCCACATCTCTCATAATATGTCCTTTTGTCTTTATTTACAGTTACCACCCAATTTCAATCTCTCCTGACCTCTTGCCTATTTTAATATCCTCATAATGCTTCTTCTTGCCTCAAGTATCTCCAAACTCCTAGCCATCCTTCATTCAATTGTCAAAGTGATGCCTAAAATGCAGTTCTGACTATATTACCTTGCCTACCCCATAACCACTTAAGAAACTTCAGTGGTTCTCTCTTATCTCTTTTGGGGGGGGGTACTTAAAACTTTTCAAAATCTAGCCCCTTTTTCAATTTTTTATATTATTTCTTTCACTTTACAATCCAGTCATACTGGCCTTCTTATAGATTGTCCCATGAGACTCTCCCATTTTCTATCTCCATTTTCTTTTCAATGGCTATATGCCCTTCTCACCTCCACCTCTTGGAATACCAGATTTCCTTAAAGACTTACCTCTCCATGAAAGACTTACCTTTCCTTATCCCCCTACAGCTCCTAGTGATTTTCTCATCCCCAAGGCTACTTTGTAAAAGTTTTATGTATGTACCATGTCTGCTGCATGTTACCTCTTCCACCAGAATGTAAACTGCCTGAGGGCAGGAACTATTTTACTTTGTCTTTAAATCCCTAGCATCTAGTTCACTGCTTGGCATATTAGGTACTTAATAAAATTTGTGGATTAATTGAAGTACTTGGGTAGGGAGAAGGCATTAAGGAAAAGAAGAGGTGCAGCTAGGTGGCACAGTGGATAGAGCACCAGCCCTGAAGTCAGAAGGACCTGAGTTCAAATCTGGCTTCAGAATACGTAATACTTCCAAGCTGTGTGACCCTGGGCAAGTCACTTAACCCCAATTACCTCAAAAAAAAAAAGAGTACTACTATTTCAAGTTGGGTTTGATTTTCCAGAAAAAGCATATGCAAATATAATAACAGCTAAAAATATCTGCATGGTCATATTGCACAGATGGGATAGGTAATACTACATAGTTCTCATTCTGTTACTGGCTGCAAGGTAAACAAGAAAGAGTATTGGACCTAAAATCAAGAGAAATCTGGGTTAGATCCTTCTTTTTTATACAGACTAACTGAGTAGCCATAGATAGATAAGTCACTTAAACTTTCTCAGCCTCAGTTTTTTTATATATAAAATGGTAAAAATAATACCTATAGGAGGTAAGACTCTCATTAAATTCAAAGGAATTGAGGAGGAGAATGATAGCTAACATTTATATAGTGATCATGTTTCATATACTTTATAAGTATTAAATCATTTGATTCCCACAAACAACCCTAGAAAATAGGTGCTTTTTTTTTTTTGCTTTTTTTTACTGAGGCAATTGAGGTTAAGTGACTTCCCTAAGGCCACACAGCTAGGGAATGTTAAGTGTCTGAGACCAAATTTGAACTCAGGTCCTCCTGACTTCAGGACTGATGCTCTATCCACTAACGGTGCTATTTTTACAATTAACAAACTTAAGGCAATTAGATGTCACATAGCTAGTAAATTTCTGAGGCAGTATTTGAAGTCAGGTCTTTCTGACTTCAGATCCAGTAATCTATCCACTGTATCATTTAACTACCATCATATATATAAATAATTTTTCAAACAATAAAGTGCTACATGAATGTCAATTCTTACTGCTATGAAAATATTTTCAAGTCATTTTCACCTAGTGGCAATCTTCACACCCACCTCACATATCCCATAGCTCCCTATTTCTTTTCCCTCAGTTGTAAAAGGAATTTTCTGTTTTAAAGGATAATGATCATTTCATTCCTACCTTTAGCTTCAGCTTCATGTATACTTGATTTACTTCCCTAAAATGAGAGGGGGGAAAATATGGTTTTCAGTGGGAAAGGATAGAACTTAATTAAATGCAGTAATGTCATGTAGATGATGGGCCCAGGACTTTACTTTTTATCAAAGGAGGAAATAAAAACCAAAATGACCACCAAGACAGAAGCAGCATTCTGACAGTGTTTCTTATGTTAAGATTGTGATTCACATGGAAGTTATTGGGTACTGGACAACTATAGGCTTCTGAGACAATTGATGGCTGCATGTAGCAGGAGAAATCAGAGTGAGGTCACGGGTACAAGGAGTAGATGGGAGCAAGCAGAACAGGAATGAGTAGTCAATAGAGTTTTCGGGAGAGACGCCAAAGATGAAAAGAATGGAGAATCTAAATGCAAAGAAAATAACTCTTTATGGTGGGCAGAGGGACACTGGAAACTGGAAGATTTCTGGAACCAGGCATATAGTTATTTAAGTGATCTGGATCATTCATATATCCAGATTTCAAACTAAGCATGGGATCTTCTAAGTTTTTAAAGATATGCTAAAAAATAAAAATGCAAGATAACCCTTGAAGAGGAGAAAGAGAGTAAGTAGGAAATCCACGTTCTGAGTTCCCCAAATAGTTGGACATTAACCCTTTGAAAAATTTCACCATAAGTCTCCACTTTGCATCTGTAGCTCTGCTTGGTCTCAACTCTATGGAACAGAAATTGTTTGTCTTTCATTCTCAAAGATGATCATGGTACCCCTTTGATGAGTAACCTCTGTTGTCTCTTCTTTGACCCCCACTTCCTCTCTTTTTTATTGTTCTCTTCTTTTAGATCATAAGTTCCTTGAGACTTTCTTTTTCTTATTTATTTCCCCAGCTCTTAGCACAGTGTTTAAGTAATAGGTCATTAACAAATATTCATTGAATTGAAGTGGAACAGTTTTGGAAAATAGCTTAATTAGTTAATTTTTGCTCTGTTGTTTTTAACTTGGTTTGGGACTTAGTAGGAAATAAAGAACATTTGGAGCTCCTGCTAAGCTACTGGCTTCCGGTTTACATGGTAGGCTTTCTTCCCTGCCCCCATCCAATTTAAGAGAATAGAACTGTACACACAGTTAAATTTTTCCAGTGTGATTGATGTCTGGTAAAACTCAACAGTGAAAAAGGCCAAGTTTCTCGATGGATGAGGGCCCTATTAGCTTTCTCTGGGTAATATTCTTAAACTTGAATATACCAGAGAGATGTGTGATATACTTCCCTCTACCCTGACCCTTGATCCCCTCAACTGAATCTGTATCTACATGAGTTCCTTGCACTCTTCTGCTACACACTACTATCTGAAGCTCTGATGTAATTCTACCTCAGGAACATTATAACCCACCTGAACTTGTTTGTATTTTTTTTCCAAAAAATTTTATTTGTTTTAATCAAGCAATATCCATAATCTCATTCTCTCCTCCACCCCGCTTGGCAATTGAAAATCAAAGAAAAACAAAACCCATTTCAAACATATAGGCAATTAAAACAATTTTCTGCAATGGCCATGTCTTTAAAAATACTTGTCTAAGTCTGCATTCTGAGACCTTCATCTCTCCATCAGGAGGCAGCATGTTTCATCATTAGTATAGTAAAGATTCAGCACAATAATATCCCCATCGCATTTCCATATCAAAATTTACCCATCCATTTTCCAGTTTATGGGTACTCCCTTTAAATACCAATTCTTTGCGACCTTAAAAAGAACTCTGAATATTTTTGTACATGATTGGAGTTTTGTTTAGGTCTAATCCCTGCCTTAATTTACCCACTCTCTAATTCTTCCTGCCTCCCTCATCCATTTTCCCTCCTATTTCCCTGTTATGTGAAAAGTTTTTTTCAGGACCTAACTGTATGTCTATTCTTCCATCTTTTTGACCAGTGCAGATGAGTGAGTTTCAAGTGTCAGCCAGTCCCCATCATCTCCTTCTTATTTATGTAAATGTCTACTTGTGCATCCTTATTATGTGAGAACATTTTTTCCTAACTTTTTCCCTTTTCAAACTTTTCATTCCCTTGGTATGTTGCTTTTTACATTCCCTTTCCATTTTTTTTTTTTTTTTTTGCTGAGGCAATTGGATTAAGTGACTTGCCGAGGGTCACACATCTAGGAAGTGTTAAGTGTCTAAGGTCAGATTTGAACTCAGGTCCTCCTGACTTCAGGGCTGGTGCTCTATCCACTGTGCTATCTAGCTGCCCCCCCTTTCCATTCTTAAAATCATCAGAACATGGCTGAACTCATCAGAGGTCTTACCTAACTGAATCCGGACTGATTGTGTTTAAAGGGGACATATACAATCCTCATATTTTAATATAAACAATATATCTATTTCAGTCCCTTGTTTTTCATTCAAGTTTACTTTCTATATTTCTCTTCATTTCTGTGTTTGAACTTCAAAGTTTCTCTAAACCTCTAATCATTTTATTAGGAATCCTTTGAAGTCCTTTATTTTGTTAAAGATTCATTTCCTCCTTATTCAACTATAGACAGCTTTTCTGGGTAAACTTACTTGTTCTTGGCTATAAGCCCATATCTTTTGCCTTATGAAATATCATATTCTAAGTTCTCTACTACTTTATGGCTGCTAAATTGTATGAGACACTATGACTCCTTGGTACTCAAAATCTTTATTTCTGGATGCTTGCAGTATCTTTTCTTTGACCTGGAAGATCTGGATTTTGACACTGATGTTTCTGAAAATCTTCATTTTGGAAGGTGGTAAAACTGGTTAAACTTTTACTTATATCTGCTGAGTCTTGCTCTTCAAGGTGAAGGATCTGAAATTTTCCTTGATCTCTATTTCTGCAATCGAGACTTTCTGTCTATAACTATCACTCAGTAACCTCTTTAAGGATGTGACTTCTATTTCTATTTCTACTTTGCCTTCTGGTTCTAAGAAGTCTGGTAAGTTTTCTTTTAAGATGTAAAAATATGACATTTAGGCTATCTTTTGGGCATTTAGATATCCCAGTGATTCTTAAATTTTTTCTCCATTATATTTTTTCCAGGTGAATCCTATGAAATATATTTTCTTCTATTTTTTTAGTCTTTTGATTTTGTTTTAATATTTCTTGTTGTCTCATTGAGTCATTGGCTTCCATTTGGTCCCTTCTAATCTTCAAAGAGTTTGTTAAATTGGGGAAAATTTTGTGTCTTGTGCTAAGCTATTAATTCCTTTTCCAATTTTTTCTTCATATAACATCATTTCTTTTTAATTTTTTCAAGTAGTCTCATTTAATTTATAAAAAGAACTCTTAAAAACCACTCTTACTTTATCTCTTGAAAATTTTTAATTGAGTTTGTTCCCAGCTGTGTCTGTTGTAGTCATTCTCTTATTCTGCATTTGTGTCACCAACACCATGATCACCATTATTATGGGGTTCTTTTTTGTTTGCTCACTCTTCAATTCTATTTTCTATCTTCAGATTTGAGTTAGGGCTGGGTTCTGAAGCACTTCTGGAGGGAAGGTTTGAGCTGTTGCTGTTGCTGCTTTCTTGGGGGTATGAAATATTGTGTTATTCAAGGACAAGTTGTGAGCTGCAAGTTTTGATTACTTCTCAAGTGCTCTGATCCAGGACAAAGTCTGAGTGCTACACTGCTCCCAGTTTAATCTCTGCAAGTTCCTGGCCTAGGTTTGGGTATAGGTAAGAATAGACCTGCTTCTGGACTCAACTTCTGTTAGCCAGCTGGCAAGCTCTGTTCCTTTAAAGTGGCAGGACTGTAGGTTCCCCTTTGGTTGGGGATTTCTGCCTTGATTATTACTCTGAAGACTGGGCTGGAAGCTAGAAGTGAAACCTCCTCTACATCTAGGATTTGAGCCACACTATTGCTGGCTTCTGAACTTTCTCCTTTCTTAATAAGAATACCATCCTCTTTCTTACTCTGCCTTGGAGCTGTATGTCTGAACTGCAAAATGGGGGGGGGGGCGCCAAGATGGAACTTGTATCTGTTCCTGTCTCAGTTTTCTGGCATAGGTCTGGATATACCCCCTCATTCCTATGCACAGCTTTTCCCTGGGTGCTAGTATACCTTACAGTGTCCTCCTATCCTAACTCCATCCCCAGTGTCTGCACATATCTTTTCTCTCCCCCTATGCTGAGCTGTACTGGATAGAAGATTCGCTGTGACTTTTTCTGGATTTTCCCATCAGGATTTGATCTGGTATTTTTCTAGATCTGTTTGGAGAAATTTTTGTAGAAAAACTCATTGTAATACTGTCTTTTATTCTGCCATCTTGGTTCTGACTTGAGCTCATTTCTCAATGTTTAAAAAACTACTATTCTGAAATACTCTTCCCCCCCATCCCATTCTGAACCTCTCTAACTCAAATATAATTTTCTGTCCCTCTCTATTTTCTTAATCTCATCTCCCTCAACATAACTTCTACAATGTCTCACTCCATGAGTACCCACCTCATCCACAGTGCCCTTTGAAATGTCTGCTTATGAGACTTGCTTTTCTTCTTAAATATTTTTCTTTCTTACTCCATCTTTTGGCTTTTACTAGACCTGGATTTCCACCTGATGACAAAGTCTCTTTGGCCACTGATTAAACTTTTACTCATACCTGCTGAGACTTACTCTTCAAGGTGGAGTTAAAATTCTCCTTGATCCCCATTCTAAATCAAGACTTTCTGTATAGCATTAACATTCAGTAACCTTTTCTCTTTAGAAGTTCATTTAATCAATATTTATCACCCAGTCAAAATTCTGGTTGCTATTATCTACCAACATCTTAGAAACATTTGCCTTCTTTCCTCAATGAGTTTAGTGACTGGCTAATAGTCTTTCATTATCATTTTCATTATCAATTCATTATCAAATTCATTATCAATTATATTGGGAACTTTAACATACATATTGTTATTCCTTCAAATATCCTAACTTCCCATTTCCTCAATTTACTCATTTACCATGACCTACTCTCCTCCATTCCACTTGTGCTTACACACAGAGATAGTCATATCCTTCATTTTATCACCACTCACAACTGTTCCATGTCCATGTTCATAAACTTTATAACAACTAATCACAATATGTCCTTATTCTATTCTTCCTGCCTTGCAGTCCCACACTCTGTTATTTCTTCTCTTTGTGATCGTCAATCCTTCCTGTACTTACTCATTTCTCAGGCACTTCATTGTTGGACTACTGCACGGGCTACAAGTTTTATCCTTTTCCCATCTTGAATCTTCAGTAAACTAGTTCAGCTCTATACTGTCTTCTCTTGAGTTTCTTCCCACTTATTATTAATCATTTCTTATCAAGCCTTAGTCTTAGATTATTTCCACCATTGCTTTTGTTCCCACTTCTGTGTTGTTGAATCAAGTTTGTAGAAAATCAAGAAATCTTGCTAAGTGAGAATACTACAAAATTGTTACAATCTTAAATGTATCAAAAAATCTCATTTCTATAGCACAAGAATCCTTTTACACATCCCTAATTTATATTAAATGATAATTGATATCTTACCCCAGCAACAGCTCTTTCAAAGTTTTTCATCTTATGGGGCAGCTAGGTGGCATAATGTTTAGAACACCGCCCCTGAAGTCAGGAGGACCTGAATTCAAATCTGGTCTCAGACACTTCCTAGCTGTGTGACCCTGGGCAAGTCACTTAACCCCAATTGCCTCAGCAAAAATAAAAAAAAAAATTTCATCTTAATTTTAACACTATTTTTTATTTCACTTCTTTCTGACAGGAAGAGGTACTCTTTTCTCCTTACCAGGGTAAATCTTTCTTTATGTTCAAATGATCCAATTCCATCCTGTCTTTTCTAGCAGATTACCCCCTTTTATCATCCCCACTTTCACTAATGTTTATTTTCTTGGTCTATTGGCTGCTCCTATCCTGCCTATCACCATTCTCATTCTTCCTAATCCTCAAAAAATCCTCACTTCATCCATCCATCCCTGCTATTGTGCCATATTTCTTTTTCTGTTGTGTCTAAATTCCTCAAGAAAACCACCTGCGAATTCCTTCCTTTCATCATACTCACATTGCTGATTGCCAAGAAGAGAATTTATATTTGATTATTGGAATGATAGGAGCTACTAAAGTTTATGACATGGTCAGATCTGTGCTTTGGGGAGAACAATTTGACAGATGAGAGGAGGATAAAGTAAAGGTAGACTTGAAGCAGAGAGACTAACCAAAGAATATTGCAGTAGTCCAAATATGAGGTGATAAGGGCTTGCATTAGGATGGATATTGTTTTTGAACTCTCTTCAGGCATGGAGATTGTTAGTCTCCCTCTTGATACTCTCATTTAACTTTACATCTGCTGCCCAGCCTGATTTCAACACCACAGCACAAGATGCTCCTCCCAGGATAAGCTCATCACTTCTAGACTCAATAGCATGCTGTTAGCTCAGGCTTTTATTGTTACCACCTCACTCAGACTATATAGTGACAGGAAAGATCAAAACCCAAACTTGAAAGAATACATGTAAATTAAAACAACTACACTGAAAGCTTCAAAAAATATTAAATTCACATCAAGGAAATTAATGAAAAAATGCAATGCTTGGTGGCTTAGCTGTACCAAACCTGAAACTATATTATAAAGCAGCAGTCATCAAAGCCATTTGGTACTAGCTAAAAAATAGAGTGGTGGATTAGTGAAATAGAATAGATATATACAACACAATAATAAATGTTTATAGTAATCTAGTATTTGATAACCCCCCCCCAAACTTCAACTTCTGGAATAAGAACTTACTATTTGACAAAAATTGCTGGGAAAACTGAAAAATAATATGTCAGAAACATCTCATGCCTAATACCAAAATAAAGTTAAAATGGGTAGATGATTTGGACATAAAGGTCATAAAATGACATAAAAGTCATTCCCCAGTTGGTAAATGGTCAAAGAATAAGAAAAGACAATTTTCAGATTATGAAAATAAAGCCATCTATAGTTATATGAAAAAATGCTCTAAGTTACTATTGATTAATGAAATGCAAATTAAAACAACTCTGAGGTACTATCTCATACCTCTCAGATTGTCTAAAATGACAGGAAAAGATACTGTTAAATGTTGGAGGGGATATAGGAAAACTGCGACACTAATGCATTGTTGGTGGAGTTGTGAATTGATCTAACCATTCTGGAGAGCAATTTGGAACTATGTCCCAAAGACTATCAAACTGTGCATACCCTTTGACCCAGCAAGGTCACTATTGGGTTGTATACCAAGAAAATCACAAAAGAGGGAAAAGGATCCACATATGCAAAAATACTCGTGGCAGCAATTTTTACGGCAGCAAAGAATTGGAAAATGAGCAAATGCCTTTCAATTGGGGAATGGATAAAAAAAGTTGTGGTATATGAAGATAATGAAATATTATTGTTCTATAAAAATGATGAACAAGCTTATTTTAGAAAGGCCTGGAAAGATTTACATGAACTGATGCTGAGTGAAACAAGTAGAAGCAGGAATACATTGTATACAATAACAGTAAGAATGTGTGATGACCAACTGTGAAAGACTAGGTTCTTCTCAGTGTTCAGTGATCCAAAGCAATCCCATTAGACTTTGGATAGAAAATGCCATCTGCATCCAGAAAAAAACAAAACAAAACAAAACAAACTATGGAGATTGAATGTAAAAGAACACATACTGTGTTCACTTTTTTTTCTTTTTTTTTTTAATCTCTCCCATGGTTTTTCCATTTTGCTCTGATTTTTCTCTCCCAACATCATTCATAAAACAATATGTATTAAAAATAAAATTTTTAAAATGTTGAATTGATTTCAGACAACTTCCTCCCATCCCAGTTGAAGAAGTATTTTAAAAATCAAATAAGAAAGATAGAGGAAAAATTGGGGGAAAGAAAATGAGAGAAATGCAACAAAATCATTTAAAAAGAGCTTGGTAAAAGAAGCACAAAAATACTGATGAAAATAATATCTTAAAAAAAAGAATAGAACAAAAGATAAATGTGTTTCAAATGGTAAAAGAGACACATAAATCCACTGAAGAGAAGAATTCTTAAAAGTAGAATTTACCAAATGGAAAAAGATGTTCAAAAATTCATTGAAGAAAAGAACTCCATAAGAACAACTAGTCAAATTGGAAAAAATGTATAAAAATTCATTGAAGGACTACTTAAAAATTAGAATTGGGCAAGTAGAAACTAATGACTATATGGGGCATCAACAATAAAATAAAATAAAATCAAAAGAAATAAAAAATAAAATAACTCATTGGAAAAATAACTGACCTGGGAAACAAATTAAGGCGTGGGGAGGGGATAATTTGAGAATTATTGACCTATTGGGAGAGGATTCTGGTAATATGGCAGAGTAGATCAATAAATTTCAAGGTCTCCAGATTTCCCCCACAAACAGAACAAATTTGTACCATTGGGCAAACATAGACTGGTGAAAAATCAGGAAAACTTGGGGCAGAACAGGGGTCCTCCTGGTAAAACCCAAGAAAGATCCAAAGATGGACCCCAGACCAACAACATGAAGTACAAATTCCTCCAGGCTAGCGCCACAGAAATATATATAGAGATGGTTGGGTTTGACTGCAACCTCAGTAAGAACTACAGAAAATTTTACCTCTTGGACTTGCAGGTGGAGTGCGGAGGAAGTATCTGAGTCTGGGAAGACTGAGGAAGCCTCAGTTGATTAGGAACACCAGGCCCAGTTGTGCTGTAGAGATGCTTCCCTCGATGAGAAGGAACTAGCATACCCAGTAAGTGCAGAAGCAGTGGGGCATGGATGCTGCTAGCTGCAGGCACTTGAAGAAGGGAGGAGCTCATGGTTTGTGTTTCCAGATCAGAGAGGAGAGCTGAAGTGAAGCTAGAGGCACCATACCCCCAGTCCCACTATAGATGCTTACACTAATAGTTCTCATTTTTAAAAAATGAATTGGCAAAGAAGAAAAAACTCAACATAGAAACTTACTGTAGCAGCAGGTAAGACCAGGGTTCATCTTCAGAGGAGGACACTGAAATAAAAAATCTTCTACCCCAAAGAGTAATGCTAAATGGCTCATTGTTCAGAGAGAATTTATCGAACTCAAAAAAAGAATTTAAAAATCAAAGAAGAGACATTGATGAAAAACTAGAACTAGTTCAAACGAAAATAAAATGAAAACTATCCAAGAAAAATGAGATAAAAAATTGTTAACCAAATAGAAAAAGAGATACAGAGTCTTAAAGATGATAATTACTTTTTAAAAAATTAGAATTGGGCAAGGGGAAATCAGTGAAGCTGAGACCAAGAAATGACAAAACAAAATAAAAAATAGAAGCCAAGACCAAGAAATAACAAAACAATATAAAGAATAAAAAATAGAAATAACAAAACAGAATATAAAGAATTAAAAATAGAGTCCAAGAAATAACAAAACAGAATATAAAAAATTAAAAATAAAACAGAAAGTGAAACATCATCTAAAAAAAACAACGATCTGGAGAATAGATCAAGAAAGAGAAATAATTGGATTACTAGAAAGTTGTGACCCCAAAAAAGAACCTTGACATAATGCAGGAAATAATCCAAGAAAATTATCCTGGATTAATAGAACAAGAGGGGAAAGAAAAATAGAGAAAAAAACTCCACTAATCATTACCTCAAAGAGATCCTTTGTGTAAAGCACATAGAAATATTACTGCCAAATTTCAAAACCCTCAGATCAGAGAGAAAATTTTGTAAGAAACAAGAAAAAGTGAATTCAAATATGCTGCAGCTACAATTAGAATTGCACAGAACTTTTCAGCAGTAACAATAAAAATTTGCAGGTCCTAGAATCATGGATACCAACAATAAAAAGATTTAAGACTATGGCCAAAAATAGCATATTCAGCAAAATTATCTGTAATATTGACTAGAAAAAATGGGCATTCAATGAACTTTCTGATTTTCAGGATTTTCTTTCAACTAAACCCGAATTTAATAGAAAATTTAACATAGAAGAGCCAATATCAAAGGTCAATTTCAAGGAACTCAATATGGACAAATTGTTTATTTTTTACATGAAAATGTACACTATATATTAAATACTGACATCAGCAATTGGATAGCTCAAAAGAAAGATTGGGGCAGAGTTAAATTAAAAATATTAATTATGTTATATAAATAAGGTACAGAGGAAGATTAGACACACAGGCATTGGAGCAGGGAGGGAGGGCTCATAGTTCTGAAAGCCTACTCACATCAGAATAACTACATATATACCATGCAGAGTATAGCATCATCCAACATCTATAAAGAATTAAGGGGGGAGAGATGGGCAGAGGGGGAAGTAAAGGATGGAGGAAGAAGAAAAGGGATAGAGGAAGAAGAAAAGAGAGGGATTCTTGGGTGGGGAGAGGATAAGTAATAGCAAGGCAATTTAAGAAGCAGAGTAAAGCAAAGAGTCAGCAGGGATATTAAAGATGTATATATATCTACATATGTATATATAAATATATCCTTGCTTAACTATATCTTAGTCTGCTTGGGAGAGGTGGGGAGGGGAGATTAAAGGGGGGAAAAATAATAGAGTAAAAAAAAGTATGCAGCAAAGAACAAAAGAACAACTTACAAGGAAGTAAAAAAAAATGAACACACAAATATATTTTCTTCTACTATTATATATTCTTTCTTGAACTGGTAATTTATTATTATATATTTTGAATCTTCCCTGATGTTCTACTGGGCACATGACAGTTTTCTCTTTTGTTTTGTCTTGTTTTATTTTGTTTTCCTTTTTTTTTTCTTTTTTATTCTGTTTTTTTTCAATAAGATAAATTTTGAAAAAAATTTTAAAAAGAATTACTGAATGAAAATGTAAAAAAGAACTACAGAAACCATGATCAAGGAGCCTAGAAATCTTATTTCAAGGAGTTATCAAAGAAAACTGCCTTATTAGCCTTGAAACAGAATAAGCAACTTTTATATTAAAGGATTGGAGGACTGGCAACATGATATTCTGGAAAGCAAAGAAACTAGGATTACAACTAGGATTCACCTACCTAGTAATTGAATATAATTCTTCAGGGGAAAAATGGATAAAGGCCTAATTCCTCAAATACAGAGAACTAAGAAAATTTATAAAAATATAAGTTATTCCTCAATTGGTAAATGGTCAAAGGATATGAACAATTTTTAGACAAATCAAAGCTACCTACCATTTAAGAATGCTCTAAATATTATTTAGAGAAATGAAACAACTCTGAGGTACCACTTCATACTTATCAGTTTGGCTAATATTACAGAAAAAGAAAATGACAAATATTGGAAAGGATGTGGGAAACTGGGACACTAAAACACTGTCAGTAGAATTGTGAACTGATCCAAACATTCTGGAGAGCAATTTGAAACCATGTCCAAAGGGCTATAAAACTGTATATACCCTTTGGGCCCAGCAAAACCACTACTGTTCTGAATCTTTTTTTTTCTTTGAAAGGATAGTAGAAGGTTTTTTTCCCCTTGACTTTACTGTCTGAATCTTAAAGAATTTTTTTTAAAGGGAAAAGGATCTTTTTGACGAAAATATTTATAGCAGCTCTTTTTGTGGTGGCAAAGAATTAGAAAGTGAGGGGATGCCCTTCAATTGAGGCTGAATAAGTTTTAGTATATGATTGTGTTGGAATATTATTATGCTCTAAGAAATGACAATCAAAATGTTTTCAGAAAAATCTGGAAAGACATATGAAGTGAACAAAATGAAATGAACAGAACCAGAACACAATAATAGCAGCATTGCATGATGATCAGCTGTGAATGATTTAACTATTCTTAACAATACAATGATCCAATTCAATTCCAAAAGACTCATGATAGAAAATGCTATCTACACCCACAGAAAGAACTGATGGAGTATGAATGCAGATTAGAGAAACTTTTTTCAACTTGATATTTTCATTGTTTTTGATTTTTTGATCTGTGTTTTCCCCACATGACTAACAATTGCATATGTATGCTTTATAGCAAATTGTTTATCTTCTCAATGAGGTGGGGAGAGAGAAAATTTAGAACTCAAAAATTTAAAAATTAAATGTTAAAAATTGTTTTTCCATGTAACTAGAAAAAAAGTAAAATATTTTGAGTATCTATATATAAAATTTATAAGAATTTGTATATATAAAATATTTGTAGTAGCTTTTTATATTGGTGGGAAAGAATTGGAAACTGAATGTGTATTCATAAATTAGAGAATGGATACACAATTTAGGTGATAGAATGGCTACACAAGTTAGGTGATAGAATATTGTTTTATAAGAAATGCTGAAAGGTGAAGTTTCAGGAAAATCTGGAAATACCTGTGTGAATTTATGCAAAGAGAAATCAGGACTAAGAGAACAACTTGTCCTATAATAGCAATATTGTAAGGAAAAACAAACTGAAAAACTGGGAACTCTGATCAACACAATAACCTATTATAGTTCATGATGAAATATGTTAACATCTCTAGAGAGCACTAATAGACTCAAAAGTGCAGATTGAAGCATATTTCTTTTCTTCTTCAGATACTTTTTTGGGTAGGGCTGATGTGGTCATTTAGTTTGCTGGATCATACATATTCCTAATGTTTTCTTTTTCTTTTTTCTTACCTTCTCAATAGATTCAGTGGAGGAAAAAAAGGTAGAAAATTTGGAATTGAAAATAAAACTTTATAAATTTTTTTAAAAATTTCTTTTATATGTGAGTTTAGGAGCATAAAATAATAATAATTGCTCATATTTATATAGAGCCTTAAGGTTTATAAAGCATTTCCCTTAAAACAAGCCTTTGAGGTATTTTACAGTTGAGAAAACTGGTTCTCAGAGAGACTTTCCCAAGGTCATATTGCTAATCAGAGCAGTAACTCAAAGTCAAATCATCTGACTTCAAAGCTAAAGCTAAAATACAACATAAAATGGAACTTGATTTGCCCATGAAATTAGAATGTTTGGTATATATAAGATGATGGCAAAAATAGGGGAAAAATAGGGAAAAATAAGACATTTCAATAGGAGAAAAATTTAAAGATTTTATTCTGATTCTGGAACATCCCAAAGAGTATTAAAATTTTACCTTTCTGGCTCTCCCCATACTTTTAAAAAATAAAGTCAAGGAAATTTACTTACTGAAGGCAGGTACAGGAAGTAGACATTTGCACACAGTTGTAGAGATCTCATAATGAAGGCAGGGTGCTTAATGTCACCTCCTTGAGTGATCCACAAAACTAGAGACTATGAATTATTTAAAAATGTAGCCTTTTACTTTTAAATTTGCTTTTAAAACAAGAGAAAGCCTGTCCCAGAATGGACACAGTTCTCAGAGCCTCATAAGATAGTAATGGGGGAAAAGACTAACTTAATAAAATATGATACCAAACACAGATGAACAATTTAGAAATCAACAATACATACAAAAGGAAGAAAGCACTCTTTAAGCTTACCTTACTGCTCTGTAAGCCACCACTTTGTGCTGAAGAACTTACAGAGTCTTCACTCATTTTCCTAATGTCAGAAAAGAATGAGAAGAACCATTATATGATATATAAACACCTAAGGGATGACTTGAGTGGATCTATAATTTCATTATTCATTAATATTTTAGCTTTCTTTATGGGTAGTTTCCACAGAACTTGCTAGGTGTCAGTGATCCCATCAGCTTTCTCAACTAATGCCTTTTGGTAATACTTCTGAAATCAATCCGCAGCCTCCCTCTTTCACCTTGTGATTAGATGACCCAAACAAGTTATAGAAAGTCTGTTTATGCTCTGTATTATCTCCAACATATTTCTTTTATACATGATCATAATTGGATTAGGAGCAAGCTTTCTTGAATTTTCCCTTGCAGAAAGTACATCATCCAAGCAAACAAATGGGAACTATCCATACCAGGCTTTTGCCTTCACTATAATAATTATTAAATCATTATAAGATGTCCATTTCATGAAAACAGGGAATTTCAAGAAGTGTGAACAGATAAGGTGTGACCTCCTGAATTTAGACACAAACAAAATGAACTCCCTAGCTTTCAAAGAAGAAAAACAGATCTGGATGAATATTCTTCTTAACATAATAGATGACATAGTTCTATCTCCATGTTATTAGAGCTTCCAGAATTCCCACCCTTCAGCCAGAATTGAAGGTTATGAAGTTTCTTTATGGCTAGATGGACCCTTCATTTCACTGCTGTAATTGAGAAGAAAAACCTAAATTTGAAATGGATATGGGTGAAAGGAAGCTCCAGAAAACCATAAAGGTAAAAATAATTGAGTCTAATAAATAAAAAGGAAACATCTAGATTCAGACTTCTTTCTGATAAATATTATCCCTGATCTCCATCTTTGCTTTTGTAGTGAAGTTGTTGCTATTTAGACATGTCTCCATGACTTCATGACCTCATTTGAATTGTTTTGGTTGGTGGGTCAGTTGTTTTTGGCAAAGATACTGGAATGGATTGCTGTTCCCTTCTCCAGTTCATTTTACATAAGAGGAATTAAGGCAAACAGAGGTAAGTAATTTGCTCAGGCTTACACAGCTAATAAATGTCTGAGGCTGGGTTTTAACTATGGCCTTCCAGACTCTAGGTCTAGGGCTCTAGCTACTGCATCAGCTAGATGCCCCAGCTGCCATAAAATTATCCTACCTGTTGGCTTAGGTTTACTAACAGCTAGGTCTTGGCTAGTTTTACTCAGAGAAGAAGTACCATTTTACCTTGCATATTCTTTGCTACGGAAGAGGAATAAGATGGCATTGATTTTTAAGCGTGTGGGATCCAGGTCAAGGTTTAGATTAAAGGCATCCTCTGGTCTGTGTCTAGAAGAAATACATATATTTCAATCTAAATAAAACTCATGCTTTGTGAATTCCTGTGTGTATAAGAAATCCAAGCAAAGCTTGGTCTCCAATTGAAGCTAACATTTGATCAATTCTTGTTTTATGGGGGCAGCAATACTTTGAAAATAAGGTAGTTTCTTAAAACAACAACAACAACTTATCTTCAAATGAATGAGTTTTTTGAAACTTCCATTTATACACCAAAATTTATCCTGATATCCCTCCTCTTCCCCCACAAGAACTAAATTGCAAATACTGTATGTTCCTTTTAAAAGGAAGAAAAAAAATCAGCAAAACTAATCAATTCATCAAAAAAGATCTGAAAAAAATATGCACTATTCCACACCTATAATTCCTCTCACTTATGGACAGGAATGAGGTAGGAACATGTTCTCACATATCTCTTCATTTGGGCCTTGCTTTTTTTTGGTAATTTTTGCAACATTCACTTTATGTTTTTATAATTTTTTTGGTCTACACTGTTGTAGTTATTGTGATTAATGTTTTCTTGCCTCTACTTACCTTGGCCTATATCACTTTATATAAATCTTCAAAGCTTCTCTTTATTCATTATATTAATTATTTCTTATAGAGAAAACATATTCCATTATGTTCATATGCTACAATTTGTTTAGATATTTCCCAGGCAATAAGTGTCTACTTTATTTTCCATTTCTTGCTATCACAAAAAGTGATATATATTTTGGTGTATATGGACACTTTCTTCTTATGGTGTCTTCTTTGGAGTTTATGTTTAGAAAGTAGAATCTCTGGGTCAAAGGTATTGATATTTTAGTCACTCTCTTTATTTCAGTTCCATATTGCTTTCCAATATGGTTTTACATTTTTTATTTTACAAATTTATTAACAATGCACTAGTATATCTATTTTCCTCCAACCCAAAATAGATGAAATAGTCCTGTCTTTTGTTATCTTTGCCAATTTATTATGTATGAAGTGAAATCTCAGGGCTTATATTTCTCTTATTAGTGGATTGGAACATTCTTTCATAAGGTTTTTGATGCTGTCTCTCAGTCATTTTCATAATGTCCAACTATTTGTGTCCCAGTAAGGGGGCTCATTGACTAAAATAAATTTCCTTCTCCAGCTTATTTTACAAATGAAGAAACTGAGGTAATTCAGGGTTAAGTGACTTGCCTAGAGTCACACAGATAGTAAATGTTTGAGGCTGGATTTGAACTAAGGTCTTCCTGACACCAGAACCCAGTCTTCTATCCACTATATCATCTAGTTGATTGTTATTAATTTTGCAGTTTTTCTTTTGAGAACTTTGTTCATATTCTTTGATCACTTATCAATTGTTTTATTATTTCTTGATATCTCATGGAGTCATTAGCTTCCACTTGCCTCATTCTAATTTTTAAGGAATGATTTTCTTCAGTGAGTTTTTATGCCTCTTTTTTATTTGTTATTAATAGTTTGCTGCCCATTGTTATTAATGCTTTGCAGTCATTATACATATTATTTGACCATTTCTCTACTGGGATTTGACTTTTGATCTTACATAGATGTATGTGTTTTTGTATACTATTGTCTGTATTAGTGGTTTCAAACTCATGTAAGGTGTATGTTGATTTAGAAAACCACAAATTAATATCATGTTTATTTTATTTTTATTTTGTTAGACATTTTCCAAATACATTTTTATCTAATTTAGTAGCATTCAACAGTTTTGTGTGCTACAAGCTTGACACCTCGTCTGCGTTATCTTGGATAACAAACCCTTATCTGAGAAATTTTATACATATTTTTTTTCCTATTCAGCTGATTTCATTTCTAACCTAAATGCATGATTTTGTTTGCGTAGAAGCCTTTCAATTTCATGTAATCAAAATTATTTTTTTAACTATTTCCATCTCTTGATGGTTAAGAATATATCTCCTACCCATAGTTTATGAGCTGCTTCTTTTGCAATTTTTTCATAGTATGATATTTAATATGAAGGGCATATATCCATTTTGAATTTATTATGCAGTATGATAAAATATGTTGTCTAAGCTAATTTCTGCCAGACTATCTCCCAGTTTTCCCAGAAATTTTTATCAAATAGTTTTTTTTTAAATAATTGATGTTTAGGGATTTATCATACACCAAGGTAATGAATTAAATTTTTTTTTCTGGTCTGTTCCATTGATATCTTTATTTTTTAACCAATACTAATTGATTTTGATGACTTCTGCTTTATAATTTAGTTGAGGTCTGGAAATGCTATTTCCTTTTCCTTCCTATCTTTTTTGTTATTTCCATTGATTTCTAGATCTTTTGTTTTTCCAAATGCTAGATATATTTTAATCCTAACCAAAAGCTATATTCCTGTGATTTTTTCTCAATCCTCATCCTTCTTGACTTCTCCACAGCCTTTAATACTGTTGATCACTCTCTTCTCCTTGATACTATCTTTTTTCTCAGTTTTCATAACACTATTGTCTTGGTATTCTCCTACCTATTTGACTATTCTGCAGTGTTCTTTGCTAAATCTGCATCCAGGCCATACCCAATGACTATCTATGGGTGGTCCATTCTGGGCTCTGTTTTGACTTTCTTCTTTTATGCTGTTTCTCTTGGTGATTTTTTATTAGCTCCCATAGATTCAACTATTATCTTTATGCAAATGATTCTCATATTTATTTGTCTATATCTAACTTTTCTCTTGAATTTCAGTTTTCCAACTTTTACTGCTTATTGAGCATCTCAGATACATCTTAAGCTCAATATGTCCAAAACAGAATTCTATCATTCTCTTCCTCTCCTCTCTCCTTCTCTCTCTCTCTCTCTCTCTCTCTCTCTCTCT
>JAJPUD010000636.1:428567-454673 GCA_023553655.1 Myrmecobius fasciatus | reverse complement strand
TCTCTCTCTCTCTCTCTCTCTCTCTCTCTCTCTCTCTCTGTCTCTCTTCAAGCCTTTCTGTCTCTTTCCAAATTTCTCTTTTACTTTTGAGGATACTACCATTTCCCCAGATATTCAGGTTTACAACTAGGTGTAATTTTCAGCTCCTCCTTCTCTCTGAACCTCCCTTTATCTCGTTGCCAAGGGTTTTAGATTTTACATTCATAATATCTCTTTCATATGTCCCCTGTTCTCCACTAACACTGCCACTACCCTAGTGGATGCCTTCTTCACATTATGTCTGGACTGCTGTAATAGATTGTTGTTTATCCTTTTCCTGTTCCATTCTATCCTCCACTTAATTGTCAAAATGATCTTTCTAAAGCACAGTTCCAAACATGTCAACCATGATCAATAACCCTGAGTGGCTCCTTATCACTTTCAGAATAAAATAGAAAATTCTATTTTGCTAGGTTTGCTTTCAAACCTATCCTACCTTTCTATTTCCCACTCCCCTTTATCTTACTCTTCCACTCCAATACATCATCATACTTTCCTCCTTACTTTTTTATCATTCCTCACTGTCTCCAGCATTGGACATGTTCAGTGATTATCCTCCATCCCTGGACTTCTCCCTCTCTTTCTGGCTTCTCTAGCTTCCTTCAAGATACAGATAAAATTCCACCTTCTATAGGAAGTCTTTCCTGATTTCTCTTCATTCTAGTGCCCTCCCTCTGTTGGTTATTTCCAATTTATCCTAACTATAGTTTGTTTGCCTGTTGTTTCCCCAACATAAGCTCCTGGAAAGCAGAAACTATCTTTTGCTCTCTTTTTATGTCCAGTACTTAATGTGACGGCTGGCTCAGAGTAGGTACTTAAATGCTAATTGACTTGACTACTTGTCTACCATCCTGAAAGTTGTTTTTCAGGGCCCCAGTAAAAGATGCTCTGACAATTGGTGGTATCTGTGACATTCCTTTTATCTATCCATAATAGTATTAGTAATAATAATAGCATTTATGTAGAGCTTTAAGGTTTGTAAAGTACTTTATCATTGTTATCTTATTCTCACAACTCTGTAAGGAAGGTGCTGTTATCATCATTATTTTATAAATGAGTAAAGTGAGGCAGAGTTTAAGCTACTTGGCCAGGGTCACACAGCCACCAAGTATTTGAGGCCGGATTTAAACTTAGGTCAGATTTGGCATGATATCCACGAAGTCATCTGGCTGCCAAAAGAACATGAGATTCCTTTTATTTCTCAGAAAAAAATTTCAGAATTATTTTTGACAGTAAGTACCTAGTACTTTGAGTCAAATCTCAAATTGTTCTCCTTAAAACAAAAGGGGATAATGACATATTCTAGCTTGGTTTTGTACTATAACTATGGCTACATAAACTGTAGCTTTGATTTTGTACAGTTTTGAATCAAAGGAATTCATGTTTATAAATATATGTTTATAAAGCCTTATTGTTGTTTGTCCTTCATTCTTGAAGAGAAGCATGATACCAAGGAGGAATTGCCATGATGTGCAAGTGAATTGGGTTTAAGTGAGGGAGGGCTGTGCAAGGTCATCTGCCTCACTTTCTCCTCTGGAACCAGCTGGATCCAGTGGCCAAATAGAGATCAAAATGACTGGATGAAATGGGAGACCTTAGCCTTTTTTAAGGCAAGATCTTCAACAGGTCTCAGTCTGACTGAAAATGCCCAATCAGTGATTAAGGCTAGGTAAGAAATGAGGCAGAGAATGATCTCTTTTACTTAGTCAAAAAAAATTAATAAATTTGGGAGGGAAAGACCCTCAGGGTTTCTGGCCCAAATAGCAATAATTATTGTTTACATTTACTCTGAGCCAATAAGAGCCCAAACAATGACCAAGTGGGATTTGGCCTGGAACCTATTGTTGATCAATCAATGAGAACTAGAGTGATTTGGGTTTAAGACACGGTTCTAGCCACTAAACCTCCAAGATATCTTGGGCTGTTTCAGTGATGGATATTTACATTCCTTTGGGCACAGCTAAAACCAGAGGAAGGACAATTAGCTGGTGTGGTTGATAGAATGCCACTTTAGGAGTCAGGATGATTCTTCTTAAGTTCAAATCCAGTCTCAAATCTAAATATTTACTGCAGTATCTTTGACAAGAAAATCCCAAATTGGTTTATAGAGTGGGTCATGACTGAAAACAACTGAAAAATCTAGAGGAAGGGATTTAAGTGATGAAAAATAATTAGTTAAAAAATTTTCTTAATTTTCTTTTCTAAATTGTAAACTCCTAGAGAGAGGAAATTGAACTTTACTTATCTTCTCTGTGTGATTTACCTTCATTATCTTTATATTGCAGTCACGTTTGGAGTTTGTACTTAGATCTACAAAATATTGTGCAATACAAACCCTTGACCCTATTGAGTTTGCTAGATTACAGTGGACAGAATGAAGAAAAAAAGATAAAGAAAATGATAATGATAACATTTATAGAGCACTTTACTCCCACAGGGTCCATGAGACTAGGTCAATGCAGGCCTGGGGATCAGTAACTAAATTTAGCATAGTTCCAGGGGGGATGATTTCCATGAGTTTCAGAGAGATTAGATTGTGAGCTCCTTGAGAACAAGGAAAATTTTTTTTAAATTCTCAGGATAAGCTTTTAAATAATGCCTTCTGACTGATTGAGCTGTTACTGATCTGGCTCTTGTCACAGATTTTCAGGAAGTAAATTTTTTGAAGGAGTCTACTAATCCCCCCAGGAAAAAACAAAACAAAACTAGATTATCACCTATAATTTTTCCAACTCCATTATAGAGGATAATGAGCTTGAGAAAATCCTGGCTCTTCATTTTGGAATGAGGCTTCCCTCAAGACTGAATCTAGATCTACTTCAACCTAGAGCAGGAGCTTCATTTCTGTGATAATTCTTCATAAAGCAGAGTTGACACAGATATTAGAGGTGCGTAATCCAAATAAGTTTGGAGATAGCTGTTTTAACCAAGTGATCTAGGTCAACACAAATAAAATTTTCTCTGCCCTTGATCTGATTATATTCTCATTTTTTTTTGTGTCCTTCCCTCTAGCAGAAGCCCAGACTATAAGTTTACATTCATATTGAGTAGTTTCATGGATTTGGAGTCCTAGGACACTTCAATTTGAATCCCTAATCTGTTTCTTATTTTCCTAAATAACTTTGGGCAAATCACTTAACCTGTTTAGGCACCAGAAAGAGTTTTAAGAAGATGACCTCTGAGATCCCTTCCAGCTCTGGAACTATCATCTCATTTCTCTATTTAAAGTCAAATTTCAAAGGATCTGTTGAATAAATTTTGCAGATCCACTTTATTCATACCATTTGTGATTTAAAAATAAAATCAAGTTTGATCATATTCCATTTATGTATGTGACTTCTATTGAAAAGTTTATCTTATCTTTTCCCACTTTTTGGAAACCAGTGGGTTCTTTAGGTTCCTTGGAAGTATAACCATTGGACAAAAAAATAAAACAAAACAAAAAAACAACTTTCAGGAAAAGTATTACTTACAATTGTGTGGCAGTACTCAGTTCAAAGTTCCATAAGATGATGATGCCATTTACAGTTGCTGTGGCAATCATGTTGTAACCTTCCTTTATCAGTACATCAAAACATGTCACTTCCATACTGATTCCAGGGTTCTACAGAATGGATGGAAAGACTTAATTTACAGTCACAATGAAAGAACTTAAGAGAAGAAACTATGTGCATATGGTTTGATTCTGTCATTCTCAGGGATACAGAACTAATTATAGGAATGTATCTATTTCATTCATGGAAAACCAAACAAACTTTTCTTCTTGAATGTTTTGTTTAAGAAACGTATAGCTTATAAACAGATAGGACTACTTTTTATATTATCAGTCAGAAGGAGAAGCAGCATGTAGTAGTAAAAATAGCATAGGACTTGTAATGGCTAACTCTCACCTCCATTAGTTAAGGGAACTTTGACATGTAACTTAACCTTGATGATTCTCAAAGTTCTTTTATCTGTGAAACAGGGATAAGAATTATCATACTTCTTTCCTCAAAGATTTATGATAAGGATCCAATTAAATTATGTATGTAAAGTGCTTTATAACAGTAAAGTTCTGTACAAATATATTATTATTATATGAAAATAGAGGGAAACTTTCTTTAAGCGTTAAGAAAACATCAAATTATTTGGAAAAATAATTAACACAAACTGACCTAGCTTTTTTTCTTAAGTGACTTTTGTAAACCTTTTACCTTTAAATAATCATTGTAATTGTGCAATGTATGTGTGATGTATCAATACCAAATCATGAAAAAAATGACTAAAGCTTAAAATTTTTGCCCTTCTAGTGATCAATAAGATATTTCAGCTTCTGTGGAAATTCTGAAAGATAGCCTCTATGTATTTGAGTAACCTGAGAGAACTTTTTTTTTCTTTGTGTAACTGTATATTAAATGCCATCATGTTTGGCTCATTTATCTTCTTCTTCTGCCTTTCACTGGAACCTAAAAGTCTCATGAATCAAATCCATGAAACTGAAATTATTGCATTTTTAATGACACAAGTGATTCTTTCTTTCATACAATTTATTTGACAAGTCTTGTGACAAATATTCATAGAAACTATTAATTTCAAAGTAATTTCAATTGATAGGCAAAATACATTTGTAAAGAGTGAAATTTGAAATGCAGGGATAAAATGCATATTGTGTGAAAAGCATATAGCATATGCATATGTATAGAGTCTAGAATGTTAGTAGCAAAGGTTTAAAAAATAATATTTATGCTATGAATGATTTTCTAACTGACTCTAAATTTTTAAGCATTACAATAGTGGCTGAAAAGCTTTAAAGGTTTTCTTGATTACTCTTTATATTATAACTTTCTTGCCTGTGTTTGGGCCTTTGAATATGTATCCCTGCTAGGAATAAAATTTCTACCAGAATCTTAGCCTAGTAATTTTAAACTATTTTAAGCAATTTTAAACTCTTTGAGTGTTTTAGCCAGGGTTGGAAGAATTAAATGAGGTCAATCAAGAATTTCACTCTTTAGAATGAATAGATTAAACTAGGGATTCCAGTTCCTCAAGTACTTAGCCTTACCATGTGCTTTCCTCTGACTTTTTTACATTTTGTCTGCAATGTTTAGTTAGATATGCCTACAAGAATAGCTTTCTTGAATACAATCAAATCCATTTCTTTGTATTAAAAACTTTTGAAAAGTCTTAGAAATACATTCAAACCCCACATCATTTGAGGTCATTTATAAATTGACCATAAGTTTCTATTTCTCCCAAAGTACTTATCAGAGCAGTTTGTCTACTCCAAGGTCTTATTGTTATATGGAAATGATCCTGAGTTCTCAGAGACTATACAAGCTGAATTCAAGCTCTGTACTTCCAAGCTAGGAAAAACACATAGGCCTGGCAAATGACTCTGCCTGCTATGTAAGCAACTATGAGAAAGTTGATGATGTTCATCACCAAAAGTCTAATCATTAAGTGATGAATATTTTGACTATTAGCTACTCATTCAGCTGACAAAAATATGAAATGACCCTGTCTTCTGCTTCTCTCATGCTGTTGATGGAATGGATAAAAAGGGAGCAGAAGATGCTTAGTACTATATAATTCTTAGACCCTATAAAAACATTAAATTCAATTGTTGGTACTCTTAATTTATAGTCTTTGGCCAGAGACCAAAAGATTGTCACACTATGGAAGTAACTGAATGGAATCTATATTGATTTTCTATCCCTTAAAGTCTTATTGACTTGAAGATGCAAAGAAATTGCCACTAAATGGAATGATGGTACGTAGATTCTCTTTGGAGTGATGGTTAAAAGAACTGTCATAATTAATTTTATCATGTGCCCAAAGACAACAGAAATATAATTTAATGAGAAAGCTGATCATCTTGCCTTACATCATCTTCTTTATGAACATAAGCAAATAAGCCACCATGAAAATGATTAAGAGCATTCAGTTTCAGTACCAGTCTCCTTTGCAGAAGGTCAAACAGAGAAATTCTATGAAAATTTTGGCAAGTTTCTCCAAACTAAGTCAATATTCTTTGATACAGAGTTATTTCTAAGGGAAAGAGGGAAGTAAAATTATGATGGGAAATATATTTAAAGAGAAAAGAACCAAAAAACGAAACAAAGCAGCCCTAAGACATTTCTCATAACTTCAAAGTAGAAGGGAAGAGGAGAAAAAGATAGCCCTTCTCTTATCCAGTTGGTTGATAGCCAAGGTCCTATAGGTAAATATGACCCTTATTCTCTCTGGATATGGGGCAATGTCCCAGTCTGACAAGTTTTAAAGCTGTAATTTTTTTTCTGGAAGTACCTCCAATTGAAAGAGGCTACTGTTTTGGTTTGTTCTTTTTTATTTATCCTTTACAATTCTAAATGCAGATGGTGGAATCCCTTTAATGACCTTGGACAAACCATAGTAACCTTTTAGATAAGCATTATGAGAAAGCATCAATAGTGAGAATACCCACATTATAGCAATCATCTCATAAAAGATTCAGAGATTACTCTTGTAGAAGGCTCTTTTGTGATCATAGATGGGAAAAATGCCATTATCTTGTATTTTTCACTCAGGGATCAAAGGATTTGTAGCAATCACTAGCCTAATCTGGCTTCCAGCAGACTAGGATGATATTGTAGTTGAGTAATTTAATGACTTTATTAAAAATAAAGCATTCCCTATTCTTCCTCTCTACCAATTCACTTATACGATGATTCTGTATACTTTTTAATTCTGCAGATTTAAAGCTAGGAATGCCAAGTTTAAGAGCATAGGCAGTGTGGTACATTCGGAAAATGTACTTACTGACTTTGAGTCAGAGAAAATGAGTTGAATCCTACCATTGATACTTTTTAAGTTGTCTTTGTTAAAACTTCTTAATTATGGGCCATAACCACATATAGGATCACATAGCTGAATGCAGGGGTCACTAAATTATGACTTATTATCAATAAATGTTTTCTTTGTATACGTAATTTATAGACCCATATACTTGGACACATAAAAATTTGATCAATAATAATACATTTAGAGCATCAATTGGGAAATAGCTGAATGAGTTATATATAAATATAATGGAATACTTTTGTTCTATAAGAAATGATGAACAGGGTTATTTCAGAAAGGCCTAGAAATATTTATATAAATTATAAGCAGAACCAGAAAAAACATTGTATACAACATTAGAAGGATTGTGTAATGGTTAACTATGATAGACTTGGTTCTTTCTCAGAGGTTCAATGATCCAAAGCAATCCTCGATGAAAAATGCCATCTATAACCAAAGAGAGAATCATGGAGAATGAATGTAGGTCAGCAATACGGTTTTTACCGTTTTTTTTCTCAGTCTTTTTTCTTATGGTTTTTCTCTTTTGTTTTCCCAATAGATTCATAAAGAAATACGTAAAAAATGATTTTCTTTCCCAACATGATTCATAAAGAAATATGTAAAAAAATGTAAAAAAAACTCAAAAAAATCTATGCATATAGCCTAAAAATTTTGTTTTTCTTGTAACTGGGGGAAAATAATAAATTATTTTAAAAAACCAATAATACATCTATTTGAATATGTTATTGAATGGATAATACATATATTTAGAAGACAGAAGAATGAAATAGCCATCTGTATAAGATAAATGGAGTACTCACACTGGCTGTTTCCAGCCCTCCCTCACTTAAATCCAATTCACTTGTATATCATGGAATCATCTCCCTGCTGTCATAATCTTCAAGAACAAAGGACAGACAGCAACAACAAGCAATGTAATAGTAGCCTACATTTCCATAGCAGTTTTTTCCTGAACAAAATGTTTTACTCACAACAAATCTGTGAAGTCTATCCCCATTTTACAGATGAGAAAACTGAGATTAGTGACTTTCCCAAGGTCACATGACAGGTCAATGCCAAACTCAAGCAAAAGTTTCTGGATTCCTGGTCCAGTGTTGTTTCCCCTATATTACCTCTTAAAGTAGAGTATAGAAAAGGGAAAAAAAAAGAACTTAGATTTGGAATCAGATCTGGATTTGAGTCCTGATTCCAATACTTGCTAGTTTATGTGATTTTTAACAAGTTATTCCAACCGTCTGGTCTTCAATTTTCTCAAATACAAAATGAAGGAATTGGATTAGGTAATCTTGTTGGTCCCTTCTATCTCACTTCATCGTCTTGTGACTAATACTAATGCAAGGACTTTAGTTAATGTTCTCTTGTCTGAAAGAAGTTTTTGACTAGTCTTTCTCTTTTACAACTGGTTCCATATCTTGGTGGTAGTCAATCTGATCCTGAATGATGCTGGGGTGATTTTTTTTCCTAGATGGAAATAGATTAGTATGATATTGGTTACTTATTCTTCTTCTTTCTTTTCTTTTCTTTCTTTTTTTTTTTCTGAGGCAGTTGGGATTAAGTGACTTGCCCAGGGTCACAACAGCTAGGGAATGTTAAGTGTCTGAGACCAGATTTGAACTCAGGTCCTCCTGACTTCAGGGCTGGTGCTCTATCTACTACACCACCTAGCTGCCCTTGTTACTTACTATTCTTAATAGGATTGTATAACTTTTATAAATTCTACTCTTTAGCTCTAAAAGTCCTTTATGACCTTGCCCTACCCTATCTTTCCATCCTCAATATACATAACTCTCTTTTCTATCCTCTGCAATTCAGACAAATTAGTCTTTTTTTGGTCTGTTACTCACATAGGAAACTCCATGTTTTATCTCTATGCCTTTATCCTGGTCATCCCTTATCCCAGGCATGTGGTCCCTTCTTTCTCCATCCTTATAGAATCCTTTTCTTCAAGACAAAGCTCAAATACCAACTTCTACATATTATCTATCCTTATATCTTAACTGATAGTATTTTCCCTTATTACCTTCTATACAATCTCACATTTTTCTCTGTTTATTCTGTGCATACTTACATATTTACTTGTCTCTTCATTAGAATGTAAGTTCCTCGAGAATAAGGATCATTTCATTCTCTGTGTTTATATTTCTGGCACCTAGAACAGTACTTGATACATGGTGGGTGCTTATAAAACATTTATCAGCTAACTGAGTAGATATTGAAGGACTTGAGGGTAAAGGAATAGGACTAACATAATAGGAAAATGGATCAAAATAATTCTAGTACAAAGGATGTCCAGAATTTAAACTTACAATATTAAGGACAACAGGCTTATTTTCTTCAGGTGCCAGTTCAACCTCTGGGATAGTTAAATTCATAGTCTTGGGATTAGAAGTAACTGCCAGAGAAATAACTTGCTTCCCTTGCATCAATATAGGCATAATTTCAGGTAGTTCCCATACCACAGCAAGAAAAGGATCTTCTTCTTTACCCTTTAACAAAAATACCCTTTAATTAATACCCCTTTTTTCTTTTTAGAAATGCCCTTTCTTTTCTTTCCTTACTTGTTATTTAATATCCTTTTAAAAATCCATTGTATTAAGTGAATTATCAATTTATAAAAATAATTTATAAAGGAATAGCAATATTATGTATTCTAAGCCAAAAATTAGTGTTTTGATAAAAAGAGAAAAGATTTAAGATTGAGAGGTAGCTATGAAAAAACTTCCAAAGAATGTGACACAATCAACCAAGAGACCAGAGTTTTAGCCATACCACTAATTAGCTATGAGACATTTAGATCTGCATCATTTAAAGTAGTATACATATTGAGGAGATCATGGATTTATCAAAGTATTGAAGTACTTTGATTTGACCCCAAATTCTGACCTTTAGCACTTTTGGGATCCTGATTCTTTAATCCAATCCTTATTAGTTTTCTTCCCTAGTTTTGTTTCATTCACAAACTTGTAAAAGTCTGTGATGGTATTGATAATCCCACCCATAAACAGTTTGAATTCAAAGTCAGGAGACTTGAGTTCAGGTTCAGATTCTTTTTTAAAAAAATGTTTTTATTGCTGTTTTTTGTTAATAACATTGTTATTGTTTCCCCCAGTATTATTCTCCTTTTTCCTCCCAGAGAGCCATCCTCTATAATATAATTTTTAAGGCAAAAAAAAAAGGAAAGAAAAAGAAGGAAATCACAATTGTTAATAGATTGAGACAAGTTCTGACTCTCACATAGGTGTGACTTTGGGGAAATCACAACTCTCTAAAAATCATTTTCTCACCTCTAAAAAAGGGAAAATAATGCAGTTGACGCTACCTCAAAGTTGTTGTAAAAAAAAGTGTTTTATAAATGTGAAAGTACTATATAACTATATATCTTCCCCTTATACTTTCCCTGCCTTTACTTCCTTTTTACCTGTCTTAAACCCTTTGAAATCAGTCTTCCTTATTCATTTCCATTGAATTTGTTCTGTCAATAATTATCAAATCCATTGGTATTTCCAGTACATATCTGATACTGTTGACTGCACCATTTTCTTCCTTCCTCTGCTTACAGATGTAGTGATTCCCAGTAGTCTTTATTCTTCTTCCTCCTTCCTTTTCCCTCCTTCCTTCCCCATTACACATTTTCCTTTATAATATTTATTCTTATGACTTCAATTATTATAATTATGTGAATGAACCCCAGATACATATTTCTAGCTATGCAGTTTTCCCCCAGATTCTCCACCATAATTCTGTTTGTCTGATAGATATTGCAATTAGTACAGAGGTTCTTAACCTTTTTATTGTGCCATAGACTATTTTGGCAATCTGCTAAATCCTATGAACACCAAAAAATGATATTTTAAAATGCATCAAATAAAATACGTAGAATTATTAAAAAAACAAATTATATTTTTAAAAATCAAAATATTTTTTAAAAAAGTTCACCAACCTCAGATTAAGAACCTCTACTATTTTGTATATCCTGCTGATATCTTAAACTCAATATGTACAAAACAAAATCCATTATTTTCTCTATGAAACATATTCTTCCTTCTAACGTCTTTATTTCTGTTTGTGGTATCTCCATGCTCTAAATCATCCAACTTTAAAATATTTGAGTTATTTTTGAGTCTTCCCTCTGCCTCATCCCCACCATTCAGAGTCTCATTTACTCTATTTCCAAAATACTCTCTCCCATTCATTCTCTTCTTTATGCTGATTCCAACTACCCTAATTCAACTACCCTCTGGCCTACTATATTGATTTCCCCATGATTGATGTGCTGGCTTCCAATCTCTTCATTTTCTAATCAATCCTTCATACAAACATTGCCAAAGTAATTTGCATAATGCACCATTCTGACCATAATAATCCTCTACTAAAAATCTTTAGTGACTCTTCATACCTATTGAATAGAGAATAAATTCCTTATCATGATTTTCAAAACCTTCTAAACTGTGACTCCAATCCACCTTTTCAATTGCATCTCATGTTATTTCTCTTTAGAAACACTACATTCCAACCAGTGTGATTGTAAGTTCCATGAGGGCAGATACTATTTTATATAAACTGTTTTTAGCCCAGGGATGAAGTTAGTATTATGCTCACCACAGGTTATTTAATAAATTGTTTTATTACTCTGTTTGTTGGACCTCTCACTTTTTGGAATTCTCATCATTGGGCCTTTATTTACATCATTCTATCTGACAAAATGACTTCCATTTCTCTTTCTTTATAGCTCTACCTTTTGAAATCCATTCTATTTTTTTTTTCAGGTCCCATCTGAAGTTCTATTTCCTGCATGCATTCTTCCTGATTCTAAGTCTATCACTATTCTACCTACTTCCCGATCTCAGAGCATTTTATTTGGATCTTTTTGAGAATCTGCCTTGCATTATAATTATTCTTATGCTTATTCATTCCTTTCTATTAGATTAAAAACTCTTTGAGATAAAGGATATTATTTTATTTTATCGTTGTACCTTATAGGACCTAGCATGATACCCTGGATGTGGGTTATTAATAAATATTTAATTAAATTTAATATTTTTAATAAAATTTAAATTTAAATAAATTTAATATAGTTATTTTTAGGGGCATATATGCAAGAGATAAAGAAAAAACAAAAATTCTAATACTTTACAGGCTCACAGATTACATTATATCAATCTGATAGATAAAATCACTTGAATAGGAGAAGAGATATATAATAGTACATATAATAGTGATAGATTGATTTTATACTTTAAATGATTTATAAACCAAATCAAATTTGAAGGCTAAAAAAGAAGGGGAAACTGACAGCTGCTATCTTTTAGACAATTTAAAAAATGACATTTTCCATATCAAGAAATAAAGGAGGTATTGAAACTTAAGGGTAGAATCTTATATAAAGATGTATGATTCCAAAGGAAATTAACTCCATAGTATGAATTCTCATTTTAATTACAAAGATAAAGAAACTCAAGGGCAACTGGTTGGCACAGTATGTAGAGCACTGGATCTAGAATCAGTAATACTTGAGTTTGAATCCAGCCTCAGACACTTATTAGCTGTGTGACTATGGGAAGTCACTTATCCCTGTTTGCCTCAGTTTCCTCATCTTTAAATGAGCTGGAGAAGGAAATGGCAAAGTAATCCAGTCTCTTTTCCAAGAAAACTCTAAAAAAGGTCATAAATAGTCAGATATGACTGAATAACAACAATAATAAAAATAAAAATAAAGAGGTTGTAGATTAAAAGGGATCAGAATATCTATAATTCCTAGATCACAAACTATAGAGCTGGAAGGACCTCAGAGGCTCTCTAAATGATGCAGATTCCTTATTTTACAAATGAAAATACCAAAGCCCAGAGAAGTGGTGACTTTCTCAAAGTTTGTTGTTTGTTGTTGTTATTGTTTGTTCTTCATTTTCTAAGTGGACAAATGACTTCATGGAGTTATGTGCAGAGTTGCACAAAGTCATTCTCTCTTAGAGTGTCAGTAAGCAAGGCAAATGTCAAGATGATTGATGATGGCCCAGGATGCAGAGGATGACCTTGATATCTTTGGTATCTGACCCAAAGACACATAAAGTAAATAGTAGGGTTTGAATTAGAACTCAGGTCCTCTTGACTTCAGATCCAATCCGCTTTCCATTATACTGTGCTACTAATATATCCTCTAGTTAACCTTTGTCAATGTGACCCATTTGCCTAAAAGTTACTATAGGACAGAAATGTATAAATAAAATAAAATTTTAAATGTACTGCAGCAGCCCTCTATAAAAAAGAATGTTGCAGGGGCAGTTAGATGTCACAGTGGAGACACTGAGTTCAAATCCAGCCTCAAGCACCCCCATTTGCCTTGCCAAAAAAAAAGGGAATTTTGGGACAGCTAAGTGGCACAATGGATAGAGCACCAGTCCTAAAGTCAGGAAGATCTGAGTTCAAATCTGGTCTGAGACATATAATACTTCCTAGCTGTGTGACCTTGGGCAAGTCACTTATTCCTAACTGCTTTAGCAAAAAAAAAAAAAAAAGGAATTTTGCAGCAAATTTAACTGTGCCAAAATAGACTTCTGTAGAGGAAGTGAACAGACAGACACATCCTAATCAAACTATTGCTTAATAGAAAGTGCACTACCTCTGGATCCACCCAATCTGGGTTGCAGTTCTAGGTCTGCTATGTATCATCTATGAGCTTCTACAACTCTTCATCTTCTGTAGTTGCCCTTCTTTATCTTTAAAATGAGGGAATTAGATGAGGTTCCTAACTTGAAATTTGTGCACCTTATATTTTCTAAGATTGGACTCTCATTTATTTTATTGAGGTGAAACACATCTGTGTTGCAGCTTATTTCAGAAAAGAACAAAGATTTCTTTAGCTACATTTAATGTATTTTCCTAATTCAAAAGAGTAGTTATGAAGTTGAAATGGCCCATTTAAAACGAATTTGTACAGTAATTAGTGCTTCAAATTGTACTAAAGGTATGTATGGACATAAAACAAACATTAAAAACCCTGTTTCCTCTCTCAAAAGTAATCCCAGGAAATTTATATATGGGGCTGTGTCTCAGTTTTTCTGAACTTAGAAAGGATGTCAAAATGACATATGTGAAATGAAATTTATGTAATATGAAAAATGTAAATTATGAAGGAGAGCATTATGACATATTTTATCCTGTTAACTTGCAAAAGAATTAGCAATTTTTGTGCCTTTGGAAGTCCCTTTCCAAAGTGTCCTTCTGTGAGTCCCAGGATAATGATGAGAGAACAGATGCAAATCAGAGAAACTTTTGACTTCACCTCTCTAAGAGCAGGCCCATCTGCCTTCTTAATCTTTGCTAAGGCTTCATAATGCCTTTCTTATTCAAGTTGGAAATTATTTCTGAATTTTAGTCCTTCTGACAGAGACAAGGAGAACAGATTCACTCAATAATCAGGATAAATGATATAGCTTTAATTACTTATATAAGGAAGGAATTAGCATTCCTGGGTGGTGGTAGATACAGGAAAAACAAGGAGGCTTGTTTAAACCTTCCAATAATAATGGTTTACATATTATGCTGTGTTGTTTGCAAAACACTTTACATACATTATCATATTTGATCCTTACAACAACCCTGTTAGATTGGTGATATTATAATTCCCATTTTCTAGATGAAAGAACTGAGTCATTAACTTTAAGTTCAGGAACACACAGCTAGTGTCTCAGGTAAGGTCCTAAAACAGGTCCACTATTTTATTCACTACACCAAGCTTCCAATTGAAACCATTGGGTCCTGAATTTCAAAACAAAGTTATTTTGATGACAGGGTGACTTTGTTCTCCCTGAACAGGAATAGGTTCTTTCTCTGATCCTTATGTACAGTCAGAAATTTTGTATGATCTACTCCTCCAGTGACTAATCCTAAAAAGGTCTTGGATAGCATCCCAGATATAGATAGCTTCTGTATACTCTTGGTCAAAGAGCCCAGCTTTGCTCTTCAGCAAAGCTTTGGTCATCTGACTGAAGTAGTTTAATAAATCTCCTTTGCTGGCAGCTAAGGGCAGGCTGCTGGTGGCTGGGCAGCCATTCTTCCCAGGGGACAATAAATATACTAAGGAAACCAAAGGGAGAGGTAGTGAGAATAATCCTGACAAACTTAAGAGAGAAAAAAAATAACCCAACTGTGGTTAAATATAAAGATGATCCACTAAAAGATGCAAGTAAATCCTACATAAACTTCAAAGGGTAGAAAAATCAGAAAATACATGCATAGATAAAATGGAAAACCTGTAGAAGTTTGATCTTCCCATTGAACTCCAGAGCTAAGATCAGGTAGTGATTTTTTTTATCGGTCGTTAGGAAGGTTAGCTGGCTCAAACAATGATCATCATCTTTCCAGTCTTTCCCTTCAAATAACATTTTCATTTCTTGTCCACTTCCAAAATCCCAAAGTTTAACTGTGCCTAGATAAGAGGAGAAAAAATAGTGATTAATAGATATTTTCTCAGAAAAGAACAATCTGAGTTTCTAACAAGCAATAGAACAAGGCATTTTTCTATTAAGCTATGGATTCTCTATGTGTGTTTATATATTAAGACAAACAGAGCTTTAAACCTTGGGTTCACTTCTTATAACAAATAAGAGTAGCCCTAAACAAAATTATATACTCAGTTACACACACACACACACACACACACACACACACACACACACACACACAAGCAAACTCTATTTTAGGAATCTCTAATTTCCTTATTCTGTAACCTCTTCTCCCTCTTTATCAGTAGCTTCCTTTATTTCAGAATAAGGGGCTTGACTGTGGTGTACTGGAATTGAAGGGTTTCACTTCCTCCAGAACAGAGAGAGTATACATTCTCCCCAGGTAGTCTGGAAATTGCCATCCCTGAATCTTGCCCCCCATTTCTCTTTCAAATTGCACCACATGGTGCAACTAATTCCCTTACCCAGCTTCAGCAACTCACATCCCATCAAATAGGATACTTTTTCCTGGGCTCCTTCTTGTATCCAACCTCAAAATGGGTACAGGTATGGCTTTCTGGGGGATAGGTCATTCCTTCTCATGGCACAACTGTTCCTATTGTTGTACTATTGGTTCTCTCCACCCCCCATTATTTTTACCCTGAGTAAAAAAGTTTTCTTCTCTCAGCTTTAACTGTTTACCTCTCTTGTTTCCTAAGTATATCAAAACATGCACAAAAATAAAAGGCTCCCTTATATCTTATAGACTTTGACAAGTCATCTGTGACAATGTTTTATGACTCCCAGCTACTGTTTCTTTTAACCTCACCTCTAAATCTGTAATTCTTGTTAAAGGACTTTATGAGACCAGAAATCAGGTAGGAAAATTGATGATGGGATAGGATGGACATAGGGACAGTTCTAAATGTAGGCTTACTGGGGCTCCAGAAACAATCAGGAGGTATCCTCCAAATGTGGAATTTAGTCTAGCATAAGTCTGGCCTAGATAGTTAATCTAATTTAGTTATTAAATAATGTGTAGAGGGAAGGAAGTTATTTAGAAGTTTAAAAAGCCAATCTTTGTTTTACTTTTATTTCCTTAGACTATAAGCTTGGGCGTTAAGGATTATAAAGAAAATTATCCTGTATAATTGGCTTCTGTCAATGGATGCTTTGAGATCCCAAGCTTGTCTTCCAGTTATGCTACTAGCAAAAGTTTCTAGCTTCCTTTTTTCCACCCCCTCTTGCCAAAAAGCTTCTTCTTCTCATCTGTCTAAGCTAATATTCCAGTTGCTTTTGATGAAGAGTCCATTCTTAGTATTTTTTCTAACCCTGTACTCCCAGCATTCCTGACCTGAGTCTACACTAGACCATTGCTCCACTCTCATGATGCAGTGATCATGCTATTACCTCCCATTTGTCTACAAAAAGCACAGTGACAGAACCAAAGGTTTCTATTATCTGAAATCTTTTGACATTCAGGGAACTTGGGGAATAAGATTCAAGTTCAATGAAAAAGAGAGCAAGGAGGTGAGTGCAATAAGGCGGAAAAAAGTTCAGGATGATGAAATAATGTAGAGATAGCGATAATAACCTCTCCAATTTGTTCCAGGCTTATTTTTACAAGGCCTTTTCATCTTTCTGCTCATTTGCCTCTGTATCCTTAAAGCAATTTGTATATGTAAAATGTGACATAAGGCATTGTTATAATCATAAGAGGGGAGTCAACATCTGGCTCTGACACTAATATGATCTGAAATGAATCATTCAAACTCTCTGACCTCAATCTCCACATCTGGAACATGAGGGAGATGACCTAGATTATCTCTGCAATCCCTTCCAGCTTTAAATCTATGATTCTGTGCTTTTATTTATGAGTCACTGTTCAAGTGCTTGCTTGTACTGGTTTGCCCTTCTCAAAGTTCAGTCCTTTACTATTTGCTCTCTTTTCCATCCTCTTCCTTTCTCCTGTTACTAAAGTCTATAATGGCTATATCTTCATGTCAAAGAAAGGATGTTAAATAACAAATGAAATAAATGTGTAGGTGAGCTGAACCCTTTGCCAGGTTCCAGGACCCATTTTTGGTAAAAGGAGTGACTAGCGAAGATTAGGATGTTAGCTGAATCCTGTAGCTTATATGCTATGTGATACAGGATTATCAGGCAGCTAGGTGGTATAGCAGATACAGAGTTCTTGGCTTGGAAGCAGGAAGATTCATCTTCCTGAATTCAAATCTGGTCTCAGATACTTACTGTGTGACCCTGGGCAAGACATTTAACCCTGTTTGCCTCAGTTTCCTCATCTGTAAAATGAGCTGAAGAAGGAAATGACAAACTACTCCAATATCTTTGTCAAGAATATCCCAAATGGGACAAAGAGTTAGACATAGCTGGAAATGAATGAACAGTAACAAGGAACAATAGCAGTGATAAAGCAAATCTAAGCAAGAGGCATTTCCATCAATCCATATCAAGATCTATAAATATAAAACCAAAGCCTGGAGATATGGAATTAGTGATGTTAAGGTCATCAAAGTGAAACTGACGTTAGCATCATACTTTCCCACTCAAATCTGCTCTTTCCCAGCACACCATCCCACCAAAAACAAATAAATTCTTAGCCCTATTGATTGCAGATGTCTAGGGGGTTAACATAGGCAGGGATACTCCTCAAGAGATGTCTTACCAGTGTATGCCCCTGTAGCAAGAACAAATCCACTCTTATCAATAGCAGCAGTTGTTACTTCAACGTTGCTTCCATGGGGATCAAAAATCTGATATATTTGGTGTCCTGTATCTAATTCCCATACCTAATAGAGAGAAATCAAATGATCAATTTGTCTTTTAGTTCATATGAGAACATTTGATAATATTCAAAGTATGTCATACTTGCTAACTATTACATATAACTTATACTCTATCCAAGATTATTTCCGAAAAAAAAAGAAAATTATTGATGATATTGTGTGGTCTAGTTATTAGTCTAGTAGCTTTGAACTATATAAACAACATACAATAGATATCTATGGCAGTTATTCTCTTGATCATAAAGCAGATAGTAATTTGGATAGGAAGTAAGATGTTGTTTATGCATTATAGGCCTAAACCAAAGTGAGCAACAGGGCAAAAGATGAATCAGACTTAGAAGAATTGAACTAGACATATGTATAACCATTATAAAGCATCTTAAAATAGCAATAGAAATGAATAAAGAATCATAGGCTTTGAAGGAACTTTCCAGGTAATTTATTTCAACACTTTTATTTTATAGATGGAAATACTAGATAGGTCAAAATGACTTTGGGATCTTAGAGGAGGGAAAGGGACCCACCTGTGCAAGAATGTTTGTGGCAGCCCTTTTTGTAGTGTCTAGAAACTGGAAACTGAAGGGATGCCCATCAATTGGAGAGTGGCTGAATAAATTATGGTATATGAATGTTATGGAATATTATTGCTCTGTAAGAAACGACCAGCAGGACGATTTCAGAGAGGCCTGGAGGGACTTGCATGAACTGATGCTGAGTGAAACGAGCGGAACCAGGAGATCATCATGCACAGCAACAACAGTATTACATGATGATCAATTCTGATGGACATGGCTCTCTGCAATAAAGAATTGCCTCAAACCAGTTCCAGTTGTTCACTGAAGAAAACCATATACACCCAGAAAGAGGGACATGAAATATGGACCACAACGTAACATTTTCATGATCTCTATTGACATTTGCTTGCATTGTGTTGCCTTTCTCTGATTCTTTTTTTTTCTTGTAGATATGATTTTTCTTGCATAACTTCTCAAGCATTTCAACATTATTAACATGTAGTGGACTTCCTGCCATCTAGGGGAGGGGAGGGGACTGGGGGTAAAATTTGTATTGGAAAGCTTTGTAAAGATCAAGGTTGGGGAACTACCCATACATATGTTATACAAATAAAAAGCTTAAAATTAAAAAAAAAATGACTTGCTTAATGTTAGATAGCTAGGCTATAGTGGTACTAGAAGTAGAAAATGGCTCTCCAGAGTCTCAGACATACTTTCTTGTTATTACATGGGGGCACATGATAACACGAACTTTAGAAAAATAAGACTAAGAAAGATTATTGGTAGTGTGTTCAAGAAAAGAGTAACTCCAATCATAGATGACAATCTTCTTTGGCTAGATTTTTCATTAGAAGCTTATTCATGAGCTATCAAGATTTGATAAAGGTTGGAAGTGGTTAGGAAAGGAAAGTCTTTATAAATCAATCAGTTTACTTAGATTTTATTTTCTATGTACCAAGCAGTTTTTTGAGCTATATACAATTCTGTTTCCTAAATTGGTTTATTAATCCAAGAAAGGATTGAAAGCCCCATATAAAAGATCAGTTCTACTTCTGAATTGTTTTCTGATGTTTTCAGTGTCACATGAGCTGTAGCATAAACCAATATGGTATGATGGTAATTTAATATAATTTTTAAAGGGCTTATGTAGTGAACACTGTGGAGGTAATGGAGATTCACAACAAAAAATGAAAACAGGTCCTGACTTAAAGGAGTTGACATTTTTTTTTTGCTTTTTGCTGAGGCAATTGGGGTTAAGTGACTTGCCCAGGGTCACACAGCTAGGAAGTGTCTGAGACCAGATTTGAACTCAGGTCCTCCTGACTTCAGGGCTGGTGCTCTATCCACTGCACCACCTAGCTGCCCCAAGGAGTTGACATTTTACTGAGAATAAACAATATGTATCAATACAAAACATACACACAACAAATACATGTATTTGTGAGTGGGGAGCAAGAACAATAACTAAAGAAAACAGAAATGGCTTCTTGTAAAAAAGGTAGACTTTGGGTTAGATATAAAAAAGAAATTAAAGATTGCAAGAGAGAGACCTAAAGAGGGAGAGCATTCCAGGAATGAAGGACAGTCTGTGTGAAGGCAAAATTTTCAAAGATGAAAAATCATGTACATCAAATAATTTAGTGTTGCTGGAACACAAGAGTATGAGAAGTTAAGTAATGAATGATGAGCCTAGAAAGATAAGTTGAAGGCAGATTATGAAGGGCATTAAATGTCAAATAGAGGAGTGGGCATTTAGGGTTAGAGTCACGATGAATTTTCTTGAATACAGGGCTGGGTGGTAGTCATAAAGTCAGATTTATACTTTAGAAATGTTTGGCAGTTGCATTGGATGCGGGAAGAAATTGGATGAGGGAAGTCAGTTAAGAAACTATTGTATAAGCTAATAGGAAGTTATGAGACTGAATATTTTATTCTGTGAGCCAGGTTTGGTAGAGATTGAATGACCCAGTCCTAAAGGACTTGGGCAAACAGGACTAAGATGCCTAACCCTAGAATCCATAGTGACTCCAACAAGGTAAGCAGCCCTTAGGGAACCCAAATATTTTTTCCCTGTCAACATAACCATTGTGAAGTATCTGCTACAGTTGAAGAGATTTTAGAAAGAAACATAATTTCTTAATAATGTTTTTTTTTGTTATTATTCATCTTTTATTCTTAAAGAGGACCGATGATATCATCAGGGTGATGCTTTGACTTTGGAGTGAATTGGATTTAAATGAGGCAGAGCTACACCTCAGTCTTTCCTCCAATCATTGAAGTTCAATGCCACAGCCAACCTTCAAGTGGTAGTGTTTTATTTAGTAGACAAAAAACCAGGGCCTCATTTCCCAGGAGAAACCAGTGCCAGAGAACAGGGAATATTTCATTCTGGAGAAGACATAGAAATCTAAGGAAAAATGAAAAGGATGAAGAGAGAACTCAAAAGAGTTTCATAGAGGACAATACATGGCAATTTGGAAATTCTAGGCTACTAAAGGTAGACACACAAATTGTAGCAAAGGGATGGAATGACTTCTGGGCAGGCTAACAGGATGTAAGGCAGAAGCAGAACTGCTTTCTCCATTTTATTGGTAGAAACTTGGATTGGAGAAGCTTCTTTTCCACATTATGCTATAGAAGAAGAGTGTGGGAATGCACTCATTTGTGGAATGATAGCTGAGTTTTCTAATTTAAATTTTTTTTCCTTTTTTTTTAATCAGTCAATCAGAGTAATTAATCAAAAGCCTGTGGCTGATTTTGTCAGCATGAGTACCTAGACTGGAGACTTTAAAGGATCTTAATTTCATACTAAGTATCCTAGGTTTACTTACTAGGAAGTATGCCCCTCCTTTACTCTACTTCAAACAGGAAGCCATGGTTGTAAAGAGCTACTCCTGGCTGGCCCGAAAGTGATATCTTGATTCTTTATTTTGAAAAACCTGTTGATTTTATACTGAATGGTACATATTGTATGACTTTGGACAGTCAAACAAGGAAATAATAAATAAAACTTTTAATTTCTTATAAATAAGAGTGATATTCATGTATAAGTGAATTATCACATGCCATTTAGTGGCACTTTATTATATTCTGAAAACCATTTTCTTCTAATTATCTAAGTCTCTAAAAATCAAATAGTCTTTGTTTTTTATCTCAGTATTTAAACATTCTTTATCTCTCCTTTAGAGGAATTCACAAGTAATTAGCAAGTGTTAAAAAGAGTCTTGGATTGAACATCAAAAGACCCCTTGAGTTCTGCCTCATTCTTTTATTAGCAAAATGGAGATAATGATTCCTGGGACCACCTACCTCATTAAGTTATAATGAGGAATGTATTTTTTAATCTGAAAAGTATTACATGTACATGCATTATTTGTAAGTGTAAGCACAAATAATACATATTTCAAAGAAAATTGGAAATTACCAATTTCCCCCTCTATTTGCTAATTATAATAATTCATGCACGATTGAATTTTGATTGGAAATGTTTACAAGTATTTAATTTCTTGAATTCTTATACACTTATTAAAAGGTGATTTAGGGAGAAACAATATTGTTAGTTTTGTCAGAATGCATTTCCTGATTAAAGCTAGAATTCTAATTCGTTAGCAAAAGCTTTTTTAAAATAATAGTATTAAGGTTTGAGTTTTGTTTGAAATGAAATTATTCAATTCTGAATCTTAGAATTGTAGAACACATATGTAAAGCACTCCACCATCTCACCTAGGTTAGAAGTATATCAGCCAATCATGGTCCTGATCTCACTGATGACTGACATGGAAGCTTTGAGTTGTTCCATTTCCAATCTGGGCAGGTCCAGAGGCCCCTTATTCTCTAAGATTCACCATAGTGGTGCTAGCCTTAATATGTACAATTGGTTAGCTCTAGTCACTGCAGCTTCAAGCCATATACCTGGCTTCTTAACAACAGGGGTTAGAAATGTAACGTGCCCTGGAAATAGTGGATATTTAATAAATGATTATTAAATAGAAGTAAAACACTAATAACTCACCATGTTCAAAGCGACATAAAGGAAAGAGTAATTGGGAGTCATGTAAAAATCTCATTTTCTACAAAAGGCAGAAGGGTAGGTAATGATTACAAATGAAGTCTTTACTGTTTCCATTACATGTCAAGAGATAAGTCAAGAGAAAGATGGATATAATTTCTGATTTAGCTAATTATATTTAGTCTGGTTAGATAGGTATTTTCTTTAATGCCTTGGACATAATAGTTTGGTTATTTGGAAAAGATAGGGTAAAAATTTTATAACACATGTCTCCAAGAAGCTCAAAGCACTTTTCAAGTCTCTCAACTGATCATTAGATACCCTGATGAAATTTGCAACATGTATTATCCTCCCCCAATTAATTTCAAATTAAACTATCATTCAATAATAGATAATAGAACTGAGGACAATTCCTATTTCCAATTCACAATTTTCAGAGCATTTAGGGAAATTTTAGGGTCTTTAGAGATGATTATTCTGGTCTTACATTACTTGATTTGCCATGTGGTTCATTCATGGTACAGAAGGAAGGGTTCTGAATTTTGAATCAAAAGCCCTAAGATAAAAACAGTCTTTGTTGCTAATATTACCTATGTAACTCACTAAGCTTGTCTTTCTTTACTGTTAAAGATAATGACATATGACTTCTAAGGCTCCCTTTTCCATAGTCCATATATTCTGCTAAAAGGTAATTTAAAGATTTCTCATATTGCTCAGTGAGAGAAGTCTAAACAGATTTTGGAAATCAGAGCTGCATATTCTAAATAGAATTTTAGAGATGAAAAATTTAAAAAAAGTCTCCTTCATTTTTCAGAATCTTTATCTCATACACTTCTTTTCTAGTTTTTAAGAGCTCCAGGAGACTAGAGACATAGCCATCTAAAGAACTGTTTGATAAGAATAGGACTAGGCTATATGTCGTAATAATAGTAGCAGCAGCAGCAGTAATGTGATATATGAGTCCTTGTAGGGATTACAAAATGAAAATACTTGAAGTAACTTTCCAGAGGGCAGCTATTTTTGCTTTAAGGATTTTCACTTTTCAACCTATAAAAGATGACAGCTCATCTATGGGATGTTTCCTTGTTTTTCCCAGTAAAAGACCTCTTTGTCTTTAATAAAAACTAATGGTGAAACCCTGGACAAATAATAAACTCCCTAGGGCTCAGTTATCTTCATAATGAAGAGATTGGACAAGATGATCTCTGATATTCTTTTCAATTCAAGTGCTATCATCCTTTCTTATTGGGAAGCCAATGCCACCTAGAATCTATCTGAGGGCATGTGTAGGCAGCCAAAGGAGATTGCTAGAAAGTTGTAGAAATTGTCCAAACTCTATGAAGAATTTGGGTCCAGCAAATCTCTAACATTTCAAACCAGAAAATCAAGTAAGGATAACTTGGATTTATATAGCACATTAAGATCAGTCTCACCAGTGTTTACCACAGTACCCCATACATAGTAGGGTACTTAATAAATGAGGCTTGACTGACTTGTAAAGCAGTGCAAGTATTATTATCTCCATTTCACACAAAGGAAAATTGAAGCTCAGAGATGCTAAAAACCTGAACCATTATCAAACAGATAGCAAGTGTTAAAATGTAGATTTTAATCTAGGGCTCCTGCTTTTCAACACAGAATTTTCCTACTAACCTATTCTTTCTCTTCCCATTCCTAATAAATAAATGTTTGATGAATGGATTGAGCCACTTCCAAAGGCTAAAAAGCCAGTAGCCACTTAGAAATACCTCTATGAGAGCAGTGTGGAGAAATGGCATTAGTATGATTTGTGGTCCCCTTCTTATCCCCACTCTTAGAAACAACCTCTACAAGATATTAGAAGTCTATAGAATGTGTTTCCAAAAGATATTTCAAGTTCTATCCATCATACAGAGAAATATTCAGATTCAGAAACAAATATAAAAGAGAGCGAAAAATCCCTAGGTCACTAAATAATTCATCATTCTGCAACATCAATCTCTATTTTTAGATGTTTGTGGAGCAACATGGAATGAGTCTTTGACTTTCCCCACAAAACTGAGCTATACTATACTTTAGACAAATTTTTGTTGCTACAACTACTAAAAAACGTCAATCACCCTGATAATAAATTGAATTTCCATGTGCAAATAATGCCTCTAAGGAATATGAGGGCAATGACAAAGTCAGTTTGTAAGAAATAAGTTCAAAGTGTAGATCAGATCCTCATCTTTATTATATTCACTTGAATTACCTTTTGTAGTAGACAAAAATTGCACCAACCCAGTACTGATTGGAGTCACCATGCTACATGGACTGAAAAGACCTACTTTTCATAGATTATCCATTGTCTTCGGAAATATAAAAGACCAAAAGTAGTTCCAGAAATACAGGCTTACATCATAAACACCAGTACTCTTGCGAAGTTACTCAATAATGTTTTTGTGGGAAAAAAAGTTTCCTTTTGGTTTGCCTTTTATTTGTTTGAAGAACCTAATTTATACTTACTTTGATGATAGATTCAGAGCAAATAGTGAGTAATTGGTGAAAAGTTCTGTTATAAACCATGACATTGATGTCTCGATCATGACTATGTGGGATCTGTTTTGTGTCTTGTATCATCCGAGTCAAAGGATACATGTCAATAACACTGGATCCTATTATAGAAAAAGGAAAAAAATCAATAATTAATAAAGAACAATACATTTATAAAATATAAAAATAAATATTTTAAAGAAACATTTTAAGCACCTACCATTTATAAAGCATTCTTAGGTGGTAGCAATACCAAAAAAAAAAAAGATAAAATTCTTGTCCCCAAGAAGCTCACAACTTAATAGTGAAGGAGAAATATATGTTCAAATAATCATGACACAAGGTACAATGTGAGAAACACAATGGGAAAGTTCAAACAAAATGAAAGAAATTTAAGAGAGATAAAGTATTTCTACCTAAAGGGGTTGATGTGAGAAAAAAGCACAAAGATAGGAGAGAAAGGAGTAAGAATAATGGTTGATATATATTCTATTCTGACTAGAATTGAAAGGGGAGGAGTATGAGATAAATCAGGTCAGATAGGGAGAGATGGATTGTAGAAGGATGTCAGAATGCAGACTTTATATTTTATTTGTGAACAATGGGCAATAGTAATGCTGTGATACAATTGTTGAATTAGGAAGATTACATCAGCATGAATATTGAAAATAAATGAAGAAAATAGAAATTGGAAACAGCAAAGTGACTTAGGATACTATTATAATTGTACAATAGGGAGGAATAAAGAGTTTGCTTGATAGTAAGGAGAGATGAAAGAAAAGGATGGGTAGGAGAGATATTACAGAGGAGAAATGGAGAGTATTTGAGATTTTAAGCCTGGTTGAGTGGGAGATGATGAGGCCATCAACAGAGACAAGAAGTTAAAAGGTGGGGAAGCTTTTGGGCAGAAAATATTGAGTATTTCATATATTTGAGTTTGGAATGTCAGAGGGCCATGTAAA
>JAJPUD010000636.1:404435-428557 GCA_023553655.1 Myrmecobius fasciatus | reverse complement strand
TGAGTATTTCATATATTTGAGTTTGGAATGTCAGAGGGCCATGTAAATGGAGACCAGAAGACAATTGGAAATTTAGTTATAGGGAGACATCAGGGTTGACAGTGTTTATCTGAGAGTTTATCTATAAAGATAATAATTACAGCCTTGGGAATTTGTGTAGGGAGCTAGTATAAAGACACTCAGGTGTTTGAAAGACACTCAGGGTGTTTAGTGACTGATGGGGAGTGAAAAGTCAGAGAAGTAAGAAGAAAACTAGGAGGGAAATTGTGATGTGAAACCATATAGGATTGTGGCTACAAATAACCAACAAGGAAATCATTATTATTCTTTGTTTTTCAAATGACGCTTGAATTGAGTTGTTCCCTTTAAGGAATTTTTTGACAAATGAGGCGAACAGGGTTTAAACATTAAAAAACAGTCCATTTTGACCTTATTAATTTTTCATTGGTCACTAAATCCTGTTTGCTTATTTGTGTGTTTTTCCTTCCTAATATTTTGCCTTCTTTTCTCCACGTTAATGCAAAGTATAAATGGTGATTGTCAAACTGCTGTATGGAAGCTTTCATTTGGTGACTGGGATTAGTGTTTATGAAAGACTTTCTTTAAAAAAAAAGCTTCTTAAAACATAACCTTATTAACTATAGCTAATCATGATGATTCTAAAGCAGTGGGACTTTATAAAACATTATGGCAAAAGTAAATAAAATTCATTTCCAAGTTATTATAGTGAATTAGGTTAGATTCTCCATTTGGAAATTGAGCTTAAGTGTTTGGCTTGCCTTCAAAAGTCACACAATGAGCTATAGAAATGGGAATATAAATCCATAAACAACTCACTTTTTGTTTTTGTGTTCAAGCTACTTCTGCAGCTAATTAAATATGTGACTTTAGACAAATCACTTAGCTAGCATATTAGATTTAGAGCAGGAGGATCTGGGTAAATCCCAGCTTTGCTTCTTACTACTTGTATAAATAGTGCTTTGCAAAATTTAAAACAGTTGTTGATGTGGTGACTAAACTTTGCTCAAAATTGTGTTTCAACAAGCCTCTCCTCCCCCCCCCAATTATGTAAATTCTAGCAGAACTGTATGCAGAGAACACAACCTTTTTCTTTTATTCCTCCTCTCTAGATATTCTGCCTGCCTGAGAACCTAGCTACTATGATGATAAATGGTCCTGAAATGCATATCTAGATTGTTACAGATACAGGCTAGCACAATGAGAAGTAAAATGGCATGCAGTTATTATTATATTACTTTTTAGGGAAAGGAATGTAGTAGAGAGCTGGTTTAAAATTTAAACAGATTATTCTGGAGCTGACTTTTTTTCCAAGGGGTGAAAAATGATGTATTTTTATCACTGATATCAAGTATTATGTGAAAGTGGCTAATCACTGTAACTCAACAAAGATCTTATTAAAAATTCAGAGAACACAGAAGTGAGAAAAACATCAGCAAAGTGAAAGTGATTCTGGAGAAGGCAATGATTTTTCAGTGATTTCTTTGATAGCAACCCATAATTAGTGGTCAGAAGGAAAAAATGCATTGAACATTTAGTCTTCATGAAGCAAGAACTTCCAACCCTATTCTTTGTTAACCATTAAAGCCCACCTTCACCAACAGTGCCCAGCCTTTTCTAGATGGGACTCCAATTTTTTTTTGAATATAGCTCCAGTTTCTTCAATAATAATCTTAAAAGACTGAAGCCAAAGGCCTATTTTCATTCTGTATGGATTTGACCTCAAGTGCAAAGGAAAGAAAATGGTCCAGGGCCTGTCCTGGGTACATACAAAGAAGGTACAGAAATGACTTGTTGAGCAAAATGCTTGTTAAGCTCCGACTGCCTGTGTAGCTGTTAGAAGAGGAACCTCATTAACTCTCTTCAGAAAGAGGAAGCAGAACTGGCTGGCTGGATAGCATGAATGCTGCTTTTATGTGCCAACAGCATCTATGCCATTCCTTCTCTGTTGCAACCAGACCAAGATGCAACATGAATATCCTAAGAGCATTTTCAAAGAAAATAATTCTACCCACAAGCCAACTACCCCCATCAACCTACCTGTAGAAAAAGAGGAGGGAAGTAGTTACAAATATCTACTTGTAGCAAGTTAAAGTTAACAAATGTAGCAAACACTTTCTCCAGTATTCCTCCTTATCTAGTAAATAAAATGCCCATGTAAAAAAAGATTTTAGAAAAATGAAAAGGACTTCATCTCATCAATAGCTAACTGAACACACTGACCTGTGACAAGCACACCGTAGTTTTGATCAAATATCATTGCATAGATCTGCATGTCCCCTGGTCCTCCTTGACTGTCGTGAAAAACTTGTAACAGTGAAAGAGTTTGTATATCCCACACTCTAAAAACCTGGGAAAGGAAATGCATATAATTCAACACAGCCAATTAAATTAATTACATAAGGGAATATATGAAACTATTTTCAGAATCTGAAATAAGATCTTATAAATCTGGCAGCAGAAACAGGTAAAATGATAAGCCATAAATATGTCAAACTCCAGCTCATATCTTATTTATGTTACTATTTATCATCCTAGGAGGAGAACAACAGAAATGATTAAAGATATGATGCATCAGAATATAATAAACAGCCACAGGAACTGGATTTTTATATCAATTCAATTTAATAAGCTTTTTCTAAACCAGACAGATTATAGATATAGACAGACAGACAGACAAATCATAGATAGATAGATAGGTAGAGATAAATGAGATAATGTGGTTAGACCTAAGAAAATAAAAAGAGATGCAACACATACCAATCTCTCAAGAAGCTTACATTGCAATGAGGAGGGAGGAAGGAAAAAGGGAAGAAGGAAACACACACAATGGTGTGATGGATGGATTTTAAGCCAGGAGACGAGGATTTAAATCCCATTGCTTCTATAGGCATCAAATTTTCTAAGCATTTGTAAAATGAAGGGTTTGGATCAATCAATAAATATTTATTAAGAACCTGCTGGGCAGGTAGGTGGTACATTGAATAGAGTGCTGGACCTGATGTCAGAAAGACTCATCTTCTTGAGTTCAAATCTGGCTTCAGATACTTTCCAGTTGTGTGACCCTGTGCAAGTCACTCAACTCTATTTTCCTCAATTCCCTTATCTGTAAAATGAGCTGGAAAAGGAAATGGCAAACCACTCCAGTATCTTTGCCAAGAAAATCCCAAAGAGTGTTATAAAGAGTCATCCATGACTGAAACACTCTTCTAGGCTTTGGGGATCATACTCCTTCAAGGTCCTTTACTCCAAACTCCTTGATTTTGCAGATGAGGATAGTGAGGAAGAGAAAAGTTAAATAATGAAGGCAGAATTGAATCAGTTCTTACCCTCAAGAAACTTACACTCTATCGAGGAAACAACATATAGACCAAATACATGGCAAATTTTGGTGGGGAAGGCACTGATAATTGGGGGATCAGGAAAAGTCTTAAGTAGGGAATGGTACTTGATCTGAATTTTGAAAGAAGCAAGTGATTCTAAGAGATAGAGGTATGGGACTCCCTGACATGGGAGTCAATCATGTCAGAGACATAGGAGATGGAATGGCATGTGGGAGAACATCTAGAAGACATGTTTTCTTAAATCATAGAATGTATCAAGGGGAGTGATGTACAGTTATCCATTGCACATCACAGGGGTCATGGGGGTGATACCCCAGAAATCTGAAAAATCCATATAAAAATTTTTGGCCCTCTCTTCATATCAGAAAAAAGTCTAGATGTTTTCTTTTTCTTTTATGAGGTATTTACAATTCCTTATTGTAAAATTTAAGCTGATATTATATATAGATTTTATGCATTTCTGAATTTCCAAACAATTTCTGTGTCATCTGCTGGCCTTCCTAGGTCATCTGCAACTTCTGCACTCCCTCCCAAATTCCCATGTAATTTTTTAAACTGAGCTACAATATATTGAAATCATGATGAAAGAAGTTGAGATATAGAAGGGATAGCTATATAAGAAGCCTGGAAATACAGGCTGAAATGAGTCTGTGAAAACTTTTAAATGACCCAGGAATTTGTACTTGATTTACTGTAGCTTACTGAGTAGCAGTGTGATGCCAATCTATCAACAATCATTTAATATATGTTGGATTCTATATTAAGCACTAGGAATTTAAAAAAAAGACAAAACAAAGGTAACCCATTCTCTGTCTTCAAGGAGCCTCTAGTCTAATGGAAAAAGAAAATGAATAAACAACTATGTGTAAACAAGAATATGGAGGATAAATTAGAGATAATCAGCAGAAGAAAGGCAAGAACTATGACTTAATAATATTTCTCTAAGGAAATTTCCACCTCTAAATCTTTGTTTATGGTACAGAAATAATTGATACCAAGAGAAATGAGATATAGGCAAAGAAGAGGTCCAGAGAAAGTGTTAGAAGAAATTTGGGCAGAAGAGATCATTTTTTAGTCAGGAAGAAGTATTCACAAAGATGATGCTAATAGAGATGATCCTTAAAGGAAAGTTAATGCCCATGGTCATAGGGCAAATCACTTGACCTCTTAGCCTCAGGCAGTAAGATTTATCTATTCAATTATAGCTGAATTTATAGCTGAATTGTTCATCCTGGTGGACAGAATTCATTTATTTGATTTTCCACACACATATATGGCAGGTAGGTAGCACAGTGACTAAAGCAGTGTGCCTGAAAGAAGCCCTGAGATCCAATCCAATTCAGACATTTACTAGACAAGTCAATTAATCACTGCTAGCCTCAATTTCTTCAACAATAAAATGGGGATAGCAATAATTTATTTCCTAGTATTGTATGAAAATCAAATGAGAATATTTATAAAGTGTTTAGTACAATATCTGGCACTTTGTAAACACTTAAGTGCTTGTTTCCTTTCTTTTTCTCTCCCTATACAAATATATACATATGTAATATATATGTATGTATATCTAAATTATACCACTCTCATTTTTTCATATGCATGACTCTCCAGCTAAATGGCTCTTCTGGGACAGAACTTCTTTTGTATGCTATAGTAGATAGTGTCAGACCCATAATCTAAGTTCAATAAATGCATGTTGACAAACTGGATAAATCTGGTTTAATTTAGTTTTTAAAAATCATTATGTGAATACATGAAGGATCTGTGATTTTGACAGGGTATAAAACTTTTACTGTCCTATAACTTAAGATTTATGGTTCTTCACAATCTGACTTTATCCCTATACTTTGGGGTCTATAATTACTGAAATCCTCCAGCTTCATCTAATCCATTAGCCATGATCCTGACATTTCATTGGTCTTTTTTGCCCACTTTTAACCCTAGGATTCATTCTTTTGACTTTTCCCTCCCTATTATCTAAAATATACTTGTCTCTAACCCCTGAGCTTTTGCTAAACCTACTGTGGAAATTTTTAATCCATATTCATTTTTATTATCTAATTTCATTGTTCCTGGTTTATGGTTACTAAAAGAAAATGCAGAATTGCAAAAACTTGATCCATTAAAAATTCATTCACTTCATTTTATTCTTCCCCTCTGTTCAGTAATTCAATTACCCGATGATTCAAATCTAAGCTTCTTCTGCTTAGCAGACCTAGTTCTCTGCAGTCTGCTTTACCCTAACTTTATTTTTCATTATTACTTATCATGGCCTGTCTATTCTTGTCAGCCTAATCTCCTTATTGTTCCCATCATATACCATGCTCATTCTCACAGTTGTGCCTTGTTAATGTTCTTCCTTTTCCTATGATGCCACTAGAGTGGTCTAGAGCTGGAAAGGACCTCAAAGGGCCACCTAATCTTTCTCATTTTATAGATGGGGAAACAGAGGCCCAAAGAGGCAAGTAACTTGCCTAAGATTATATAATAATGCCCACTAGTCATCAGAGGGGTGATTTGGCTCCCACATCATCTGACTTCAGTGTCAAAAGCTCTTTCTATCTAACTATGCTGTCTCCCTTTAAAGACAGACATGAGGAATGTGCCATGAGCCTATATCTCCAGAAGAATCTTCAGAGGATCCTTCTCTTGGAATGTCCTCCCTTTCTGTTCTATCTATTAATGTCTTTCAAGATGTGGCTCAATCCTTATCTCTTCTGTAAAGTCCCCTTAATGACATCATTGTGAAGTATGGAGCAAAGAGGAATATACCCCAAAGTAGGATAAGTCCCAAAATATGATCTGATTAGAAAATCTATACTGACCACTAGACTAATAAAAGAAACATCCTTTACAAACTGGCATAGCCCAAGGGTGAGTGACAGCAAACTCACTGAGAACCAGAGGTACCCAAGAACTGGCCTGCTATCCAAGAGTATTCTGGTGTTGGGTGTGCAAATAATAGATGGGGTAAATGCTTGATAGCACTATTGTTCTGTTGTTGTTCTGCAAAAATTATTTTGATTTTATAATAATATGGTGGATTACAAATAGCCATGGACTAGGAGTTAGGAATGCACTCCAACTTTAGCAGTAGCTAGCCATGAGAATTTGGCAAATCATTTCGACCTTTCATTTTTCCATTTGTTAAAGTGAAGGGCATAATTTTATTTCATGTGGAACAAAAGAAGGGTTAATACCAGTACAAAGACACTTCATTTCATGTCATCTGAGGGATATAAATCTCCCTCTCATTAATGATGGGAAAGACACAGGAAATCAAATTTTGTTTAAAGAACACTGGCATGTTTATGAACTATATTATGTTTATGTTTATGTTTATGTCATGGTACTATGTGCCATCCCAATAATAGGAAGCTCAGGCAGAGATGGAGTTCTCCATATTCTCCGGGTTGAATTATTGGAAAGACATCTGAATGTACACTTTGAGGAGATATTGAATAGGTTTCTAAGATAATATACAGAGACATCTTTAATAGACCTGCATGTATGTCTAAGACAATCAGATGTTCATCACAATGATCATATACAAAATCATCTAACTTTTAAGTTTTGCTTTCCTTTGTTTAAAAAAAAAAGTGGGGGGAGGGTAATAAAACTGAAATCATTCACTGTCAGTATTTTTGTGGGAAGATGTACTTTGTAATGTTAAAATTCCATGACATTGATAATGATTACCCTGGAGAAGCACTCAGCAGATTGGGGGGGGGGTGTCTGCATATTATGGAGATAATAACCAGCTCTGCAGAAATGTTCCTATTGGTTTTTATCATGTGTGGGAGAGGCAGGGTGGTGAAGTAGATTAAGAGCTGCATTTGCAGTCAGAGAAGCTGGATTCAGATCCCAGATTTGCCACACCCTTCCTTAATATAGGACTCTGGGAAAGTCACTGAATATTGACGGTAAAAATGAGAAATTTGATCTAGTTGATTCCTAGGGTTCCTTCCATCTCTATGACTGTAACCTTATGATGCTACTAATAATTTTGTGTGTTCATGGTGCATAGGAATTGGATATAGTCTCACTGGAGTAATTCTCAAAGGAGTAATAAAAGGACAAATAAAATGTTAAGAGTTAGCAAGATTGAAGGAGTTCAGGACTAAGACCTCTAATCTCAGTGAAATAGGAGTTGAGGTCTTTTGCTAAATATGTGTATTCCTCTTGAAATCTCTGCTTTCCTTCAAATCTCAGTTCAAGTCATATCTTACAAGATGCCTTTCCTGATCAGGTTTACTACAATTTTGTTAATCTAGTCACTGAATTGGGGACAATGTATCCTCTTATAAGGCACCTTCTAATCAAGTGTTTTGCTTTTCTTTAAAAAAGGGAAAATCTTAAAATGAATAGCAACATCTAACCATCCATTTGCTATTCGTTGTAAATCACCTATTTCCTCCTCTTCATACATAAAAGGAAGAATAACTGGCCAGAATGGGTACAATTGGTGCTTGGGAACATTGCCAACCATTATTCCTTTTGAGTTTGCTAATGAAATGAAAGTGGATAAAGTTTTCAATTCACTCTGCATTTTCTCGGTGATTTTCAATTCGCCTTCAGAAACAGCAGTTCTATCACAGATGTTAGATAAATCATTGAACATGATTTACAGAAATGCAATCAGACATTATTTTAACTATCAGAAGAGGAAATACTATCTGCCATGTGACTGTAACTAAGGAGAATCACGGCAATCAGTTCGGTGCAGTTCAAAAAGACAGGATTCTAGTAAAATAGAACATGGTGATAACTAAATTAATTGAAGCTTGACCTTATTGTCAAGTTACCTTATCTGAAGAAAAGTAATGGATTTTTAAAATTTTTCATTAGCTTTCCTTTACAGATTCATTGGGCAAGATGGAATTTTTGAAGAGTTTTCTGCTGTATTGTTCTGTCTCTAGGCAAATAACTAACATAATAACTATGACAAAAAATTATGTTTCTTTAAAAGCTCTAGAGAAAAAAAGCTCTGAGGCTTTTGTTTCTCCATTGTTTTGATTTGGTTTTTGTTCATTGTGGGAGTAGTGAAAAGGGACATTATAAACACATATGAAAATAATACATTTTTAAAAAATAAAAGAAAATCTATAGAGGAGAACACAAGTTCTTTCTATATAACAAATTTGTTCACATTGTCTGAAAACACTTGCTTTCAGAAGTGACTTCCCAAAGTCCTAATTCTTCTACTCAATTTTCTCTAAATCTGTTCCCTCCAGCCCTGTCATAAGTAGAATCAGAAAACATTAGCTCATTTTCATACAATATCCTTTCATCTTTGCCAAATCATGAAGGGAAAAGGAAAATAAATATACAAAATAATTTCAAATTGATGATACCAGTATCTAATTACTAAAATTCTGGAACTTTCATGATTCTTGCTAGTTGAGATAAATGAACCAAGAGATGACTTCCTCTAATATTTTTTTCTAATGGTATCTCTTCTCAAATGCAAATCTTCAATCTATTTACTTAGTGACTTCTCTTTAAAAACTGTTAATTTACATAAAATAGCGTAATGGAATGACCAACAAAAATCTCCCAAAGTAAAATCCCTATCATGTAGTGATTTCCTCCCTATTACATTTTTAAAAATGAATAGTTCAATATTCAGTTAAGCAAAGTTAAATTGCACGTGAAAAGTTAAGTTGCATGTGAAAAGAGAAAGGAGCCATTCAATCAAACATTTAAGCACCTATGAGCCATTCAATCAAACATTTAAGCACCTATCATGTACCAGGCACTGTGATAAGCAAAGAGGACTTGAAAAGAGAGTCAATCCCTGTCCTCTAGGAGTTTACAATCTAAATCCATGAAGTCATACTAATACCTCTGCTTTAGATAGCACTTTGTGGAAGTACCTTTTGCTTTCATAATAACCCTGTAACTATTCCTGATTCCAAGTCCAGCTTTTATCTACACTGCAATGTCTCCTCAGTATATCTCAGTAACCCCAAGTCCACTGGAGAGAAAGGTTGCAAACCTGAATGATGGAAAGGATGCTGCCTTCAAAATAAACACAGAAATTTGGAGGAGGGGTAGATTTACCAAGGGAAATAATAAGACAAATTGAGTTTATGGTGCTAACAGAAAGATGGAAGTATCTAGAAGTTAACTGGAGATGAGGAATTGGGATGAGAGAGAGAGAGAATAAAGGGTGTGTGCATAGATTTGTGTGGAGTTGATGACTGAACTCATAGAGGGAGATGAGATCTTCAACTGATAGGGTTTTGAAAGGAAAGAATATTGGGCCATGATGATGCATAAAATATGACCGATAAAAAGAGTATCAGTATAGAATTAGGAAAGAGTATCATCATTGTTTCATAAGAAAAGAGTTAAGCATGCAGGGTAAAGGAATGATGCACAGTATTAAGACTTGCAGAAAGATTAAAGAAGCTGAAATCTGAGAAAATTCATCTGATTTAGTTGGGATTACCAGAAATCTTTGAGAAAATAGCTTCAGTAGAATGAGCTTAGATTTAGAGAAACAAGAAGTGAAAGAGTGGTGAGGAAGTAAAAGCAGTGAGTGTAGGATTTAGGCAATGAAAAGAAGAGATGGATGACTACACCTAGATGTAATGACAGGGTTAAATGAAAATTTTTTTCTGGTTTTTTTTTAAGATAATAAAGATATAAGCATGTTTGTAGGCCATAAGTAAAGTGTTATTAGATGAGGGGAATAGTAAAAGTGAGAAAAAGTTGGTGTTATGTGTTATTTCTATGCATAGGTTTATATTTTCACTCCTTTTCTTTCTGCTGAGTTCCATTCCCTCATCATCAGTGGCCTAACCATTTCAAACTGGATGTCCTGCAGGTATCACAAATTCCACAATCAGTCATCAAGAATTTGTTAAGTGTTTATTCTGTGCTAGGCACTAGGGACACAGTGAAGACAAAAACTTCTTTCAAGGAACTCCTATGCTGGGAAAACAATATGCAAACAAATAAGGACGTAGAGTGTGCATATATTCAATGTGAATGGAAGATAGGTAGTATCAGAGGGAAGATTCTAGCTGTGAGTGAGGGATGGGGAATGAAGGAAGAATGAAGGGAATGAAAAGGCCTCTTACAGAAGCTGGTATTTGAACAGAAACTTGAAGGAAGCCAGATGGTGAAAGGGTAGATGAAGAAGAAAGCATTCCAAGCATAGGGTTCAGCAATTAAAAAGACAAAGAATCAGGAGACAGAGTGTGTGCTTAAATGAGAAGCTTCCCAGGCCTAAAACATGTTTGCTTGGACCCACAACAGACCATGGCCTCAGGCTCCTTTTGAGCACTTGACCAGACATTCATCTGTATCTCTTGACCACAATGAACTACCTTCTGTGCTCCTCATGCTTCTAAGACTCTCTGAACCAACCATTCTTCTCCTCCTCTTAAGCAAAGGGATTTCCTCTTTAAATCCAGCCCTCTTTTTGAACTTCCTTTTTTTGGGCACAGGGTTCCATAAAGCTTTCAGTCACCCAGATTCTCATCCTCTATGTAGTTCTCAACTCTTCAGTCTCATTCCAACCACACCTCAAACTCTCACCAACATCCACTCAGTTTCCATGTCTTGTTAACAATCTCTCTTACATCTGTTCCCTTCTTTCCACTCGAACACCCAGACCCCTAATTTAAGCCCTCTTCACCTATTTCTAAAATAATTTATTTAAATAACCTCCTCATTGGCCTCTCTGTCTCAAGTTTTTCCAATTTTCTGCCCTTTTTTCTAGTAATCTTACCATGTGACTCACCTACTTGGGATTTCATAGAACTGCTCAATCAATCAACATCTACGAACCACCTACTATGTGGTCAGGCACTGTGCTAAATTCTGTGGATACAAAAAGAGGCAAGAGACTTCCCATCTATAATCTAATAGGGGAGATAACATGCAAATAAATAAATACAAAATAAAATATTGTTGTTCAGTCATGTCTAATTTTTCATGATCTCATGGACTGAAGCACACCAGGCCCTTCTCTCCTCCACTATCTCTTCAAGTCTGTCCAGGTTCATGTTCATTGTTTCCATGGCATTATCTATCTTATTCTTTGACATCCCATTTTCCTTTCATCCTCAAAATTTCCTAGTATCATGGTCTTTTCTGATGAATCCCATCTTTTTTTGTTGTTGTTGAGGCAAATGGGGTTAAGTGACTTGTCCAGGGTCACATGGCTAGGAAGCATTAAGTATTGGAGGCCAGATTTGAACTCAGGTCCTCCTGACTTCAGAGCTGGTGCTCTTTCCACTGTGACACCTAGCTGCCCAGATGAATCCCAACTTTATGTGGCCAAATTTAAGTCCCAAATACTGGCTTCAGCATTTGATCTTCTAATGAATAGCCTGAATTAATTTTAGTATTGACTGATTTGATCTCCTTGCTGTCCAAAGGCCTCTCAAGCCTTCCTCAGCACCACAACTCAAAAGTATTAATTATGCAGTGCTCAACTTTCCTTATATTCCAATTCTCACAGCCATACATTGCTACTGGAAAAAACATATATGACTATATGACAAGGTGATGTCTCTGCTTTTTTGTATGCTGTTCAGATTTGCCTTAACTTTATTGCAAAGGAGTAAGCATCTTTTGATTTCATGGCTAACATCAGAGTCTGCAGTGACCTTTGAATCCAAAAATATAAAATAAGAGGTTTCCAACCTCTATTTGTCCAGAAGTGATGGGACCAGTTGTTAATATCTTACCTTTTTTTTTAATGTTAAGCTTCAAGCCAGCCTTTACCTTCTCTTATTTTACCCATATCAAGAGACTTAATTCCTTTTCACACTTTCTGCCATCAAAGTGGTATTTCTACATATATGAGATTATTGATCTTAATTTATGCTTGATTAAGCAACCTTAATTCTGGTTTATAATTCATCCAGTTTGTCAATTCACATGATATACTCTGCATATAAATTAAATAAGGTGACAATATACAGCCTTGTTCTCCTTTTCCATTTTTAAATCAATCAGTTGTCCTTTTTTTGATTCTAACTGTTGCTTCTTGACTCAGATGTAGATTCCACATTAGAGAAGTAAGATGATCTTTCTGGTACTCCCATCTCTTTGAGGGCTTCACACAATTTGTGATGATCCACACAGTCAAAGATTTTATTGTAGTCAATGAATTGTTTTGTTCATTGGATTTTTTTCCCATTTCACAAATCCTGTTTTTCATGGAACTGTTTTCTTTTTTCATTTCATCAAAACTATTTTAAAGGAGTGATATTCTTCAGACAATTTCTGTTTCTTTTTTTCCCAGAGCTCTCATTTCCTTTCCCCATTTTCTTCTTTCTTTTAAGATCCTTTTTGAATTCTTCTAAGAGAGCTTTGTGAGATGGAGATCAACTTATATCACACTTTGAGGCTTCATCTGGAAATATTTTGCCTTTAGTGTCCTCAGAGTTTAAGGTCTATTCTTCCTTATTTCCATAAAAGCTATCTATAGTCAGACCTCTTTTTGCTTTTTTGCTCACTTTTAAAGGTTGAGATCTGCTCTTAGGGCAAAGGGGAGATTGTCCCAAGCTTCCCCTACATGCGACAGTTACTTCATGCTGCCTGGGGTCAGTGCTGCAGGCTTCCTTCCTATGGTAGGTAGTCATGGTCAAATTCCATGTTATGCTGGGGGTTAAGAGGCTCACTATTTGCCTTCTGTAATTGTGTTGGAAATCTCACAGCTAGTCTGCTGATCCACTGGCTTCTGAATGAGGACAGAGTAGCAAACACAGCTATATTTTGACTATGAGACTCCCACTAGATTCTCCCAGCATATGGAAGCCTCTCCATTCTGGGTCTCCTGCACTGTGCTTTTCCTGTGCTGGATTGTAATCCCCTTCCTCTACCATTCCCTCATCTGAGACAGACTTTTCCTCAAATTTTTCCAAAATATCTTTTGCTAGAAATCTGTTACACCCAAAATATTGGTGGGTTCTGTCACTCTAAAACCCATTCAGAGACTTGATCTGGTATTGATTTGAGGGAAGCCAGGAAGAACTCAGACAAAGATCAGTCTATTCTCTGCCATCTTGGCTCCATCCAATATCATAATCAATGAAGCAGAAGTAGATGTGTTCTTTGAAATTCCCTTGCTTTCTCCATATCCAGTGAATGTTGGCAACTTGGTCTCTAGTTCCTCTTCCTCTTTGCAACCCGTTCTGCTTTTCCAGTATTCTCTGTTCACACATTGCTGAAGCCTAATTTGTAAAATCTTTATTTTATTTTATTGGGGGCAGTTGGAAGTAAGTGACTTGCCCAGGAATTCAGCTAGTAAGGATCTGAGACTGGATTTAAACTTAGGTCCTCTTGATTCCAGGACCAGTGATCTGTCCATTAACTTTCTTAAGCATAATTTTGTTTGTATATAAAAGAAGCACAATTTTTTTCAGTAATCTGAATATTCTTCTTTTGGATGTAAACTGACATTTTCTAATCCAGTGGTCACTGTTGAGTTTTCCAAATTTGCTGGTATATTGAATGCAACATTTTACAGAATCATCTTTTAGGATTTTAAATAATTCAGCTGGAATTTAATCATCTTTATTAACCTCCTAACCCACCTGATTTTCTCTTCCATGATTTCAGGTCTAGATCAAACATTCTTTTTCAATAACTCAAAAGATGACTCTACACATAGCTATCATCAGATGATCAATATAGAAGCAAACTGTATACAGGATAAATAGGAAATTGTTAACAGAGGGAAGGCACTAAAATTTTCAGAGTTGGTAGGAATCTTGGTTAAAGGTTTAGTTCAAACCATACCTAAATAGAATTCTTCTTTGTGTAATCTAGAATCAGAATAATAGAATTTCAGAGTTGGAAAAAACCTTATTGATGAACTAATCTAAATCAGAATTGAAAACAATTTTCTACTACATCACATTTCAAAATTAATCATCTAGTCTTTTCTTGAAGATTTCCAGCAAGGAGAAATCTACTGTCCCTTGAGGCAGTGCATTTCTTATTTAGATAGCTTTCAGTGTTAGAATTCTCCTCTTTAGGTCAAGACTAAGTCTTCTTTTCAAACATCCATTTAGTGCTATTATTTCTGCCTTATGGGGTCAAATAATTTACAGATTTCTCTTCCATTTAACAGACTTTCAAGTACTTGAAGATAAGCTATTATCTTCATTCCCTATTATCCACCCCCCTCCCCCACCACACACACACCCTACACTTTTCTTCTTCAAGTTCAATATTTCTAATTTCTTTATCTGGTCATCCTAAGGTATGATCCACAGATCCTTCTTCATCTGGTTGCACTACTCTAGATTTTTTCCAGGACTTATTTTAAATTATTGCAAGAAACACATAGATCATAGTCATATGGCACAAACAGGTATGGGTGGTCTGTAAACAGTATTATTAGAGGAAGCTTCCAAACTGATGAGTTGTTGGATTCATTTGAATATTATATATTATATATAGTATTATGTACATATTATATGCAATATTATATATGTTATACATAGTATTATATATTTGTATATGTATGTGTATATATATATATACATATATATATATATATACAGAAAGAGAGAGAGAGAGAGAGAGAGAGAGAGAGAGAACTTTAAAATTTCCAAAGCAATTACAAATTTTATCCAATTTTATTCTCACCACAATCTAGGAAATAGGTTTTGTTGTTGTTATGGCAGCTAGATGATTTAGTGAATAGAGTACCAGACTTGAATTCAGGAAAAACTCATCTTTCTGAATTCAAATATGGCCTCAAAAATTTAATAGCTATGTGATCCAATCCAGTTTGCCTCCATTTCCTCATTTGTAAAATGATCTAGAGAAGAAAATAAAAACTACTATAATATATTTGCCAAGAAAAGTTCAAATGGGGTAATTCGATACAACTGAAAAAAAAAAACTTGAACAACCACACAAATTGGAATTATCTCTATTCTACTATTGAGAAAACAATTTGAGAAAAACCAAGTGACTTGCCTAGATAGCTAGTAAGTGTCTAAGGCAGGATTTGACTGAGTTCTTCCTGATTCCAAGCCCAGCACTCTTTCCCCAACTCTTTCCATCTAGTTGTCCATAATGTTAAAAACATGAAAACATGGGTGGGTATTATTTCTTGACATGATTATTAGTTACCTTAACATGAAAAAAAAAACTCCCAGATTTCCCATTATATCTTGATTGAAAAAAAAATCATTAGATTTTTACCTTTGCAGAAGAAAGGCTGATCACATGCTGGTCTTTTTCATTTGTAACAAGTTCTATAATACTGAACATGTGTCCAATAAGTTTCCCTACAGGCTTAGTGCTGATATTAGGATGCCATAATCGGAGGATTTTGTCATCTCCTAAAAATTTAAGAAACAAATAATTTCTTTATTAAAGAAAAGGTAATTCATAGAATTCAGAAAGTTTCTCCTTCCTCCTTTGTACCCAAACATATCTCTGTTTTCTAAATCCTATTGGAACATTCCTTAATTAGCTTTCTAATCTGCTAACATATTATGGACCCAAACATTAAACTTCAACACATATAATAACACCTATACATGTTACATAACACAACATATGATTTTATAATATATAATATAATAATATAATGTGACATCTAATGACACTTATAATTGTACATAGATATTAAATATAAATTCTTATCATAATTTATTGCTCTCATTCCAATGCTTTCTTATCTGAAATATATTCAAGAGAAATAGTCTGTCAGGAACATTGAACAGAGAATACTCTCAAAAAATTTTAATCATCATCTATATTGAATTGGTACTGTCCTGTATATAGTTTTTTTTTTTTTTTTTTTTTTTTGGTGAGGGTAGTGGGGTTGGGTTACTTCCCCAGGATCACACAACTAGGAAGTGTGAAAGTAGGAAGTCTGAATTCAGATTTGAATTCAGGTCTTCCTGACTTAAGGGCTGGTGCTCTATCCACTGCACCACCTAGCTGCCTCCTTTAGTCTTTAAAATAATTCTGACATTTAAAAACATTCTCTAAGAATTGCTTTTCTTTTTAGCATAAAATCAAAACAACCAAAACAAAAAAACTAAGTACTTCCTTCTCCAAAAAAACACTATCCAATCTCCATTTATCAAGAGTTATTTTAACTTAAGGGAAGATGTTCCCTACCCTTTCACAATTAATATAATTACAGAGCTCAAAATGTGATACCAAATGCAAATTATGAATTAAGGAATTTTCTTACAACCTTACAACAATACAGTCACACTTGCTATCATCAAACCAACATGAATTTATTAAGCATTCTCTATGTTCTAAGCACTATGCTAGATATTGGGGATATACAGAAAGACGAAATGGGTCACTGCTCTCCAGGAGTTTATATTATAGTAAAAGAGATAACATGTAACACTCATCATAATAATAGCTAGCATTTATATACCAAGTTGCTATGTGCAAGACACTATTCTAAGCACTTTATAATTATTACATTGTAAAAATTAAATTACTCATTTTGAGCCTCACAACAATCCTGGGAGGTAGGTATGCTTATTATTCCCATTTTACAGATGTTTAGTGAAGCAAATAAAGTTTTAGTGATTTGACCAGAATCACACAGCTAATAAGTGTCTGAGGTCAGATTTGAACTCATATCTTTGTGACTTCACTCTACTACTCTATCCACTGTACTGCATTGCTGTAATATAAATGAATAGGTTCATGCAAGGTATGTAGGGATAGGATTTTCTCTTCTCTTCTCTTCTCCTACTTTCAGCAATGTCATCAGAGCTACTGGGCATTAGATAATACTGAATCCAGTTAGGAACAGAAGGAGACATATCCAAAGACAGTCATGGATTCAGAGAAAAAGTTCCTTGAGGACAGAGACAGTTTCTGGGCATATTTATAGCAAAAAGGAATACTGGCCATGTCCTCAAGAAAGGAACAGATTCTCTGAGTCCCTTTGAGTGGCCCATCTTTATCCAAAATAAGGTGCATTACAGTTCTACAAAAAAATACAGACCATGCAGTGCCAAGAGTTAATGGGTTGTTTTTTGCCCCCTATGTCCTTCACTTATGTCTCATTACTAGTGTACTCTAAGTTTACCTCTACTACTCCTATGGACACTGGGTATTTATGTAAGTTTGTCCTGGGGTTCGAGAACAAAGTTTATACCAACTTACTATTCTATTCTTACTATTCTATCTTAGTAAATGTCTTTGTTAAAAACTAATTAAGCCTACTCACTGATTGTTTATGGGAAATACACTGATGGAATCTAGTGAGTAGCACATTTGAATTAGTCACCCAAAGTTATGGACTCAACCATAACTTTGAGTTCAGGTTGAAGCAGTAACCCAGAATAGGGATTAAATGAAATTTCTTTATTTCTACAGCACTTAGATAGAATGTGGTTCATTCTCACCAAGTTCCTCTCCTGAAGTTCTATTTTAAATCCTAAATATGGCATTGAAGTGTGATTCTGGGTTCTCAAGGGTTGTGCTTTTGAGATAAGTGTGCATACATCCTAATCACTTTCATATACAACTTCTCTATAGTTCATAAAACCTTTTCACAGTTGATTCAGTTCAGCTTAGCTCAATTTGACAAGCATTTATTAGACATTTAACATGTGCCAAGGCAGTATGTTGACCCTCAAAAAATACATTCTATGAGGAAATTATATGTAAAGATAAGTAAAGATATGGGACAGACTCAAAAGCTGTGAAAGTTTGCTGACCTTTCTCTCTATGGAAATTAAAGAATGTAGGCAGGCAGGAATAATGAGAATTTGTCCAATGGGATTAGTTCTACACCTGTTTCTTACAACTAAGAACAAGAGAGTTTTATCATTTTTAAATGAGAAGAACCCTTGGCACTTTATAAAGCTGATATAAATCAGCTGGGTAAAATTCCGTAGCTGGGAATTAACCAGGAAGTCATACGGCATTTCTAAACCATGTCAATATAAAGTTTCTGTGAAAGATACTGCACTTGGTAACCATGAAATACAGTTAAAAAGACACACAAAGCAAATTGTATTAGTGAGCTAGATTGCCAACGTTTTTGTGTTCCAAGTAGCTGAGTCTAGGGCCAGTAGAAGAAAAACCCAATCCCTAGCCAAGTCTCAGAAAAATAAGCAGGCTTCTATAAAGGATATTAAAGTATTAAGTGTTTTTTTTCTTTTTTCAATTCTGTGACAGGGTATTTTAGAGCTTTTGCATTCCTAAAGAGAGTTGTAGAAGTCGAGCCTTTGGGCTTTAAGCTAAAAGAGTGATGGCAGAGCCTACTTAGTCTATGAGAAAAATCTTACATTACATCTCAAAGCTCTGTTTGAAAGCAGAGAAGAGCTCCTGAACAGCAATGGCCAGCCCTAACAGGGTCTCTGTATCATACTTAGGAGCCTAGCAGAGAACATGCTTGAAGACATCATCAGAATATATGAATGATCAACCCCACAACATGAATGAGTTGCCTTGCCACATGTGAACCATTTTATATGTGTACTCTGGCCACAACTATTCCTTCAATGAGTGTGTCCTTCCATGTGTACTCCCTGGACACATGTTCCTTACATGAATCTACTCTTTTTAGTGATGGTGGTAGAATTCTTTTGTGATTACTTTTCTTGTTATACTATTATATCATTTGTTATACTATTATATCATTTGCCTATGGAATAAATGATATACTCTGGCCAACTAGAAAAAGTAAACACATTAGTAATGTGTTTGTGAGCACAATTTAAAATGGATGCAATCCCACATAATATGTTGAATAGGTAGTGTTGAATGAGGGAACCATGGGAATTGGGGCTTCCCCAAAGGTGATTTACAAAATATATACAAAGCAATTTCTGGTTTGGGGGGAGAGAACAATAACATTGGTGGGAATATTTTTGTTCAGTTGTTTTTCAGTTATGTTAAGTTCTTTGTGATTCTACTGGCATGTTCTTGGCAAAGATAGTGCAGTGGTTTGCCATTTCTTTATCCAGATCATTTTACAGATGAGGAAACTGAGGCAAACACAATTAAGTGACTTTCCCAGAAAGCTAGCAAGTATCTGAAGCTAGATTTGAACTCAGAAAAATAAGTCTTCCTACGCTAGTTTCCTAGTCTAATCACTGTGCCATCTATCTACTCTGATGGGAATATAAAAGACTGCAATCAAGAAGTGGCCCTTAGCTGATTTTTGAAGTGAGCTAGAAATTTGAAAAAGGAAAGAAGAGAGAATGCATTCTAGATATAAGGCAGCATGTACAAATACATAGAAATGATAGGTTAAATGTCATGCATGGAGCATAGAAAGTAGGGCAGTCTGAATAGAACAAGGGTTTTTGAGACGTAGTAATATGAAATCATTCTTGAAAGATAGACTGGAAAACAATTGTAAAGGGCTCTAAATGTCAACAGAGAAGTTTGTGTCTTATCCTGCTCATAATAGGGAATCATTGACGTTTCTTGAGCAGGAGAATAACATAGTGGTGCCTGTGCTTCAGACCCTTTTTGGAAAATGGATTGGAGAGAAGATATGAGTATAGATATCAATTAGGGAGCTCCTTAATTTCTATCTATTTCACTTTTCTCATCTTAAAATCAAGATAATTCTAGCTCCTGTTTTATAGGCTCATTGTAAAGATCCAATTAGAGTGTATATATGTATTATATGTATATATAAGTATATATGTATATATGTATTATATTTATATGTGTATATAACATACATGCATGTATGCATACATCACTTTGCAAACCTTAACTAGACAAATGCTTATCATCATCAGATAGTTAGACTTGAATTAGGAAAATCTGACATTAAATCCCATCTCACAAAGTTAATGCTGACTGCCTCAGTTTCCTCACCTATAAAATTAAGATAATAATAGCATTTATTTCATGTATTTGTGTGACAATAAAATGAGATGTTTGTAAAGTCACTTTGTAAATTTTAAATCACTACATAAATGCAGTTGTTGTTGTTACTTATGTCCCCATACTGTAAGCCCTTAATTCTGGAAAATAAGGCCTATTTTTGCTTTTTTTTTTGTATTCCCAGAGATTAGTGCAGTGCTTTGCACAGTCTATTCTTGTCTGATTGCCCTTTTCTTTGATTCTTTTCTTATTCCTCATGATTGGTGTCCCTCTTCCCCAAAGTTCTTCTATCATCTCCTTTTCTTTACACTTTCTCCTTTTGCAATTTTATTCATCCACATCACTTCAGGTGTCACCTCAATACAGACAACTTCTAAACTTCTATTTCCAGTTTTGTTCTCTTTTACAATTTGCAGACCAATATCTTCACCTATATACAGGATTTCTCTGTTTCATTGTTCCCTGACTGCCTCAAGATCAACTTGTCCTTACACAATTTTCTGACCACTTTTTTTGTCTTTAGCACCTCCATTAACTCAATTTCCCATATCTATCACCTTGGTACTGCTTATAACTTTTCACTCTCTCTCATCTCATACATTATCCTATCCAGAGGTAGCTATCTAATTGATTGGACAATCAATTGTTAGGTTCTGTCAACTCTACTCCATTTACTAATCTTTTTTGCATATGCTCCCTCCTCTCTATTCTCATAGGTACAACCCTAGAATGGAAAAAAGGGAAGGTAAATAATATGTGGATGCTCCTGTTTTCCTTGATGATGAAAAGTAGTTTATCAATAGTTAATTATCTCTGTCATATCTATCTTTTCCCTTTCTGAAGTGTAATCTCCTAGGGCAGAGAGTCTTAGATTCCCTGCTAGTGCCTAACATGGTGCTCCAAAACTGTATGAATTGAATTGAGTTGAATTGAAAAGAATGCTTAGGAAATATATAGTTATACCGTAGATACAAGATATCTATGTCCTCATTTTGCCTTGATTGTTGCCAAGAACTTTTTTTTTCAAACTCAGCAAATGTTTGCATACTTAACAGATGAAACTGTACCCCACAAAGTTGTCTTCATCATGTATTTTGAATCAGTATGCACTGTACATTTAGCAATTTATGGTCAGCTGAGTCACTAATCAACAGGGATATTCTCTTGTGCTTGGCAGTTACTGAATTTCCTAGCAACAGAGTCTATACACTGGCACAACCCATTTGAACATGAGAGTTGCAAAGGTATTTGTAACCTGCCATTCATTCTGCTAAATTTCCTCCCCAGGGCTTTTGGCAGAACTCAATACTGCTGATAAAAAATCTTCAAAAATATTGGTGGAGATAACAATCCTTAAAATCAAATCAGATGCTTCTGTCCATATATACACACTAATGCTGCTAACCTCCCTGGCATTTCATCAAATGTATTATTTTTCCAAGATTTCCACAGTATTTAAGATGGTAAGACACAAAACAAACAAATAAAAATTGTCATGCCTTCTTTTTTTTTAAAATTCTCTCTTGTGAGAGCAGAGGCTCATTCAGAGACATTCACTTTGGGTACACAGCATCAATTAAAAAGAGCATTCTCCCTAGAGCATACAGTTAGTAGAACTCAAGCCCCTCAACCCAGGGCCCAACACAAACAAACAGTGGATTTCTAAGGAGACTAATACTATGGACAAATTTTAAGCTGTAGTAAGACAAAAACTTGCCTTTTTAAAGTATGTCATCCTAAGGTAGCTTAATAATCTATCCAAGTTGTCTAGTTTTAAGCTATGGTAGGGTAGAAACTTGCCCTTTTTTTAGTGGATCTAGTTCATCCTAAGGTAGCTTAATAATTCATCCAAGCTAAGTAATTTCTGATATTTTCCCTTCTTCATCCTGAAGATTTTATACCCCCCCTTCTAGTCCTCCTTTCTTTGCTTTTTCTCTTTGATATACTTTGTCTTTTATGTCACTGTGGGGTACCCCTAAATCATATATTTTAGAGTGGAAAGGTACCTTAGATATCACCTAATTCAGCACCTTCATTTTATGGACAGGAAAACTGAAGAGCACAGATATTAAGTTGACTCACATAGATAATAATTAAGGGAGTAGGATCTGAACCCAATGCCTGCTAATTCCAAAATAATAATTCTTCCATCTATACTATGCTATTAAACTGGAAAAGAAACCAAGGTGTGGACAATAGCAACTCAGAAACAAGTGAGCTCTAATTTTTGTTTCTATTTTTCACCTAATCAGTTCATAGTGGTTGTTGCTGTATTTCCTTTATAACACTTCTTTTGCAGTGTTCATTTTACACAGATGTCTTATACATACTGAATATATGCTGTTTGCTGGTTACAATTTCTATTTAGTCATAGAATCTTCTTTACTACACTTCGAGAAAATGGTTCACAGTCTGTGGTACATCATCTTCTCACATTGCTCTTGCCAGATTTCCTGTTCTTTATACTTTTTTCCCCTACTCTTAATAGAATTTCAATGGGTGATGGCTAATGTAAGAGTTTAAAAAATAGTCTTCTCCTTTATGTACAGAGATGTGACTGAATACTGAGTACTAGATAACACCTATCTGAATATTTTCCAAAAACTGTTAGCCTATCACCACATGAATAAAATGTTTATAAAAATAATCAGAAAATCTTAGAGATGACAACTACCTTAAAGATCATTTAATCCAAGCTTCTCTCAAAGTATATTCAACGTATATTCTTGAACCAAAGTCTTGTATTTATACAGTTCAGATACAATTCACTTATCATATCTCTTTGGCTCATACATTATGTAGGTTGTATATATATATATATGTGTGTATATATATATATATATATGTCTCTTACATATGAAGCTGTACCCCACAAAGTTGCCTCATTTCCTATCCAAGTACTCAGGTTAAAATATATATCAAATATATCCCAGGTTTTATTTTACTTGCCAAAAAATTATCCTACAAAGCCTATAAAAAGTCAGGCCAAATCTTTTCTCTTTGGTGAGCCTCCATTTTTCTTAAAGAATTTCACCATCTTTTAGACTTATGATATTATCAAAGGGTTGAAAATCTCTTGAAAGGGAAAAGGATTTGCATTTGAGCCTCCAGTAAGGCTCACCTCTGTTATATTCTAGCCTACCTTCTGTTTTTGTATGGTCCATGAAATCATTTTTGCATTTTAAAATTTTAATTGTTCTATTTTTAAATATTTTTTTAATTCAGCTTGCATGACATAGAAAAAGAAGGAATAGGCTGCTACACTTTTGGATGTGGTATCTGAGGCTAGATAATAATCTCTGTTTCCTCTTCTAAAATTTCCTCAATTGTAAATTTCCTAAAGACATATTCTGTCTTTTGCCTCTTTTTTTTCTTTTGCATTGCCAATGCTTAGCATGTTACATTGTAGGCACCTAATAAATGTTTTCTGACTGGCTGGTAGCACAGAGAAAGAGAGAGAGAGAGAGAGACAGAGAGACAGAGAGACAGAGACAGAGAGACAGAGACAGGGAGAAAGAGAGAGAGACAGAGATAGAGAGACAGAGACAGAGAGAGACAGAGATAGAGAGAGACAGACAGAGACAGAGAGAGACAGAGACAGACAGAGACAGACAGAGAGAGAAAGAGAGACAGAGAGAAAGAGAGACAGAGAGAGACAGAGATAGAGACAGAGACAGAGAGACAGAGACAGAGAGAGAGACAGAGAGACAGAGAGAAAGAGAGACAGAGAAACAGAGACAGAGACAGAGAGACAGAGACAGAGACAGAGAGACAGAGACAGAGAGACAGAGAGAAAGAGAGACAGAGAGAGAGACAGAGATAGAGAGAGACAGAGAGAGAGACAGAGAGAGAGAGACAGAGAAAGAGAGACAGAGACAGAGAGAGAGACAGAGAGAGAGACAGAGAGAGAGACAGAGAGACAGAGAGAGAGAGAGAGAGAGA
>JAJPUD010000636.1:311237-385126 GCA_023553655.1 Myrmecobius fasciatus | reverse complement strand
GTTTGAGGGAATGTCCCGGGAGTTCACAGAGAAAGCTGTCCGCAGTTTGCCATCTTGGATATAGTTTAAATATGTATTCTATTATGAGGGAAATGTCTTATAGAGATTTCAAAACTTCTAATAACATTCTATAAACATCCTTTATTGAATCACCAAAAACTTCAAAGAGGTAGGGAGTACCTAAGATTCCTGAGTTAGTTACTTCTGGCTCCTCTGCTCTGAGACATTCTTTTTTTTCCTAAAAATCTTGGGTGATACACACACACCCACACACACACACATTTCATACATATACATATGTATGTATACCCATATAAATACTATATGTAAATATCAATGCTATATATATAAATACATGTGTGTATATATCTCACATATGTGTATATACACATATATGTATATTTTGTTGTAGTTGAGTTGTTTTCAGTTATATCCAACTCTTTGTGACCCAACATGGGGAATATTCTTGGGAAAAATACTGAAGTGACACCATCTCTTTCTCTCATTTATTTTACAGATGAGAAAATTGAGGCAAACAGGGTAAAGTGGCTTGTCCAGGATCACACAGATACTAAGTATCTGAGGCAAGATTTGAATTCAGGAAGATAAGTCATCCTGACTCCAGGCATATCAACTGTGCTACTTGACTGATCTTTCTGTGTGTCTTTCTGTCTCTGTCTTTGTTTCCCTCTTCTATCATTAACGAGGGAAATCTAAGATTCAACTCCTAATTAAAATGGAGAGACTAGAGGAAAACTATACTTGGGGATCAGCTCATTGGTTTGATGATCACCAGGCTTCAGAATTCCATATTATATGAGACCATGTGGAAAGAGTGTTGGAAGGAATTACAAGATCATTTATGTGACTGTGGCATGTAGAAGTAGAAAGAGAGACATATTTTTCTTCTTTGGACATTAAAAATTTAGAAATTTCCCTCTATTTAAACCTAAAGCACATAAGTATGTAATCCTTTCTTATCCTTGTACTTTAAAAAGCTTTAATTCACTGTCTCTGTTACCATCAGATATGATAGACCATTCATGTTTTAGTCAATGATAGTTGAAAAAAAAAAGCTGAAATAATAGATTAATCTACCTTCAAGTTCAAGGCTAATAGAAGCTAGCCATTATTCCAAAGAGGGAATATAAAACCTCAGTACCTGAAATATGAGACTGCTTTATTAAATAAAAGTCTCCCTGTGGCTACATTTGTGTTTATGTCTTCTATGTTCTTTTATAAAATTTCTACCAGCTTGTTAGGAAAAAGGCTACTTTTCCTATTAGATTATTTCTATTAGACTGAGAGGAAAGAAAAGGAAAGTAGCTCAGGTCTTAAATTCCAGGATAAAGAATTTATATTTTATTCAGGAAACAATGAGATTTATCAGAAGCAAAGCTAGGTTACCAAAGCAGGTCCAGCAGTATCCTGACATAAACAGGAAGGACTTCTAAAATACACGGAAGCTTATAAGATATTAATAGAAATCAGGGATTTTAAAGCATTACTACAAGAGTGTTAGAGGCCTCTTAATATGCATCACCAAAATAAAGGTAGATATATGAAGACAAATGTTTCAAATTGCAAAGAAACTATATTTAAAATGATTTACAGGGAACTTCAGAGTTTCAGATATTTTATCATCCCTATGCTTTGAGCTTTTTATTACTGATTACTTGGGAGTATTAGATTGTTGTTGTTCATACTTTGTTCTCAAAGAGGACCAAGGACATCACAAGGGCAATGTCTTAACTTACTCATGAAATGGGCAAAACTTCACAAAATTATCAGCCTCATTCTCTTCTCCAGAGTCATCAAGTCCAGTGGTAAGACAAAGGTCAAGATGACTGGTTCAGGATACAATGGATGACTTTGACCTTTCTACATTAAGAACTTTCTCAGATATCTGTCTGAGACCATGACCATTCAATGCTTAAAGGCTTTTAAAAGTCATCTCTTTTCAGAGCCATATAATAAGAAATCAAAAAAAAAAGTCAGGCAGGACAAAAATGGTGGGGAAAAGAAGAGGAAGAGAAAGAGGAGGGGGAGTACTATTTTGGACATAGTTTAAGATGACTAATGGACATCCCATTTGAGATGTCTGAAAGGCAGATTGAATGTGAGACTAAATATCAGCAGAAAAGTTAAATTAGGAGAGAAAGATTTGAGAATCAGCAACAAGAGTTGGTAATCTATGGGAGCTGATAAGATCACCAAGTAAAGTAGTAGAGAGAAGAGGGTCCAGGACAGAGTCTTGTGGGACAATTATAGTTAGAGGGTATGATCTGGATGAAAATTCACCAAAGAAAACTGAGAAAAGTGGTCCGATAGGAAGGAGGAAAATCACAATAGAGAGGTATCCTGAAAACCTAGAGATAAAGAGTATCAAGGAAGAGAGAGTACTCAAATCAATACTGCCAGTGGCTGCACTCAAAGTCAAAGAGAATGGAAGACTGAGAAGTGACCTGAAAAGATCATTGGTAACTTAGGAGTAAACATATCTCCCTATTTCAATTCCCTCTTCATTTTAGTCCATCTTTCACTCAGTTCCCAAAGTGATTTTCTGAAAAGATCATTGGTAACTTAGGAGTAAACATGTCTCCCTATTTTAAATCCCTCTTCATTTCAGTCCATCTTCCACTCAGTTCCCAAAGTGATTTTCCTAAAATATGGGCTTACCTATGTTTCCCTACCTTACTCTGCTCCCCAAACTCCAATAACCCAGCTCCTTATGATCTATCTCTAGGAACAAGTATTCTCTTAGTTTTTAAAGATTCTCATAACCACGCCTTCTTCTGTTCTATCCTTTTTATGCTTTACTTCCCTTCTGCATATCCCTCAAAGTTAGCTACTGGGGCTTTTCATGCTATTCTACACATATAATGCTCCATTTCTTGACCACTCTGTGTCCTAGTATGCTCCTCCTCCTTAATGCTGGCTCTAGACTTCCCTTTATTCCTTCAATAATCAACTTAGATCTTATTTTCTTTTTTTTTAATTAAAGTTTTTATTTGCAAAACATATGTATAGGTAATTTTTCAACATTGACCCTTGCAAAGCTTTCTGTTACAAATTTTTCCCTCCTACTCCCCACCCCCTCCCCTAGATATCAGGAAGTCTAATATATGTTAATTATGTTAAAATACTTGACAAATCGAATATGTATATACATATTTATGCAGTTATCTTGCTGTATAGGGAAAAAAAAACCTGAGAAGGAAAGCATAATGCAAGCAAACATCAAGAGAGAGTGTGAAAATGCTACATTGTGGTCCAGACTCAGATCCCACAGGACTGTCCCTGGGTGTATATGGCTCTCTTCATCACTGAGCAGCTGGAACTGGTTTGAAACATCTCATTGTTTAGATCTTATTTTCTTTAGGAACCCTCTCACCTCCACACAAGCCCAATTCCTTCCCCTCTAAGATTAATTCCCATTGAATAAGCTCAGAAGAATGGAAGATGTGCAGTTAGAGAAGTCACTCCCAATGTTCATGGGGACTATTTGTGCCTGACCTGTGACAAGAGTATTCTAAACTTATATTGGTATGATCAGTAGAAGTTGAACACACTAACTTGACTCTAATATAATGATGTTATTTTGGTGGTCTTCTAAATTGAAGAACAACCAACCAACCAACTAACATTTACTTTATATATTTTAAACTGTTATGCAATTAGTTTTTGCATGTTGTCTCCACTAATAGAAAGTGGGATCCTTAAGGGCAGAATTTGTGTTTTTATCTTTCTCTCTATCTTGAGTGCTGAGCACAGTATCTGACCCTTAGTAAGAACTAAATAAATTCTTACAGACCTGTCAGCTTCATGGAGATGATATGAGAAGAGAGATTTATTAATAATTTAGTGACCTAAAATTCTGACAGTGATCTGTCCTCTGCTTTGACCTTCTAGAACATTTATCGGATATGCCATTCTTTTGGCACTTAGCAAAATCTACTTTGAATTGTTTGTTAATTATATTCAGACATTTAAAATTATCTTTTTATATTATGAACTTAACAGCAAATAAAGCTGAACATTGCCTTGTAAAAAGAATGGAAAAGAGCAAATGCAATTGTGAATTTACATCCTTTTGGCTCCAAGTACAACGAATTCAACATTATTTTCTCTCTCTCTCTCTTTTTTTTCCTGAGGCAATTGGGGGTAAGTGACTTACCCAGGGTCCCACAGCTAGGATGTATTAAGTGTCTGAGACCAGATTTGAACTCAGGTCGTCCTGAATTCAGTGCTCTATCCACTGCGCCACCTAGCTGCCCCTCAACATTATTTTCAAAGTTGTCCTATTGATCTGTGTTTTCTACCAATTGGTCTGTTATCTTCTTGCTTTTGGTTTAGATGAAAATGAGATTTAAATGTTGTAAACTCTACTTCTCCCCCTTCCATATCTGTAGTCTTCCTGTATATCTAGATTATATAAAGTAATAAATTTTCCTTCATCCTCTTTATTTCCTTGATGTATTCTTTTCCCTTCCTTTTTCTTTATTCTCTTAAGGTCAACAAAACAACAAGACTGTCTTGGACCTTTTAAATTATTTAAATCCCTCTATTATTTTTGATGACATTAGGGGTCTTAGGGGGTACTTTTTTCTTAACCCCCTATTAAAATGTGAACAATTTATACTTTTATAGTACCTTCTAATTTTACAAACACATTTAGCTTTTTAATGTGTCTTTTGACTCTTATAATTGTATTTCAAAATTTCTCTTCAGCTAAGTTCTTTTCATGACAAATGGCTGGAACATTTCTATTTCATTTAAGTTCCTTTTCCCTGCCTACCTGTTAGGATTATATACAAATTTTTTCAGATAAGGTATTCTAATTGTGTTTATCTTTTCCCCTTTGGAATATTATTTTCCAAGCTTCTTCTAAGTGGTAGCTTTTTTTCTTTCTACGCAGGAAGTTGTGGGTTTTGGCTGTACTATTATAAAAAGTTTTTATATTGGCATTTCTTTTTAGATGTGACTAAGGAAGTCTTTCTATTTTTATTTTACTCTAAGGAAAGAACACTTTTTTTTTCTAATGAGAAATTTCCATCCATGATTTCTTGATTTATGATATCCAGGTTTTGTGTGTGTGTTTGGTTTGTTGGTTGATTTCAGTCGTGATGAAAATCCATAGACTGAAAAAGTCAAAGAAAATTTGAAGTATCTTGATTGTAAAGAACAAATGACTTGGAAAACAGTACAAGGAAAGGTGGTCTAGAATAGTCTATTTGGTCCATTCTAATTTTCAGGGAATCTTTACTCAGGTGTGGGTCTGTACCTTTTTTCAAAATTCATTTCATTTTACCCAAAGAATTCTATAGCTTGATCTGGTCAAGCTGTGTATTTGTTTGAGGCTTTGCTTGTAGATGTGTTCAAGCTTTTATTTCCTTCAAAGTTTATAACTTAGAAAGCCCTGAATCAATATTTTTTTCATCATCCATCTTTGATTTTCACCATTTTCTCAACCTTACTCCCTAAATTGATGTTTTGCCCTTTTTTTTTTTTTGAAGGGAATGGCTTAGTCTTGTTTGATCCCAATTTGTATTTTTTGGGGTCTTCCTGCTGCTACCTCTGAACATTGAGCACTTGTTTTTCAAGGATTTGGGGACAACATGGGCTAGTAAATTGCAAATTTTTATCATCTTTAAGTGGTTATTATATTTTTATGTGCATGTGAGTGTATGGATTATTTTATTCCTTTTCTGTGTTTCTAGAGTTTACCTCAGTGCCTGGCAACATAGTAAAGACTTAATAAATACTTATTGATTGATTGATGTATCTTCAATCCACAATAACATTGTAAGTCCCTTGAGAAGGAAATGAACATTTTACTTCTTTCTCCGAGTAGCAGAGCATCTAATATAGAGCCTCAGACATAGCAGGCGCTCAATAATACTTAGTTGATTGAAGTAGTTCTGACTTGAAAGTTCATATATGACCATAATGAAAGTAATAGTGATTTAACTAGGCATGTGTCCTAGAGAAAATTTACCCTGGTAAATTGATGTTACCTTGATAGCATCAGGGGCTACCATAATAATAGCATAGCACATTCTTTTAATTTTCTCATAGTATCTTTCTTTGTATCTAGGTCATGTCTCAATTTTGAGTTTATCTTGGTAAATGTTGTAAGATACTGGTCTGTACCAGGTTTCTGCCTTATTGCTTTCCAGTTTTTCCAACAATTTTTACCAAATAATGAATTCTTATCCTAAAATTTTAAGTCTTTATCCTTGTCAAATACAAGGTTATTATATTTATTTGCTGCTATAAATTGTATGTCCATTCTGCTCCACTGATCTACCTTTCTATTTCTTAGCTAGCACAAGATAGTTTTGATAATTACTACCTTATGATAAAGTTTAAAATTTGGTACTGCTAAACTTCCTTCTGCTACATTTTTTTCCTGCAACAACACCTTTATTCCTTATGTGATTGCAGGAAATACCAAGTCCCCTAACCACAAGGATATTTGTGTATATTTTCAGAATGGCTTTTAACGAATATCAATGCATTATGAATTGTCACATTTGTGTACAAATCTAATTGGAATGGAAGATACATCCGTTTCTTAATTGAATGTTTTGGAAATGTTTCCTCTAAAAAGCCAGAGACTCAGTCACAAAGATTTAATTACATTACAGAAATTAAGTGAAGCTTTGCAATTAGTTATGTCACATAACTGATGTTTGTAAAATCAGGCAATCTGATATTTACAATTGAAATGTTTTTTAATGTGCTATACAAAACATTTCCCTAAGTTTCCTTATTCATCTCTTGATGTAATATGATATACATTGGAACAAACAAAATTACTTATTCCAAAAAAGAATGGATTTTCCATAAAGATTGTACTTATCAAAAAGATGCAAATTGACCTTAGATAAAATATTCTATTGATATTAAATTTTTGTTTCTAATATTAATTTATTTTAAAAAATAGGTTTAGATCTAAGCTAACTATGGATTTTTTTTATGCTGAGTGAAAACAAATTATCTTTTGTTTATCCTATTTAATAAGTTTCATTAGGTACACAGTACATGGGCCACTTGTCTTTCCATTATATTTGATGGCCTTTTCTGAAAATGGAAGGGTATCTTGGAGCCAGATTGTAGAGAGTCTTAAATATCAGACTAAGGAATTGGGATATCATTTCAAAGGCATTGTGGAATTATTGTAAATTTCTATATAGGGCCATGCCATATTTAGACTGTTATATTAGGAAGATTACTTTAGGATTAGAAAGTGTAAAGTATAGTATGGAACAAGGAAGGACTTTCATTTAATTACACATTTAGATAAGAAAGTCAATTAGATATTATCCACAAAAGTATAATGCTAGATGTTCAAGTAATATTCTCATCTTATTAGGAAATCAATTCATTTTCTGATCAGAATACAAAGTACAAAGGTTTGCCAATAGAATTATTCTCTCCCATTTCCCCAAAACTGTATGCATATTATGATACATATATATATTTCATATTTTTGCATATATATACACAATATATTACACATGTTTGCATGAATATGCATTATAACTAAATGTAAATAAATATGAGGAAGCACGTACTAGAACAGATCCTGACACTTAAAAATAAACAAGGATCCAAGTCCTGTTCAGCTTTGAATGCAATATCCTGTTTCTTTTTTAAAAATTAACCTTATCTTTAAAATTAAAAAAAGGACATTGATCTCTATGAAAACTAATTAGAAATCTCTAAAGCTACCACAGGTTTATCACTGAGAGGAGCAATCTGACACCAAATGCACATGTGTTCAGTTTTACTCACGTATTGTCTCCAAGCCTCTTCAAAGAGTCCAGAACAAACGAATGGGTGCTGTCTAAAGAGCAAGACCCAAAGAAGTGAAGGGGCTGGATATATTTAATCTTCATGACCCAGTCATTATGTAGCTTCCTTTTAACACTAGGGACAAAAAAATGAATTTTTGTTGACGGACAATATAATTGAGCTACTGTTTGATGCTTCAGTTTGTATTTTAGCTCAGAACCAAATCATAAAATGGGGCAAATTTCAATCTAATCCAGCAAAGCATACTAAGTACCTACTATATGTAACCTACTATTTCTGGGTTCTGGAAATATAGACAAAAGAAAATATAGCCCATACCCTCAGGATGTTTATATCTGTTACAGCATGTAAACAGATAATTAAACATATAATAATTGGAGGATCCATGGGAACCCTCTAGATTCTAATTTCGTCTAACCTGAAGCAGATTTACTAAAACTATCACTTTCCAAAAAGGAAGGGAATAAGCACTTATATAATACCTATTATGTGTCAGACATTGTGCTAAGTGCTTTAAAAAACTCTTATTTGATTCTCACAAAAACTCCCTGAAGTAGATGCCATTATCCCCATTTTACAATTGAAGAAACTAATGCAAATAGACATTAAATGACTTATCCAGAGTCTCTTGGTTAGCAAGTGTCTTGAGGCAAAATTTGAATTCAAGTTTTCCTCTCTCTCTAGGACTCTATCCACTGTGTACCAGCTGCTTAAAGAATGCCTAAAACTGACTTTCCTGTTAGATTGCTTATTTCGTCCATGCTTTAAATTTAAGAATAAGTAAATAGGGTCATAGGCACATGTAAAAGAGTTCCTCCAGTGAGACAGAAGGAAACCTCTCTTTATGGCCTTATTATAAGAAGTAAGAATTAATGCCAGATAGATTATCTGCCACCCAGCTTCTTATATACTATGGTTTGCAACCCCATATAAGATCTCATAACTGAATGGGGAAGTCATAAAATCATGCTTTATTATCAATAAATGTTGATTTCTATACCTATTTTATATACCTATATACCCAGTGTCCCTGAAAGTTTTTCAAGTGAAAAGGGATCATGTGAGTGGAGAAAGTTTAAGAACACATGGTCTACAGTAATCTTTTGGCCAGGATGGTGAGGGGTATCAAAAGAACCGAGAGGAGGAGAAAGGAGGGAGTATTTTTAGGAAGCAAGATTACTGAATTCTGGGCTTGGCCCTTTAGTTGTTGATGATCTGGAAAGAAATTTAGGTCATAGTGCTAGAGTTAGATAATTGGGGCTTATCTACACCTCTTGTTAAATAAAGATGGCTTGGAATTTCACTGGAGATAGGCAGAGAACTCTAATGAGGTTGAGATCAGAACATTAACCACAGCATCAGAACCAAGAAAAAAAAACATTAAGTTCCAGTTTAATACTGGACTCTTTCTTTGGTCATATATTTTCCTATATGGAAAGTCAAGCTCTATGTAGTTATATTTGGATTCAGAATATCCATATCCTACCTATGTTATTTACTGGTTGAAAAATACAATTTAAATGAAAGATGTATGTGTGTTGTGTCTGTGGGTATATACATATACACACATTTATGTATATATATATATATATATATATCATACATATGTATATATATACACATATGTATTATTTGTATGTATATGCATTTATTTATATATACACAGTCAATCTTTCAAGTCTCTCTGAAGCAACCATCAAATGAAAACAAAAAAAAGTGAATGTGAAAAAGGGCCTCTGGGTTTTTCTGATAAATGGTATACATCTTAGTGAAGGGAAGATTAATGCCTTACTTCACTATCTTGATGGAGAAGGGTCTGCTACAGGCTAAATCCTAGTTAGAAAGTTGAAAAGTGACATGCCTGACATTTTATAGAATAGGTCACATAGTGGTGAAACAGGAGGAGGAGGGTTGAATTCCCCATCAATTTAGCCTGCTGAATACTTTGTTGGGATAAGTATTATTGCTCAGGTGTGACTGCCATCTCCCAAAGTAGGTTCAGAAATGGAGTCAAATATTGTGAGAATTTATGACTGTGTACTCAGAAAATGGTAAGATACTAACATACACTAATATTTGTGTACTCATTCTTATACATAGCCATCAAAAGCCTGTACATGGAGGAAATCAATGCTAAATGAATTTTTAGAATGAACAATTTTTATGCCTTTTAGTGAGGAAAGATGCCTCCAAAGCAGGGATGATCACCAAACCTAGCATCAATTTAAGCCTGCTGAATACTTTGTTGAAATAAGTATTATTGCTCAGGTGTGACTGCCATCTCCCAAAGTAGGTTCAGAAATGGAGTCAAATATTGTGAGAATTTATGACTCTTAAGAGTTCAACAGCAGAATTAGACTAGAAATGACAAGTAACATTAATGGTCATTTATGTTACATTTTATTCAAGTACACTTTCTGAAGCATGGCATAGGACACTGATCTGAGAACTGACCTGGGAGCTGGGAATACCAGAATTCAAATCTTGCCTCTGATACATCCTGGGTGCCCCTCAAGGCAAATTACTTAAACTTTCAGTGAACTCTGAACTAAATTGCAGAGAAGATGAGGACTTGTATGGTAGGAATTATGGTATCTATGAATTCTCTATACAAATGAAATCACAGGTCTAGTGCCCTAATGAAATTTCCACATTGTTCATATACTGTGGCTATCAGAGGATAGTGTGTGTGTGTGTGTGTGTTTGTGTGTTTGTTGTGCACTCAATTTTCAAGTAACAAGCAGAATCAGTCAAACTTAGGGATTATGCATTCTAATTGTGGACTTGTGATGAAGCACAAGGAGTAACATCTTGCCCATAGAGGCAAGTCTCTCACTTATGCACAGGGAAGCTAGAGAACATATTGCACAAATTTTATTTTAGTCAATAAATGATACCTTACAGGCATCCCTCCTATCAAAGGAAAGCATTCTTTTAGGACCAGCGATGATGAAACAATGCAAATCCAATGAGTCAATTCCTAGCTAGAGCAAAAGTCTTTCCCACCACGATATTTAATCCAAACCAATGACATGTTTTTATACCAAGAACTAGGATATTATTTGCTGCTTACTCAGATTTTTGTTTCTTTCTCAGTCCGTGACAAGTTGACAAAAAACAAACAAGTCAAATCTAAAAGTTGGAATAATATTAGCCAAAATCAATGAAGCACATTTGTGAAATTACTTTGAGATATTCATGCCATGTCATAATATGTGTGTTAGTGACAAGTATTACCCTTAATTCAACCACTTACCTTTTAAAGTTTTTGGAGTCCAGGATCTGGGATTGCGCTTTCCTTTTGTGTTTTGACTGCCTGAGTCCAAAGTCATCACTGTTTAAAGTGAACCTGTTCACAAAGCCACCATCATCTCCCATTAGGATGTCATCTCTGCCCAGGTGGTCAGTCATAGGCACCACACAAACACACAGAAGGCAGTGATCCACTGGCTTTATGACAAAACAGCTGTCCTAGAAGGTAGACGAGATTTCATTCTTAGTATTTGCTTTCCTTCACTTCAGATTAGCTCTATTATTGGTCAAAAGCTGCTCTCTGATGAATAAACTCATGGGACAAAAGAGATATTGAGAGATCAGTCACATAAATCAATCAATATTTATTACATAACCATTAAGTGCTATTGAAAATATGGAAATATGAAACGTGATCCTTAACCTCAAAAAAGTTTCCAATCTTGCTGGGAAAACAAAAACAGTCACATATAAATGCTTATATATATATGTAATCTATATCAGATGGCTTGCAGTCCTGGGGAGAGGTGAGACAAGAAAAGAAAGGAAAAAATATTTGGAACTCACAATCTTATGAAAAGGAAAGTTGAAAACAATCTTTAAATGTCATTGGAAAAGTAAAATACTATTCAGAAAAAGTCACATATAAAATTATTTCAGAGCTGTGATTAGTGCTGAAATCTTTGGAAAAATTGATTAACTTCTGAGCATCTTTTCTCTCATTTATCAATGAGGATAATAATATTTATCATGGCTATACATTGAAGACAGTATATGATGAAATGTGAAATCATGATATAGATGACTCATGCTATAGGAATTCAAAAAAGAACAAGATCAGTGTAGGGTAGAATAGTTGGGTAATGTTTCATGGATGACATGGGGATGTATGGCAGATCTTTAAGGATGGGTAGGCTTTGACTTTTTTACTGTGAAGAACAAAAAGAACAATATACTAGGGTTGAAAAGTATGAATAAAAACACAAAGGCATGAAATGATGGTGAAATGTGAGGAAAAGTGTAAAAACTGGCTGATAAAAAACAGAAGGTCATTCTGGGGAGTAGATAGAGAAGGAGTTGGCTAGATTGTTGTTTGGTCATTTTCAATCATGTCTGACTCCATGATCCCATCAGAGGTACTAGAGTGATTTGCTATTTCCTTCTTCAGCCCATTTTAAAGATCATGAAGTTGAGGCAAATGGGGTTAAATAACTTACCCAGCATCACAGTTATTACATGTCTGAGGCTGAATTTGAATTCATGAAGATGAGTCTTTTTGATTCTAAACCTAGTGCTCCATCTACCATACTATCTAGCTTCTCCAGTTAGCTAAACAATATAGCCTAAATCCTGAAGAGCTTTGAATATTATGCAGAAGATTATAGATGAAAAACTTCAGTTGTAATAGGGGAGGCCTCTGTAGATCTTTAGTCAAAAGAAAAACATTTAGAAAATTATATTCTGAGATTAGTTTTACTGTGGAATGCATGTTTGGAGAAAGAATCCCAATAAGGCAAATGAAAAAAAATATTTTAAACTTCATATTCTTTCTTAGTAATATATATGTACAAGAATAGATTGTGAAAAAACAGTTCCTTATGTTTGAGCCAAATCTCTTCTACTTCCATTTGATTTGTTTCCTTTTATTTTAAATTCAGTGAAGTTTAAGATGTAGTGGTAATTATTTTCAATTGTAATTTTCCATCAATTTCATTTGAATGAGGGAATCGAAGAATTCCAGAAGTTCCTTCAGAGGAAAAATGAATTTGTAAGACTCAGGAAATATGTGATAGTAACAAACAAGGAGCTATGTAATAAGGGGAACAAGTTTTGGTCACTGGTGCCCCAAAATGACTGCCTAATTTTTTCTTTTCATTGTTATTGAGATATAGACATCCTGCTCACTAGGTGAGGAATTGGAGTGATGGTTTGCTGTTTACCACATGGGAAAGCAGTAGCTGTCTTGAGGGTTAGAATTGCAGTGATATAGCTACAAGCTATCATGGCCTGACATTCTTGTCTTCCAGTGACTACAATCAAAGCAGGAAAAGCTGAGATCACAACCAGTGAATCCCTGAAACTGGTTCCTACAGAGGGAGAACATATGAGGACACTATTGAAGAGGTGAGTAATCAATGGTCAAAACCAGCTATTGAGATAATATCAATAATAAACAAGGAATGGAGAAATTATTTTTTTCTCAGACTCTTACATCATTCTAGCTTCCCTATTTCTACCCAAGGCACCACCATCTTTCCCATCTAGGTTTATAATTTCAGTATTATCTTAAGTTTATCACTCTCCCTCACTCTGATATATTTGATCAGTTACCATCTCTATTTGGGCCTTAACCTAACTTATTCTAACAGGCTTCTAATTAGTTTTCATTCATCATCTATCACTACTTTAATAAATTTTGCACAGTTCTACCAGAGACTTTTTTTTTCAGCACAGATCTGACACTTGATTCTTTTACTTATCCTGCTCCAGTAGTTTTCTGTTGTCTCTGGGATAAAATATAAATTTCTTTGTTTATCTTTTAAAGTCAAACACAGTCTGGTCCTAATCTATCTTTCCAGCCTTATTAGATGGTATTCCTTCTTTTGTACTATAATAATGCAACTAAACTGGACTTTTCAATGTTCCCCACCTTTGACATCTCAGTAGCTCAAGACCAACTGTTCTATATATTCACATTTATTCACTTTATGTTTATGCTGTACAAATTTGTATTTATGGGGAGCTAGGTGACATAATGAGTAGAATACTAAACCTGGAGTCAGGAAAATTCATTGTTGTAAATTCAAATTCAGCCTTAGTTATTTACTAGCTATGTGACCCTGGGCAAGTCACTTAACCCTATTTGCTTAGTTTCCTCATCTGGAAAATGAGCTTGAAAAGTAAATGATAAACCATTCCAATATCTTTGCCAAGAAACCCAGAATGGGATCGAGAAAAGTTTGACATGAATGAAATGAACAATTTGTATTTATATTCTGCTCCATCCCATCCCCATTAAAATGTAAACACCTTGCCAGTAAGGATAGCTTAATTATTTGTACTTGTGTCCCCAGTGCCTTTTGCCACAGGTGCCTGGTATATACAATAACAGTAGTTAGCTTTTTTTTTTTTACAATTCTTCTAAACATATTTGCACATTTATTATGCTGTATAAAAAATCAGATCAAAAAGGAAAAAATGAGAAAGAAAAAAAAGCAAGCAAACAATAAGAAAAAAGGTGAAAATACTATGTTGTGATCCACATTCAATCCCTGTAGCTCTCTTTCTGGATGCAGATGGCTCTCTCCATCATGTCTGTTGGAATTGGCCTGAATTGTATGTAAATTGTAGATTGTATGAAGTGCCACATCCATCACAGTTGGTTATCACATAATCTTGTGACTGTGTACAAATGTTCTCTTGGTTCTACTCACTTCACTTGGCATCAGTTCATATAAGTCTCTTCAGGTCTTTCTGAAATCATCCTGCTGATCATTTCTTATAGAATAATAATATTTCATTACATTCATATAATAACTTATTCAGCCATTACCCAAATGACTGGCATTCACTCACTCAGTCTCCAGTTCCTTGCCATTACAAAAAAGAATTGGTACACATATTTGTGCACATGTGGGTCCTTTTCTCTCTATGATCTCTTTGGGATGCAGACCCAGTAGAGACAGTGCTGGGTATGCCAAGGGTATGCAGTTTGATAGCCCTTTGGGCATAGTTCCAAAATGCTCTCCAAAATGGTTGGATCAGTTCACAACTTCATCAATAATGCATGTGTCCCAGTTTTCCCACATCTCTTCCAAGATTCATCCTTGTCTTTTCCTATCATCTTAGCCAATTTGAAAGGTGTGTAGGGATACTTCAGTTGTCTTAATTTGCATTTCTTTAATCAATAGTGAGTTAGAGCTTTTTTCATATGAATAGAAATAACTAACATTTCTATAGTACTGTATTTGATATTCCAAAAACATGGTAAGGTAGACATTTACTAGCAATATGATCCAGGGCAAATTACTTAACTTTGCTTGCCTCAGTTTCCTCATTTATAAAATGATCTGGGGAAGGAAATGACAAACCATTTCAGTATCTCTACCAAGAAAATCCCAAATGGGTTCACAAAGAGTTGGATACAACTGAAAAAATGACTGAACAACAAGCATATAAATTACTTAATAAATGCTGTTGATTGTTTTATTTCCCAGGCAAGCAATCCTTTCCTTTAATCCTTTCAGTGGCTTGCAGGCCCTAGAGGTTCAAAACTGTCCTCAGATTTTTTGGTTTTAAATAAGACAAGCAGGAGGCTTTAGAGAAGTGTTTGGAGGCACACACTCTTTTGTGTCATTTTTACTATATTCATTAAAATATGCAGTCACAATATGTAGCTGTAGCTATTATTGTTTTCTGAGAATCACAGTTATGACTTCCTCTTAGAGGAAGCATGTTTTATCTGTTTCTTTAAAATCTCTTTTGTATAGTTGTCTACCTAGTCCCTAAAAGCTAGTGTTAAATTATCGCTGTAGTTATCTAGAAGTGTCATTCCTTCATATGTATTTTCATTTGCTCAAATGCAGTTGGGAGGGAGGCTAAGATTGGACACACACTCAGAGAGAGAGAGAGACAGAGAGAGAGAGAGACAGAGACAGAGAGAAAGAGAGAGACAGAAACAGAGAGAGACAGAGACAGAGAGAAAGAGAAATTCCCTTTCTAATTTCTGAGATGTATTACCAGCTGGGGACTCAACAAACCAAAGAGAATTTGTTGTTATAAGTAAGAACTTTTAAAAAACAAGGAAAAAAAGGTTAAATGAATCTATACCCCTCAAAAATTCTCAACACAGAATATGTCTGCAGTATTTTGGTAGAAAAGAATGGTAAGTAGAAAATATTAAATGTTTAAATGGAACTAGGGTACTATTCACTGAACCCCTAAATGGAGGAATACAATGGGGGCATACAGAGCCAATAATAGAGATGAGAAGCTTTTCAACATCCAATAGGGTACCAAATAACCCTGGGGGTGGTGGTAAAATTTGACATAACTGGCCTTCAATGAGTGGGGACAGAAAAAACCCATGATATACTATGCTTACAGAGTAAAAGTTGAGGAAAGGTTTGCATTGTAAGCCTAGTACTAGTGGCTTCAAGAATCAGCCTCACAGAACTCCAAGAAACTCCTCACTGGGTACTTATAGGATCACCATCTTCAGATACAGCTGCTCTCAAAAAGCATTACAGAGGAGTTTCAATCAAACTCAGTAGAGGTAGTATCTAAAGTGATGAAATCACAGCTCCTTGATGCATTGAACAAATTAAATATTCGGACCAGAATTAAATTTTATCTCAGACTAAATAATGACTGTCCTTTCTGCTTTCCCTCAAACTTCCAACTTTCCAACCTCATGCTTAGATAGTAACCTCTGTGAGGTGACTGCACCCAGCACATGGAGGTGAAGAACTTGAACCCAGCAGGCTCTGTGTGCCATCCTTCATTTTTCTTCATTAGTGTCTGAATGCTTTTAAAATTCTATCGCTCAGACTCCTGCCTCAGGCTCACTTGGTAGCCTGTCTGAAACATTAAAGAAATGATTGATGAACTTTGATTTGATAAAAACAGGTATCCCTAAACAGCCCCCTTTAAAGTCTATCCCTACTCCAGAGATAGATGTGGGAATGAGAACATATTATTCACTATAAGCAGAAAAGGATATGTGTGTCTTTTAACTTTAGTCATATAGCACAAACAGGGTAAATTCCTTAAAGGTAATTACTTAAATTTTTGTCTTTGGAGCCCCAGGACCTATGACAATGCCTGGTAGATCATAAGTAATATAATAATAATAATAACAACAGCAATAATAACAGCCAACATCTATATAGAGCTTATTATGTGCTAGGCACTGTGCTTAATAATTATTATCTCATTTGATCCTCACAACCATGCTAAGGAATATAGATGAGGAAACTGTGGTAAAGAAGAATTAAGTGACTTGCTTAGAATCATATAGCAAGTAAGTATTTGAAATCTCAGGTCTTTCTTACTCTAAGCCCAAAGCTTTATCCACAGCTCCACTAATAAATATTTATCAATGTATTGCATTTCATCTGAATTTTACTGCCTCTCTTTATTGGCTTAACTTGCATATTTATATATATATGATCATCATGTGTAATTGTTATTTTCCTCTGGATCATTTCATTTCTATTGTTCCTCTGAACTCTTCATATTGGTCATTCCTTAGAGCAAATTTCCATCACATTGATTTTAGTATAAATTTTTTCAGCTTTTCTCAATTCACTGGGCACATGGGTTCCAATTTTTTGGTAGTTTCAGAGAATGCTGCTAGGACCATTCTTATGTATACTACTGTGTATTACTGTATATATATGTATATGCATATATACATATATATATAATATAATACTGTATATTACTGTGTATACATTTTTATGTATACTACTATTGCTGTGATTAGCAATCTCTTGGACTAGGAAAGAAAATATCTAGGGGAAATGTGAAACAGAGACAGGTATCACTGCCAATCATTGATACAAACCTAGAAATAAACTAGACAATAAAAGTCAATGACTTATTATTCATCATATAATTTAATAAGAAAAGTGTTCGAAAATTAAAGCTAGGGAAACCTGGTTTGCTAGGTAACCATAATTTAGGCAGACACAAGGATATACCTGTTCACAATGTTCAGGAAATAGCAAGCTTGTTCTTTAAAATGTTAATGTCAATACCACTTACTAGTTATGTTGCAAAATATTGATCTAATTAGAATAAGCAATGTTCCCACACTCTTTGTACACATAAGATAGGCCCACTGGGAGGCTAACCCAAAGCTTCTTAGACCAATATGGGGTCACATAGCTAAATGTGGGAGTCACTAAGTTATGATTTATTTTCAGTAAATGTTTTATTTGTATGCCTATTTTTTTATATACCTATATATCTAGGGTCACGTAAAAATTTCTTGGGTGAAAAGGGGTCACAAATGAAAAAGTTTAAGAGACCCTGCTAATTCATAGTTCATTATATATTTAATCTAGAGCTTGAAGAGATTTCAGAGACCATTGACTTCAACTCCCTCCCTCCAGGAAACTGAGATGAAAGATTAAATGAATTTGCCCATGGCTACAAGATCACAAGTGTTAAGAGTTAAATGGTATCTGGATCCTAACTATCCTGCAAGAATATCAGCTCACATGGTACCTCTCACATAGTTCCTTCAGACCTCAAGCCCAGTGATGTATTTACACAGTTAGCACAGCACTCCCCTCGGTCTTGTTCTTTTATTTTACATGCATTGACTTCTCCTTAGGATTCTTGGTTGTGACAGACATTTAGGTTATAAACTCTCAGCTCTTTGAAGAGAGGGACCACTTCTTGTGCTCCTCCAGAACCCCCTACTGCACCCATCAGCACTCTCTTAGGCACATAGTAGGCAGGCAATAATGATAGAAGAAATGGTAACCCTGCAATGCTTGAAACAGTGCTTTTTCCCTAACTACTGTATTTGCTACCAACATTAGGCATCTGATTTTCATCTCATTCTTACCCAAGAAAAGTATGTATAATATTAAAAATATTTTATAAAGTAAAATATAAAAAATACACACAGTCAGACCATTTAGGCACTGGAGTAAGAGATAGAAAGGACTGATATCTTCATTTCTTTTCTTCCAAAATGGTTTAGTCATAGGTGGGTAGAGTTTATGCCCAGCTACCAACATTACTTATCATGGGCTCATGCCCATGAATCTTTCTTGGCACCTTACCTGGCTATTCCCTTGTGCTTTATAATCCCAGATGATGATGGTTCTTTCTGTAACAGCAACAATTCGTTTTAGCTGAGGGAGGTAATCACATCCTGTAATCCAAGAAGTGTCCTAGAAGGGAAACAAAAGGTTTTTCTTTTTTTCTTTTACTCTTTTTTTTGGAGGCAGTTGGGATTAAATGACTTGCCCAAGGTCACATGGCTAGTAAGTGTTAAATGTCTGCAACCACATTTGAACTAAAGTCTTCCTGAGTCCTGGACTGTTGCTTTAACCACTGCCCCATCCAGCTGCCCCTAAAAAAGGCATCTTATTTCATTCTACACATCACGTCTCAAACTTTTTGGACTCAGTATCTCCTTGATACCCTCAAAAATCATATAGTTCACCAAAGAGTTTGTGTTTATATGGATTATATTAACAATAATAATAATATTTATATACACTTACTATAATTACTATTTCATTTGATCCTTACAACTACTCTGGGAAGTAGGTGATATGGCCTGGATTACACAGATAGTAAGCATCTAAGGCTGGATTTGAAGGTCTTCCTGATTCCAGGCCCAACACTCTATCATCCACTCTGTCACCCAGTTGCCTTGTCTTGATTAAGTCAGATGCTTTAGGAATATTTGGAATAGCAGAGTGTACTAGGTGGAGGAGTCAGAGAATGTTTCACAAGGGAGGTAACAATTGAGTTCAGCACTGGAGGAGAATAAAGATTCTAAAAGGCAGAGATGAGGTAGGGTATTATACCAGGGATGCAGAAGGAGGAGACAGAAAGTTGTTTGGGGAACAACTAGTAGCTTAATTGGCTAGAGTACAGAGGGGAATAATGTGTAAAAAGTCTGGAATGGTAGATTGATTAATATTAGATTATTTAGTTGTTGTGGTTTGTGATCAGATGTGATCAGACATCATTGATGACTGATTCTTCGTGACCCCATTTGGAGTTTTCTTGGCAAAGATAGCAAATTTGCTATTTCCTGCTCCAACGTATTTTACAAATGAGGAAACTGAGGCAAACAGAGTTAAGTGACTTGTTCAGGTCAAACAGCAGTTCACCATTTTCTTCTCCAGCTCATTTTACAGATGAAGAAATGAGGCAAACAGAATTGTTCAGGGTCACAGAGATAGTAAGTATCTGAGGCCAGATTTGAACTCAGATATTCCTTCCTCTAAGCCCAGTTCTCTGTCCCTAGCCACCTAGCTGTAATATTAGATTATGTAGGGCCTTAAACATCAGGCAGAGTTTTTATATTTTATCCTAGAGGAATAAGAAGCTGCTGAAGGCTTTTGAGGAGGGTAATTACAGGTATGTCTGTGCCTTGGGAAAGTAAGTTTGGCAGGCATATGCAGGAAGAGCCAAAGAGAGAGGATGAGGAAGATAAAGAAATGCAATTACTCAAGTCTAAGTTAATAGCAATGAGAACCTGTAGTAGATAGTTGGCTATGTGAGTTGAAAGAAGGAAGGTACATGAACTATAGTAGAGATAAAGTAAACAAGAATTGGCAGCTATTTGAATAGGGAAAGAAGAGGTATAGTTCTGAATTCCAAATCCAGTTCTACACCACATTTTTCCCCTCTTTGTCAATGAATTGATTTTAATCTCTGAGACACTTTGTTTTACCTTTTCTTCCTTTTCTCTATCACCTTTCCTTTTTTGATCTCAGACAAATCTCTAGTTCTCCCCTTCCTAAATATCCTTGGCTCTAAAAATAAATAAAAATTATAACAGGATTTGTTTACACTTATTTACTTATTGTTCACCTCTCCTTTTTTTCAGCCTTTCCCTCACTTACCATCACTCTTCCCACCCCTCTTCAAATGACCCAGCATTTTTATGTCACTCTCCTTTCTGTGAGGAAGAATGAGGTTCTAAGAAATCACTGACATTTCAGTGAAAGTGAATTTAATGGTTATTTAAAAAAGAGAATCCTAAAGAAAAGTAGCATTGTCCAGTGGAAAGAGCAATGCATTTATGAACAGTAAGGTCAAGGTTCAGGCTCAGTCCTGCCATTAACAATTGATAGGATCATTGTTGTTATTTTTAGACATCTCCTATTTAACATGTCCAAAGAACAATTCATTATCTTAACCCCAAACTGTTTCTTTTTTTATACTTATCCATTACTGTCAAAAGTATTAACATCTTCTCAGTCATCCATGCTCTCAGTTTCAGAATTATGTTGGACTACTCCCTCACACTCATCTTACATATGGAAGAGATTCAACTCATGACTCCAAGCCCAATACGATTTCTGATAAACAATAAATCCAAACTTGCTTAAGCTAAGTTCAGTACTGGTTCCACTATCTTTTTTCAACTCTTATACCTTATTGCATTGCAACATCTCCAACATCTATCAGCGGGATGAGGAAAGAGGTGATCTCTCTTCTTCTGCTCTGTTTGGGGCTATGGAAGAATTCTAATAGCAAAAATGTTTCTGTGATTTTATAACAGCATCCTATGTCTACCTGACAACTGAGGGGGAGAACCGAGCCAACAATCGTTGTTTTTTCAAATTTAAAATTTAAGAGGCTCTCAATTATTATTTCAACTTATTTAAAATAGTTCTTTTTCTGCTGTTCCCAGTTATAAACCAGGACCACCATATTTATTACAGAGCATGTCTTACCTATTTTTCTGGATAACTGAGAATGAATTGAGCATGTTGGGATTTTCCCCAATTTTGATCTGTGATAACTTGCTCACTACAAATCATAGTAGATGTATTTAATTAAGTGATTGGCATCCTTTCTCAGTGGATTTTGATTTACTCAGATTTGTTCTATATTTAACTCTCCTCCCCTTTCCAAAAAATATTTAGGCTTGATCCTTTGGACAGAGTTTCAAGATTCAAAATATTTACATTTCTGTCACCTTATTTCATAGTCCAATACAAATTCATAATGAATAATCATTGTGGGCTCTGACACTCCCTACATAAAACAGCAGAATAGGAAGGCTTTCATATTTCTAGGCCAGTTCAGGTGCTTTCAATTTATTGCTAAGAAACTATCCTTTAACTTCCCTTTCAGTTAATTAAAAAATAAATGAAATACTTACTGTAACATTGATGTTTGCCTGAACTCTCATCTGCAATAAAAAAGCAAAGCAAAGCAAGAAGGAAGTATATTAGACATTACAGTTAAGCAGAAGAATATTATTAACACTGTGAACATACTCTAAAATGGAGCTATTTTCATATTGATGCTTCATGTCATCCTCCTTTCCACTAAGGGACCTCTTTCCTCCCTAGCCTGTCCCTTCATCCTCCTGAAAAGCCAGCAAAATGGCAGAATTCAAGTCCTCTTTGACCTGTCAGGCAATTAAGAGGCTTATCTTGAAGCATTTTGATGATAGCTCTGCTCTCGCTTTCTTTTTCTTTCCCCTTGATATTTTACTAAGTAATTCATTTCCCTTATACTACAACACATCATTAAATTCTTTCTTTTACAATTGTATGTTGCTTAGCTGCCTGTGATGAAAAGTGTATAGTGAAATATTAGCAATAGGATTTTTTTTTTTACAAATCCTCTAAATAATAATAGGAAATATTTATATAACCCTTTAAAATTTGCAAAAATCTTTTACTATATTATCTCGTTTGATCTTTACAATCCTGTGACATAGGTAGTTAGTATATTTATTTTACAGATGAAGAAACTGAGGCTCAGTGAGTTTAAGTGACTTGCCAGACTATCACACAACCAGTAAGAGTCTAAGGAAGGATTAAAAAGCATTTATTAAGAGTCCTTTTGAGAGTCCTGTTAAGGATCCTTCCCCCCCCTCAAAAAAAAAGAGGAAAAAAATACTTGTCTGCTTTATGATTCCATCAATGAGAAGGGAGGGAAAATTTGGAACTGAAAATAAAATAGAATTGAATAATTGGTTTAAAGGTATTGTGATTTAGGCACTTATACTGAGTGTTGGAGATTCAATGAAAAGGAAATAATAATAATAGTTCCTATTTTTAAGGAGCTAACAGTCTAATTAATAGAATGTTATGAGAGTGGAGAGGGGAGGAAAATTTAGATAGTACCTACTATGTGCTAGATGCTGTGCTAAGCACTTGACTTACTGAATTTAATCCTCATAAAATCCCTTTAAGGTGCTGTTATTATTCCACTTTTACAGTTGAGGAAATTGAGGCAGAATTTACCTTTGTCCAAAGTAGCATAACTGGTAAATGTCTGAAGCTATGTTTTTTTAAAGATAGAAAAACTAAAGTTTTGAAAGGAAAAGAGAGAAAAGAGAGGCACTACCAAATACTTAATTTTCAGTTCTGCGTTTTTACTCCCCTCAATCCACTTGCCTGTAATTGAAGTTACATGCTGAAGGTCTTTTAATTCTTACAGAGGTTTTACAATTCTTAAGACTAGCCATCATTTAACTTTTTTAAAGTTTCATGCATGTTATATTATAGCATTTTCATTTTATATTCTTTCATCTCTTAAAAATCAGAAAATTCATATATTCTATTTACTTTTCCATAAAGAACATGAATTATGGATCAGATTATTATAATGTGATCACTTATTTTGACTTCTGATAAATTACTCTAATTTTAACAACAAAAATTCCTTCCCCTCCCCCCCCAAACATCTCCCCTATGTAATAGAAAAATACATATAGTTAGGTGGCACAGTGGATAAAGTGCTGGACTTATATATAAGATCTGATTTGAAATTCAGTCTCAGACATTTATTAGTTGTATGATCCTGAGCAAATCACCTAATCTCTATCTGCTGTAGTTTCCTCAACTGAAAAATGGGAGTAATGATAATAGCCCCTATCTCCTAGGTTTATTGTAAGGATCAAATGTAAAACACAGCTTAATACCTGATATATAGTAGATGTTTAATGAATACTTATTTCCTTCCTTTTTATCTTTAAAGACATTTAACATTTTAAATAACAATTTTAAAAATTTGTTTTAATGGCAAACAATCATACCTGCAAATTTAATTGATGCTTTTAATTCCATTTACATGTTAGAAACAAAATATCTGATTTTAAAATACTAAATACTCTGTGTATGTGTGTGTATATAGATCTGGATATAGATTCATCCATATAAATGTTTATCTGACTGGATAAAAACACCTATTCCACACACATTTTTTCCTGACTGGAAATATATACACTGAATTTCACTTTGAAAAATTTCAGTGAAGTATCATGAATATTTTAAAATGAAAATGATAAGCCTCTCAATTCAGATTATATTTTGTTCTCTACTAATTTTGATTTCTAGGAAAGATGAAAAACCAACCCATTGATTATAGAAAGACTTAAGTCATAGGCAATATGATAGGAAAGTCCTTGTTATGGAAAAAAGAAAAAGGTACCAACTAATTTCAGTTTTCAGGTTTTTCATAAACAAAACCCTTTCTACAGCTGCCAATGAACTGAGAAATTGGAATATTTAGTCATATTAATACTAAATTATCATTTTTAAGATTCATAATGATATTATATAGAAATTATTGGCATGCCTCTTATTAAAATTTTCCAGGGATACTTTGAGTTGGAGGTGAAAGCTTATGAATTTAGGAAGTTAAAAGACACTCAAAATTATTCTGAGCTACCAGATTACATATTTCACAGGGTACTCTCAAAACCATATCCCTTATGAATGTTTTTAATTTTTTTTCATCTGAGTGCTAATCCAGGTTTATTCTATGATTGTGTCATTACTACTCTGTGCAACAGAGGTTTCTGGAACAGTGCCAGATTTGGTATTCTTTTTTTTTTTTTGCTTTTTGCTAAGGCAATTGGGGTTAAGTGACTTGCCCAGGGTCACACAGCTGGACGTGTCTGAGGCCAGATTTGAACCCAGGTCCTCCTGACTTCAGGGCTGGTGCTCTATCCACTGCGCCACCTAGCTGCCCCAGATTTGGTACTTTCAATATCACAAAAATGGATTGGGGAGTCTGCATTCCCCTCAGCAAATTGTTTGTATTTTTATTTGAGGTGATAATTTCAAACTGTGGTTTGCGATTTTGACTGTGCTTGATGCATTAATAAATAGTATTAATAAATAAATAATAAAATAAATAATAAAAAGGCAACTTTTAAAATTACCTTACTATTGAAGACAGTTATCGATCCTTTCTGAGTTGCCATTATCAGGAAATTCAGTTGAGGAATCTTGATGAGACATTTAACCACATCACGTTTCCTGCCACCTGTCAATAGCATAATAATTCATTTGCTTTCCCAGCCAAAAAGACACCAAAATCTTTGTGTTAGGTTTAAAAACATAAAACAAAAACTACCTTTTCTAAAAAAAAGTCTCAAAGCATAATTAAGTCAGAAAATAAGTCAACCAAACAATAATGACTCCTGTTAAACCCCTATTTATCCATAGAGTATTAATTGGATGACATAGAACTAGTAAATAACATGCTTCGTCTCACCCCCAACTTGACAGCTCTGGTCCTAAAAGAAAGGGCTCATATTTTCTGTTATGAGATTTTTGTTTTTGTTTTTATTTGGTAAAGCATTATCTCTCCACTGAGATTATCTCTGCTTAGGAATGTCAACTTTCTCTAAGTCATGGTAACTTACTTGATATAGAGTTAATGTCATTTGAGTTGTTCCAATATTAAAGAACAAGATTGCCTTACTTCTCTGGTTTCATTGTTATTGTAGTTTGTTTTCAAATAATTTTGAAAACATAAAATTTCTAATCAAAGCCCTTCACTTATATGAAATATGTGGTAGAAATAGCACACAAGATAAATTGACCAAAGTTGTTATGATTCCAAGAAGGATTAGACAGAACTTCTAATGAACCTTGAATATGTCAAGGTAATTCTTAGCTACTGACAGGTTGGCTTTTGCTCCTTCAAATTTCATAGTTTGCATACAAGGTTACAATACCTTTTCATGAAATCAAGATGCTTGCTTCAAGAACAGTGAGATGAAAAATAACCCCCAAAATTGTGGAATGCTTCCTGTAATGCTAGCCAATTATTCAATATTTCAATACTTGATTCACAACAATGTCAAATCAATATAGGACTTCCCTGATATGGATAATGGAATTATTTATTTTTGAATAGTATTTGATTTTTCCAAATACATGCAAAGAAAATTGTCAACATTCACATTTGGAAAACCTTTTCTTGCAAATATTTTTTCCCTCTTTTCCTCCCCTCCTCTCTTCCCCCAAGTCAACAAGCAATTCAAAATAGGTTAAATATGTACAATTCTTCTAAACATATTTCCATATTTATTCCTGCTGCACAAGAAAAATCAGATTAAAAGGGGAAAACAGAAGAAAGAAAAAAAACAAGCAAACAACAAAAAAGTGAAAATGCTATCCTTTGAATCATATTCAGTCTCCATAGTTCTTTCTCTGAATCCGGATGGCTCTTTCTATCACAAGTCTATTGAAACTGGCCTGAATTACCTCATTGTTGAAAAGAGCCACATCCATCAGAGTTGATCATCACATAATCTAGTTGTTGTACAATGTTCTCTTGGTTCTGCTCACTTCACTGAGCATCAGTTCATGTAAGTTTTTCCAGGCTTTTCTGAAATCAGCTGCTTGTCATTTCTTAGAGAACAATAATATTCATAACATTCATATACCATAATTTATTCAGTCATTCCCAAATTGATGAGCATCCACTCAATTTCCAGTTCTTTGCCCCTACAAAAAGGGCTGATAACAAACATTTTTGCACATGTGAGTCCTTTTCTCTTTTTTATGATCTCTTTGGGATACAGGTCCCCAGTAGAGACATTGCCAGATCAAAGGGTATGCAGAGTTTTATGGCCCTTTGGGCTTTGTTCCAAATTGTGTTAGTATTAATGGAATTACTTCTAAGAATGTTTGAATTGTCTACTAAAGGGAAAAAATTGCCATTTGCCTTATCTGATTTATTAGGTAACTTGAATGATGAAAATATGTTTATTAATGTTACAATTCCCTTTAATCTCCTGGTAGAGGAGTCTTCCCAGTCTTTCTTGGGACCTTTGTTTTAGGGAAATGGTGAGAGTAAACTATTTCCTTTAGAGACTGTTGACCAATAAAATATCACTCACAAATTCAAAAGTTGTAAAATTCCTTGAGTATATAAAAATGGAACTAACTTTGACAATACCAATTATTCATATGAAGCAAAACAGACTGCAGGGAGATATCTGATCACTAAAATTGTATGCTGCTCCCACAATTCATAGTGGATAAAATGCTGGGCTTTGAATGGAAAGCTGGGTTTCAAATTTTTCTCTGAAACTTAATAAATGTGTTATGATTTTAAGCAGTCACTTGTTTTATTTAATTTATTTACTATTATTTATTATTATATATATATACTGTAATATATATATATTAATTACTAATAATTATTTACTAATCTGTAATAAAACCAACTTTATGCAGGTTGTAATGAGACTCAAATTAGATAATGTATGCAAATGTCTTGCAAAATGAAAAGCATTATATCAATATCTATCATTGTTGGTTGTTATATAGATAATATCTTTTTGTTTGCAAATGACATAGTGATGACTGCTTCAAGCCCCACCCATGCCAGAATCTGTTCTTGCTAACCACATAGGAAAAAAACAAGTGATTAAAGAATGCCTTGTGTTTAGACCAGAGGTCTAAAACTCAAAAAGAAATGGGCTCTACTAAGTATATATAAGAATCTCTGTAAACCACATATTGAATTAGAAAATCACATTATTTGTATTTTATTGTATTTTTATTCATTTTGTTAAATATTTCCCAGTTACATTTTAATCTGGTTTGGGCCATATTCAGGAGTACTGTGAATAATTTGCTGCCTATAGGTTGCACATTTGGTATTTTTGGTTCAGACTTCAATAGACAGCAGTATCAGAAAGAGAGATGCAGAAAGACAGTGAACTGGGACCAGAAATAAATAGAAGGCAGGAGGGGATATTGGTAACAATTAGGATTTTTTTAAGCACATAAAAAATTTTATTAGAAATTTTCATTTATAATGTATTTTGAAATTTTCATGTGTTACATAATTTTATTCTCAACGACACTCTGAAGGAGGTACTTATTCAGTCATTTCAATCACTTCTGATTTTTAGTGACACATTTAAGTTGTTTTTGTTTTGTTTTTGAAAGATACTAGAAGGCAGCTAGTTGGTCCAGTGAATAGAGCACCAAGCCCTAAAGTTAGGAGGACCTGAGTTCAAATCTGACCTCAGACACTTAACACTTCCTAGCTGTGTGACCCTGGGCAAGTCACTTAACCCCAATTGCCTCAAAAAAAAAGAGAGAGAGAGAGAGAGAGAGATACTAGACTGGTTTACCAGTTCATTTTGCAGATGATGAAACTGAGGCAAACAGGATTAAGTGACATGCTCAAAGTCAAACAGCTAGTAAGTGTCTGAGGCTAGATTTTTTACTCAGGTCTACCTGACTCCAGCTTGATGCTCTATGCACTATGGTGCCACTTAGCTTCCTAATCATTGTTTGAATCCTGATCGACTCATTGAGTATAAATAAGCAATCATTTCTTCTTTGGTTCAGAAACTCTGAGGATCTTCCCTCCTTGATTTATTTATTTAGTTAGTTTTGGGGTTTTTTTGTTTTTGTTTTTTTTAACTAGGTGAAAGAGGAGCTTTTTTGCCCCAATTGCTACCTCACCTTAATCACTGAATGGGTGCAGCCTCAAACTAAGACTTATTAAAAAACCTTAGCTTAAAAAGGTCCAGGTCTCCTATTGCATCCAACACCATCTGTAGTCATCCTCATCTATATCTTGCCACTGGGCTCAGATGGTTCTGGAGGAGAATATGATGCTGATGACCTTGCACAGCCCTCCCTCACTTAAATGCAATTCATTTAAGTGACACAGCATCCCCTCCCAATGGCCCTCTGAGAGCAAAGGACAAAGCAGCAACAATAGTTTTTATTTTATAGTAGTCCTAAGAAGTTAAATAATTTGCCCATGTTTACACTACTCAAAGCAATTCAATAAGATTTTATTAGACATTGCTGTGTACAAGTCATTATGCTACATGCTGTAAAAATTAATAGAGGTTCAGAATTCGCATTCAACAGGCACAGACTTAAAGGGAGCAAGCACAAGTTTATTATTACTCAAAACATTGATTCAAACAAGACAGGAGGGAAGTAGTAACTTGTAACATAGAAGTAATACACAACTAACAAATACAGCTATCACTATAACAATAAGGATAATAGAAAAACAAACATCATCATCATTCCAGGGAAGCACCAACACCTGCATTTCTTGGCTGGAGAATCCTGAGTCACAGCCGGTCAGGGTCTCTGATGGGAAGATCTCAGGCAGAAAGAGCATCCTCCCCATGGGTGAGATTCCAAAGTGCCTTTCCTACTATGGGGTTTTTATAGGCTGAGAACAAAGAAAGGACTGTGCTAAGTATTCTTATTTGATATGTGACTCTCCAGACAAAACAGCCTTCCAGATAGAAAGTGCTTCTGTCTGGAGGGACCCACCAAGAAGAATAGTTTGTTCATTCCTTTAGCTTAATTGTCTTTACTCAGGGAACTGGCCAGATTTCTGAAGCAAGCACATGTCAGCAATAAAGGAAAGTCTTTAATAAACACACAGGGAGAGTGACCTTCCCCTTCTGTGCCTCCTGGCATTTATATCAAATTATTGCAAGCACATTCTCATGTTCTTAGCAAAAAGTTCTACAAAGAACATGGCTGAGACTCACTAAGATTGCTTACATATGCTGAGAATAAAAAGACTTTCATAAAAGTGAAAATAGCCCCTGTCTTCAGAGAGCTTACATTTGACTGGGATTCTCAAAACATTTTCTTATATTTACACAGCTAAGAGACATCAGAAGTGGGAAACAAAACCAGATTTATATTGACTCCAAACAGCTTTTCTTAGGGCACAAACCCTTAGTTTCTTTAGCTGGTAAGAAACTGTTAGATAGATAAGAGTATTATATTTGGAGTTAAGAAGACCTGAATTCAAATCCTGCCTCAGACATTTATGAGTTGTGTGACTCTGGACAAGTCACTTAACCTCTGTCTCTATTTCTTGACCTGTAAAATGGGGACAATAATAGCACTGACCTGCCAGGATTGTCATGAGGGTAAATGGAAATAATATTTGTAAAGAATTTTATAAATCTTAAAATGCTATATAAATGTTATCATTATAAAGAATAGATTATGGATCCTTTGCCATCATGATTGCTTGTTTTTTGTTCAATTTTAAATATCTTTTATTTTTACATTGCCTAAAATTTCCCATGTATTCCTCACTTCTTTTTCCTCCAAGAAAGCCATTTCATACAATAATATATATATATATATTATTTTGGGGGGAAGGCAATCAGGGTAAAGTGACTTTCCCAGGGTCATATAGTAGTAACTGTCTGAGGCCATATTTGAATTTAGGTCCTTCTGACTCCAAGTCCAATGCTCTATCTACTGCACCACCTATTTAGCCCAAAGAATATTTTTTCAACAACAAAAAAAAAAAACAAAACAAAACAGAAAGATAAAAAATATCTCCCACAAAATGGATCAATGTACTGAAAAATTCCGAATAAACATAAGCCATATTCCAACTCATAGACTTCCAATCTCTGTAAAGGTAGAAGTATCTTCTGCTATATTTTCTTTGGTGCCATGCTTTTTTTTTTCTTTCACTTTTTTTTGTGGGGCAATTGGGGTTAAGTAACTTGCCCAGGGTCACACAGCTAAGTGTTAGATGTCTGAGGCTGGATTTGAACTCAGGTCTTCCTGACTCCAGGGCCAATGCTCTATCCACTGAGCCATCTAGTTCTCCTTCATGCTTGTTCTTTGTAATTTTGAAACATTCACTTCTGATTTTTTTTTGTTGTGGTTGTTCTTTTTATTTACATTGTTACAATTGTTTTTATTTTTTTCTTGGCTCTGTTTATTTCGCTCTATATCAGTCAGTACATGCAAATTTTTTCATGCTTCTCTATATTCATCCTACTCCTTACTTCGTAATAATATTCCATTATATTCATGTGTCATTTTATCTATTCCCCAATCCATGGATATCTACTTTGTTTCTAATTCCTTGCTACTATAAAAAGTACTCATATAATTAGTTTAATGTAGAAGTGTACTTTTTTTAATCAATGATCTCCTTGGGGTATATACCTGGTAGTGGGATCTCAGTGACAAAGAGTATGGACACTTATTTCCAAAATCTCTACCAACAATGCTGTACAATGTCTATTTTCCCATAATTCCTCCACTAGTTATTCTTTTCAGAAAAAGTTCCAATTGATCAATATATTTTCAAAAATAAAACCTCCAATGATCAATTATGATAAACTTGGTTCTTTTCAGTAATTCAGTGATACAAGGCAATTCCAATAAGCTTTGAATGGAAAGCACTATCTGCTTCCAGAAAGAGAATTATGGAGACTGAATGTGGATCTACATATACTCTTTTCATCTTTTTTTTCTTCTCCTTTTTTTTTCTCATGGCTTTTCCCTTTTGTTCTGATTTTTCCCTCCCAATATGACCCATATGGAAATATATAAAAAGTGAGTGTACATGTATAATATAAATAAATACATAGAAATTTAAAAATATAAAGTATCTAAAACTTGTCTGATTATACTACAATTGTGGTATGATTAGAGAAAAGTATTCTGGGACTATTAAAATCTTCTGATATGGCAACATATTTCTTTTAATACTTCTTAAAATTGAATTGCCTTTAATACGTTCAAGAATTCAGTTCAATCAAACACATGAAGAATCCCTTATGTGCAAGCTCTCAGTGCTAGATAAAAATAAAATAAATCTTGTATTCAAGGAGGTTCTACTTGCATTCTACTAGGAGGTACAAGTATAAAAGTAAATGCTAAATCTACATAAACAGTTCAAAAAGAGACATGCAGAGTATTTACAATAAGAGGGATTGGGATCAGTCTTATGTAGAAGATGTGGTTTGAATAATGCTTTGCAGGGACCTAGGAATCCGACAAGGCAGAGTTTATGCATTTCAGGCATGATGGACAACCTATGAAAAGTCAGATAGTTGCACTGAGAATTTAAATAAGAAGTTGACCAGGGTCATACAGTGAATACGTCTCAGAGACAGGGCTAAACTCTAGCTCTTTCTGACTCTGAGATCCATTCTCCACAATGCTTAATATAGAATGATGATTTAGAAATAAGGTGTCGTGGTTATCGTGCAATATTAAAGCTATAATAGAATATTAATATCTGAAATTTTATAATGCTTTGCATGCCTACTGTACAATTCATGAATTAGGTAACATCAGTATAATTATTATTGTTATTATTATTATTATTATTATTATTACTATAGGTAAACTGGCTGCATTGTCAGTTTGAATTAGAGGATTTAATACATGTAATTATAAACTATTTTGTATAAAAGCATTCCTTGATTTACTACTGGAGTCCAAGTTAGTGACATGTTAGCATATTACTAAAGTTATGATTATTAAAGATCTTACAATATTCTTTAGGAAAACCTAAATATTATTATGGACTTCTCAAATCTCTCTCATTGGGCAGAACTAGGACCAATAGGCAAGAATTATAGGGAAGTAGATTTTAGCTCAAAATAAAAAGATGCAATTTCTAACAGAATTCTCAAAAAAATAGGATAAACATCATCTTCATCACCATTATTATAATAGTTAACATGTATATATTGCTTACTATGTGTCAGGCACTGTGGTAAGCATTTTGAAATTGTTATCTCATTTGATTCTCACAGCAATCCTAGGCAGTAAATGCTTTTGTCAATACCATTTTATAGATGGCAAAACTGAGGCAAACAGAGATTAAATGACTTCCTCATGAATTTGTGAGTTTGAAGGGATGTCTTCAAATAAAGATTAGTTGATCATTTATTAGGTTCTCATAGGGAACATTAAAACTTCAAGGAAGGTAGGTTGAGCTAAGTGATTGCTGAGGTCTATTGTGATTCTATGATTATCCTGAAAGTATACTTTTTTTTTTTGGCTGAGGCAATTGGGGTTAAGTGACTTGCCCAGGGTCACACAGCTAGCAGTGTCTGAGATCAAATTTGAACTCAAGTCCTCCTGACTTCAAGGCTGGTGCTCTATCCACTGCACCACCTAGCTGCCCCCTGAAAGTATTCTTTATGGAGCAATTACATTATGCCTATTTCTTTGACAGTTGAAGTTGATTCTATATGTGAGTCTATCTCTTTTTTACAATATTCAAAACAATTAACTGTAATTAATTAAACAAGTCTATGATAAAATGTGTATTTTTCTTGGATATTAATTAAAACCCATATTAATTTCTAGGAATATTAAAAATGCTACCTGAAAGTGGAAATCTTTGTTTTCTGGAAATAAGAAAAACCAAATTTTCTTCATCAAGCTGAGAAGCAAGGGCATCATCTTCTGATAGAAAATATCCAAATATCTAAAATGAAAATGATATTTGTATATTACACAATGATTTAAACATTCTCCATTTACTCAGTATTATTTGTAATGATGATAGAATTTAAGTTTTGATTCATAAAAAGAGAAGGATCTTACTAATTCTATAGTGTTACTCGGAAACAATTGGGGATTATGGTATGATTGAACATAACCATTTGAAATCATGTTTAATTTATTCTGAAGGAAAGGAAAGAGAAGCAAACACTTCATAATATCCTTTCAGTTTCCAAGTTTACAATGTCTCACACATCCACTCTTTACTCCATTTATACAGCCACCATCCTACTTAAGACGAGCATCCCTTATTGCCTGAGCTGCTGCAATAATATTCTGCTTGGCCTTTCTTCAAGACTTTCCCTTTTCCAATTTGTTCTCCACACAGCTATCATAGTGATATTTCTAAAGCTTAGATGTGACCATGTCAACTCCCCTATTTAATTATTGGCGAAGTTATCAATTGATCAAAACATTCTAGAAAGCAAATTACTATCATGTTCAAATGTCATTTAATCAATCTACATAGCCAACAAGCATCTACTACTACAATTTAACTGGAATTGTGCTAGATATTATAAATAGTAAAAAAAAAAAAAAAGATGTCTGTCCTTGAGAAATTTACAATACAGCTAGAAGAGAGACTCTGTATATATGCAGGTATATGCAAGATATACAAAGTAAATATAAGGTAACCAGGAAGTCTCTTAGTCATTTATTTAGCCACCACATTTATTACCTATGTGCCAAATATTGCATTAAATACCAAGAATAAAAAGAAAGGGGAAAGATAGTCCTTTCATTATCTAATAGAAGAGATAGCATGCAAAAAAAAAGTTATGTATAAAAAGGACTCAATACAGGATAAATGGCAAATTATCAATATAGGTAAAACACTAGAATTAATAGGAATTTTGAAATTCTTCTTATAGAAGAGAGAAATGAAGTAACACAGAAGGTTGAGATTGGGAATTACTTTCTATAGAAGTCCTATATAAATTGAATTTTGAATTCTTCCAAGGAAGCAAAAGTATGGTGGGAATTCATTCCAGACATAGTGGAAAAGAGAATTTCCAAGAGACCCTTCTGGTAGACACAAGTTTTTAGAAGATCAAAGACAAAAAGAAAGGTCCTGTAAATACTTGTGACCATATTAGCATTTTATGGTAGTAAAAAACTGAAACCAAGATGGTTTCCATCTGTTAGGGACTGGATAAATTATGATAAATAAATGTAATGAAATAGTACTGTACCAAAAGAAATTACGAATGTGAAGAATTCAGAGAACAATAGGATGATAAATGAATTAATACAAAATGAAGTAAGCAGAACTAGAAAAAAATGACAATAATAATAACAATAACATAACCATAAGAATTAACTATCATTTGAATAGAGCTTACTATGTTGCCAGGGACTGTGCTAATTATCTCATTTGATCCTTGCAACAACCCTGAGAATTAAATGTGATAATCTCTATTTTACAGATGAAGAAATTGGGGCCAAAAAAAGTGCCTTGCTCAGGGTATACAGCTAGTAAATGTCTGAGGCTGAATTTGATTACACCAATGTAAATGGAAAGAACAAAAAAATGAAATTGAAGAGATGAGAAAACACAACTTCCCTTCTTTGCAGAAGCACAGTCTTATGGATATGGAATGTTGGATAAACTCAGACATAGTCAATTGGTTGGTTCATTTTGCTGAACTTTGGAAACTTTTTTTTTATTCATTAGTTTGAGGGAAGGGTTGGAGAGGGGAGAACTCATTTGCAAATGAAGGCCATATAAAGACAAAACATAAAAGTTCTAAGTTTTTTCAAGTTCTATTAACTATTGCATCTGAGATCAAGTGCAATCTTCTATTTTTGCCATTTAAAACCCATCACAACCTGAGTCTAGACTAGTTTTTTAAATTTATACTTTTTCCAAGCATTACTTTCCTTCATGGTCTCTAACATTTAGCCAGATTGGCCTACTTGCTGTTTATCAACCATACTGAGTGACCTTTGGCAAATCATTTAACACTATGGGCCTCAATTTTCTTCTCTACAAAATGAAGGAATTGATCTAACTAGCTTTTGAAGCCCCTTCTAGTTCCCAAACAATGATCCCATGAATAACCTTGTATTTGCTTTGATTTTCCATATTTATTTAGAGACATGTCTTATTAGCCACATTTCCTTCTATTTTAATATCTTTCCAGATGATTTATCTGTTTGTTCCTAGGATTCTAATTTAATTTTGTTCCTCCTGAAATCTTAGGTAGTTTTCTTTTTTTCTACTTTCTCTTCTCTGACTCATGACCTTAAAGCTGTCTTAGCCTCTCCATATGGGGGAATTCACTTTTTGCTACTTCCAGCCCCTGCTCCAAGATGCGTCTAAGGGAGCAGAATTGGTCTCAGCTTGATGCTAGCCCCCTTTCCTTGAAGTTTAATACAGCCCCTATGCAAATATGCTGTTATCCTGAACTAGTTCCTTCTAGCTGGATACCTACAGTCCTTTCTAGGCAGAAAGCACTGCCCTTCCTCCAGACAAAACTTTTTTTTTACTATTTGTTTCCTCTCTACTAGTGGTTAGGCAGAGTTAAGATCTGAAGAATTGCCAAGAAAATGGCTGTTTTTATGCTCTGTCAGAATTTGGGGTCTGGTACAAACAGTGAGTGAGTTAGTCAGGGATTAATGTTTTCTGCTGTTAATGCATAAGACTACTTTGTTCAGCTTCTTGCTATATTGGTCTACAGAGACCTTTAGGATTGCTTTTCTTCCAGAGTATTGCTTTTCTTCCCAAGTTTGGGGGAGTTTTTGAGAGTTAGTGAGAAGTAGAGAAATTTTCTTGTCTTCCTTTATTGGTCCCCTGACTTGGAAGTCAGCCTGAAATCTTTAATTGGTCTTCTTGATATTAAGAAGTATTTATAACAGATATGGTCAGGCCACATCAACAAAAATTTATTAAGCATTCATTTTGAGTCATGTGCATTTTGATCAATGGCTTTTTCCAACCTCCATCCTTACTTCATTTCATTTTGTGAATACAACTTAGTACAATACCTGTCCCAAACACAATTGTAAAATTGGGCAACCAGTTTAACTCAGCTTTTAGTCTGAATGTTTCTACTCCCACTTGTATTTTCAGAATTCAACAGGGAAAAAGCGCTTTATTTATTCTTGTGCTAAAGAGTTCCAATTTCCCAGAAAAAAATAAATTCTGCAAAATAATTCCCTATATTTAGATAGCACCTATATTAAAAAAAAACCCTAGGACAATGTACAGTCATCCAACAAACCCATGCAGATTTCTAATTACATTTTTTCCTCTGGGACAGTAACAGTAGTCCCAGGAAGTAAAAAGGATCAGATGTGGGGAAAGAGGAGGAGTTATTAATCTATGAATCTATGATTTAGTATACAGCAACCAGAATAATTAGAGCTAGAAAAAACTTTAGGAATTTTAACCAATTCACTCATTTCACAAAAAAGGAAACTGAGACCTAGAAAGACACTCAGCTTCAAACCTTCTGACTCTAGATCACTTTATCATAATTAGGCCATATCAATATGGGATTTTTCCAGATCAGCTATTTAAAATCCTAATGATAATGCTGTTAAAGTGTTGCACTCAATATGCCAGCAAATTGGGAAAACTCAACTGTGACCACTGGATTTGAAAAGAGTTTACATCCCAGTCCTAATGAAAGGCAATGCCAAAGAATGTTTTAATTACCAAAAGCTTGTGCTCATTTCACTCCAGCAAGGTTATACAGAAGATTCTGAAAGCTACACTCCAGCAATATGTGAATTATGAGCAGACCAGATTGGTTTTCAAAGAGACAGAGGAACCAGAGACCAAATTACCAACATTCAGTGGATTATGGAGAAAGCAAGGGAATTACAGAAAAACATCTACTTCTGCTTCATTGACTATACTAAATGCTTTGACAATGTGGAACACAAGAAAATGTGACAAGTCCTCAAAGAGATAGGAGGACCAGATCATCTTATTTGTATGTAGGGTCAAGAAGCAACAGTTAGAACTAAACATGACGTTTAAAATTGGTAAAGGAGTGCAATAAGGCTGTACATTGCCACCTTATTTAACTTATATACAGAAAACATCAAGTGAAATGCCAGGCTGGATGAATAAAAAGTTGGAATTAGAGTTGCTGAAAAAAATATCAACAATCTCAGATATACAATGGTAGAAAATAAAATAGGATTGAAAAGCTTCTTGATGAGGGTAAAAGAGGAGAGTGTAAAAGATGGCTTAAAATTTAACATAAAAAAAACACCTAAGATCTTGACAACTGGTTCCATCACTTCCTGGGAAAATAGAGGAAAAGAATTGGAAGCAGTGTCAGATTTTATATTCTTGGGCTCAAAACTGCAGTTGGTGACTTGAAGCCATGAAATTAAAAGATTCTTGCTCCTTGGGAAAGAAAACTAAGGCAAATCTAGGCATCATACTAAAAAAACAGAGATATCACCATGCCAACAAAATTCCATTTAGTCAAAACTATGTCTTTTCCATTCTTAATATATGGTTGTAAGAGTTGGAATATAGGGAAAGCTGAACAACAAAGAATTGACATTTTCAAATTGCAGTATTAGAGAAGGATTTTGAGAGTCCTTTACACAGCAAGGAGATCAAATTAGTCAATACTTAAAGAAATTAATTCAGCTATTCACTAGAAGATTAAATACTGAAGCCAAAATTTAAATATTTTGGCCATATAATGAGAAGACAAAACTTACTGGGAAAGACCCTGATTTTGAGAAATATTGATGATAAGAGGAAAAGGGGACAACAGAGAATGAGATGGATAGATAATACATGGAAACAATTAACACAAACTTGGATAGACTTCAAGAGTTGGTGAAGAACAGAAGAGGCATGTGGTCCATAAAGTCACAAAAAGTCAGACATGACCAAACAACAATAACAATAATAAGGGCTTCATCTTAGGCATCAATCTTTTTTGGGGGGTGGGGAGATGGTTAATATTTCCTCCCTTTATGGTGCAGAGATAACTTGTCCTCCCAGTCACTCAAATTTGCAACCTCAGTGCCATCCTCAAATTCTTTCTCATACTCACCCCAGCATATCCACAGTCTTTGGTCATGTTGTATCAACTTTCACCACATCTAGTACAGTGGTACCCTCATCCTTCCAGCCTATAATAATAATGCTGCAGTGTTCTTCCTACCTTAATATTCTACATAATTCAATTCATCTTTCACTAAGCCACCAGTGACTTTCCTCAAACATACACACATACACACATACTCTCTCTTCTCCCTCTCCCTCCTTCCCCCTCCCTCTCTTTCTCTCTCTCAATAAATTCGTGATTCATTGTTATCTCCAGCATCAAGTCACAATCTTCCATTTGCCTTTTAAATCTCTTGACAATCTAATTTTTTAGTTTCCTTATACTTCTTCTCTACCCCAACCTTATTAGCTTTCTTTCTGTTCCTTTCCCAGGACTAGCCATCTCCCAAGGACTTTTTGCCTTTTCACTCATTTTTCCCCATGCCTGGAAATGATCTGCTTCCTCACTTCTGCCTCATGACTGTCAGTCTTTCCAAAAGGTTCAATTTCAATCCTAATTTATGCCAAAGAATTTCTTGGTACTTCCATTGCCTTTCCTCTGAGGTACTTTTCATTATATTTCTCTCTCTTTTTATGTATATAATTTTACATTTTATATATATATACACACATAAATATAAAATATAACTCATTTATTAAATGATGTTATTACATATATTGTATTATGTATTTCCATATTTATTTGCATAAAATCTTTATTAGAATAAGAGCACTTTGAGGACAGAAACCATGTATTTGTCTGTTTTTGTAATTCTAGTGTCTGGCATTATAATGAACACTTTAAAAAATTGTTGACTGACTCATATCATGCTTTTCCTGACCCATAGCAGGTGAAAAAGTAGGATTTCCTGGTGAGAATGGAGAGGAAAGAGACAAAACATATATCCAGATGCTCCTCACAAGCTGTCACCTATTGGGAGTGGGAAAGCATCATTTCAGAGTCCAGGGGATAGCAAGGAATATGGGCTGATTTCTACTGGAATATGAAAAAAAAAATCATTTCCCTCAACAGGTTGATTACCAAATATAAAGAAAGTTCAACTCCCAGCAATTAAGTAAGAAATTAAGGGACAAGTCACAATCTGGGAAGTGTTCTTTCATCCATAATTAGCTAATATATAAGGGGCTTTCTTGGCAGGAGTAAATTCAAAGGGTCCAGCCTAAGGAAGAAGAAGAGATCATACTTTCCTGTGGTTGTCTTTGCCTCAAAGTTAGTACTTTCAGACTTCTCAAACTTTTCTATAGAGCATAATTTAAAGTCTTGTTGAAAAAAGGACTAAGGGCAGCTAAGTGGTGCAGTGGATAGAGCACCAGCCCTGAAGTCAGGAGGCCCTGAGTTCAAATTTGGTCTCAGACACTTCCTAGCTGTGTGACTCTGGGTAAGTCACTTAACCCCAATTGCCTCTGCAAAAAAAAAAAAAAAAAGAAAGAAAAAGAAAAAAAGAAAGAAAAAGAAAAAAGGACTAATAAGCATAAGATCATTAGGGAGGGAGGGCACTTCAGAAGAAACTAAAGTATTTGAGGGAGCATAAGTATATTCAATAATTCCATGAGCATAGGCAATAAATGAGGTTGAGAAAAAATGGTGGCCACATATGGAACTTCTTGACAAAAAAAGAGAAACAAAATCAAGAAGTCTTGGGGTCCCATCTCACTTCAGTTACCTGATGGTTGCTGTCCTTCATTCCCATAAGAAAAAAATGACATCATTATGGGGTGGGTGTGTGTGTGTCAAGATACAGTAGGTACAGTGGCTGATCAGACCAATATAAAGTCAAAAGGCTCTACCACAGGTCAGGCACAAATAATCCATATGAACAACTGGAGTGGCGATGGCTTTAAATTTGCCCCTCTTACATTTCTCCAATTCTGCTTTGTTCAATGACTCAGGGATGCATGTTGGGTGGTCCTGTGCCAGTGTTTCCTATTTCTCACAATCCTAAGGTTCTTCAGAGACACCTTGAAACTGTCCTTATATTGCTTCTTCTGACCTACATGTGAGTACTACCCTTGTGTGAGTTCTCCATAAAGTAGTATCTTGGGTAAATATATACTTGGCATTCAAGCAATGTGACCAACCCAATCAGAGTTGTGCTCTGTGCAGCTGAGTTTGAATACTTGGCAATTCAGCTTGAGAAAGGAGCTGTCTCTGGTACCTTATTTTTCAGAATACTCCCTAAGACAATTCAAATGGAAGCAATTCAGTTTCCTGACAGGGCACTGATATATTGTCCAGGTTTCCCAGACATGTGTGAGGTCAGCACAAAGATTCTGTGAACTTTCAGTTTGGTAAGTAGCCTAATACCCTTATCTCCCCCATACTTTTCTTTGGAGCCTTCCAGACACTGAGCTAACTGGCAAAATGTACATCAACCTCATCATCTACCTCTGGAAAGTATCTTGCACCACGGTAAGTAAACTTTTATCTATAGCATTGAGTATTTCTCCATTTTCTATAACCAGTGGTTTCACATATAGATGGTATAATGCTGGCTGATGGAGAACCTCTGTTTTCTTGGTGTTAATTGCTAGGCAAAATTAGCACAAGCAACAGAGAATCAATCCACTTTGTGGTATCTCAGCCTCAGAAACTGCATTGAATGCACAATTATATGCAAACAAAGCATCAGGTACACATTCTTCCTCCATTTTAGTATTGGCTTTAGCCTTTCCAAGTTAGATAATTTACCATCAGTATGGTAGCTCACCTTGACACTTTTTCATCTTCACAGAAGGTGTCTAACAACATTAGTTATGGTGCAGTGGCAAAAATCACTTAGTTCTTCAGTCTCTGTCATCTAGTTGCTAATGTGCATTTCCAAAACAAATTATCTTACATTGACTTTGTATGTTAACTATATGCTTACATATGAGAGAGTAGAGTTTCTTCATCTGGGAATTTCTTATATTAATGAAATCAGAGATCTAGTTTCTATCCTCCCTCCATCTTTATATGTACATCTTGTTCCCCACACACTTTTAGAATGTAAGCTTTTTGAAGGAAGGACTTGTTTCATTTTTGTTGTAGTATCTCTCCATGCCTATGACAAGTGCATGGTACATAATCATTACTTTGAAAATATTTGTTGATTGATCAATCAACAACACAGTAACACATTCTATATATAACATTGGACCTGGAAGCAGGAAGATCTGAGTTCAAATTCAGCCCTAAGACACTTACTTTTTGTGTTATCCTGGACTAGTTACTTGCATCCCAGCAAGTAACCATTAGCCTCAGAATAATAATAGTATGTACTTCCCAAGAGGAGAGACTAATAAGGTATAACTACTAGAGATAATTTGGAAGGCATAGGGAATGGCCTCCCCAAACCAGAGTGAAATCTCAGAAACTAGAGAATAAGTTTAGAACGAAAAGATTTAGCCTAAGAGTACTATTTTAGATAGTTTATTAGGAATGTTTTGTTGTTTAGTCATTTTAGTATTATCTGACTTCCAGGTCCCATTTGGGCTTTAACTCTGTTCTAAAGGGTTAAGCAAGAATGTTTTTGCAAAAACAAAACCAATGCAGCCAAGATTAGAAGGAAAACAAAGTGGGAGGTTTTTTTTACAGTAACTTTCTCTGATATAGACCTCATTTTTCAAATACAAACTTGAGTCAAATTTATAAAAATATGAGTCATTATTCAGTTGATCCAATTGATAGTCAAAGGATCTGAACAAGTAGTTTTCAGACAAAGAAATCAAAACTGTTTATAGTCATATGCAAAAAATTAGATAAAGGCAAATTAAAACAACTCTAAGGTTATCATCTCACACCTATCAGATTAACCAACATGTCAGAAAAATAAAATAAAAGATGTGGGAAGGGATGTGGGAAAACTGGGACTTTAATGTACTGTTGGTTATGTTGTGAGCATATCCAACTATTCTGGTAAGTAATTTGGATTTTTGTCTTAAAGACTATAAAATTTCACATGCACTTTGACCTGGCAATAGGATTACTAGGTCAGTATTCCAAAAAGGGGTGGAGGAAGGAAAGACTTATGGGTGAAAAAATATTAATACCAGTTCTTTTTTGATGGCAAATAATTGGAAATTGTGGGGATGTCCATTAGTTGGGTAATGGCTGAACAAGTTGTGATATATGATGGTGATGGAATGCTCTTATGCTATAAGGAATGACAAATAAGATACTTTCAGAAAAACTTGGAAAGACCACGTGAATTGATGCAAAAGGAGCAAAACCAGGAGAACATACATAATAATAGCAAATACTATATGATGATAAACTATGAATTACTTAATTATTCTCAGCAACACAAAGATCCTAGAAAATTCCTAAGATTTATGATGAAAAATACTATCCACCTCCAGAGGAAGAACTGATAGAATCTAATTGCAGATCAAAGTATACCATTTTTGTTTCATTTTTTCATCTTTTTTCCCCTGTGTATTTTCCACAACATGACTAATATATTTTACATGACTTATAGGTATAATGCCCATGTAAAATTGCTTGCCTTCTCAATGAGGGATAAGGGAAGGAGGGAGAGAATTTGTAACTTAAAATTTTCAGAAATAAATGTCAAAAATAGTTTTTTCATGTAATTGGAAAAAAAATAAATTTAAAAGGGAAAAAAGATAAGTACCTGGGACAAGTAATCCAGAACTGATAGTGGAAAGCTTCCCATTCAAAATTTTCAAAAAACATAAGACAAATTGCTTCTTGAGGAAAAGATCCAGAAAGAATTTCTCTCTCCCTTCATTTCATCCCTTTCTTTCCCATTCCTTCTTCCTTTACCTGAGATTTTGCTGGTCCATGGTGAAGTGTAAGGGCTATTATTATGTTTAAATGATAAATATCAAGTAATATCGTTGTTATGAAAAATCTGTGACAATGGAAAAGTTTTGTTTTGGTTATTTTTAAGCCTCAGGTTTGGAGTTAGATTGACCCAGTTGGCAGACTAGTGGTGTACCCTATAAGATCTTTTCCAAGAATAATGGTTTTAAAAAATATAACTAAAGGAAATACTAAATTTCAGTTAGAAGATAGTGAAAACAAAAATGTAATTCCCCCCCCCCCATCCATTATGTATGCTGTAGGGGAGAGTATGGTTTATGGACTCCAGGTTCAGCACTTCTGGGCTAGATGATCTCTAAGGTCCCATTCTGACTCTTTAATTTTGCATTAAATATCTCTGTTTGTTAGTCTAAAATGGTCATTTATCAACTAACTGTTCATCCTCTTTTTGGTATGCTCTGTGAATACATCTGAATCTGTATTTTCACCAGGAACCATAAAACTCATTCAAAGTTCTGTTTTCACATCACGAGAAGAAGCAATAATACCAATTAAATCTTGTCAAGTCTCCCATGAAATCTTCTACTGATACTAAGAGCAATTTGAGTGTCTCCTCATAGTGATATTGCTAACCCCAGAGATTAGTTCATGATGACAGCATCTATATGTTCATGACTAAGAACTCAGGATCCCAAGAGAATATGATAGTAAGTAGGAGAGATTCAGTCTGACTAAGCCAATGGAAAATTTGTAGCTGAGAAAACCATGTATATTTTGGAAAGTTTACAGTAAATCTAAGGCTGACGTACTTCAGTTGTCTCAGCTAACATTTTCTTAAAACATGAACAATGATTTTAAAAAAGCAAAACAAAACAAAACCATCCTTAAGTGAGAACCAGCATTTTTTACAAAGAAGAATTATTCATTCATTGGTCATAATTAATCATCTTTAATTCACAGTGTTATAAATGGTATTCCAAGACTCCCTCTCTCCTATTATCATCGTTTCTAGTAAGTATAATTACATTCTTATTTTTGACATGAAAATCTTAATAAAATTCTATGTGAAAACTAAGCCATGATCCCTTGTGAGCTTTTAAAACTCTTATGAATACACCTTTGAAACTTGTCCATGCCAGCATATTTTTTATAAAAATTTTAGGACCTCAAGCTAAAAGAAAGATCCCAATGTTTAGGAATCCAAGAGTTTAATATTGATTCACAAATCATGTGGAGAACTATAAAGATTAAAAACTGTTATTGCATAATTTCATGGGGCTTTTTTGGTTTTTTTTCTGGTCACATTAATAGTACATTGTTTACTTAAGGGACCACATAGATCCTGATGCACACCAAATCAGCTAGATTAGAGGGGAAAGAACACTGGGTTTAAAGTCAGAAGCTCTAGTTTTGATAATAAACCTTGCACTTAATTAGCTCCATGATTGTGGGACTGAGGACAAATCACATAAACTGAGTCCTCACAAATAAAATGAAAATAATGGTGCTTGAACCACCTACTTTACAGGGTTATTTTGAGAAAAGCAGTTCATAAATAGTAAAATACTAAATAAACGTGTTACTAAAGTAAGATCCCTTCTTTCTCCATTAACCATAATTATGAAAATAATTTTGCAGTGTTTACAAGATTTACAAAATAGTATTGTTCTCACAGCAACCTTGAGAAGTAGACATCATAATTATAATCTCCATTTTACAGTGAAAGAAATTGAGGTTCATTAATTTGCTCATGTCACAATTGGTATGTTTTCAATCAAGTATTATAAGAATTCTGAATTCAATTAGTGTTCACTTTGGAAAACCTTCCAGTTCAACATATTTATTGCCTATAAAACCATAATCTGAATATCTCAAAGCATTGACTCTCCGTTCTCAAAGACTATTCCACTGGAATCTAAGCTCTGATAGCTTTCTATAAGGAAGACACTAAACATTGGCCTACTAATAAGACTTGCTAAGGGCCAAAAAGCCTGGTTGCAAAATTTTCTTTTTGGTGTTGACTACAGTAAGTCTAACAGGGTTATAATCCACGTTGGTGGGAGGATTTTGTCTCTCCATGTAATTGTTAACTCCTTGAGGTCAGAGACTTCTTGCTTTTTTTGTATCCCATAGGTTAGCACAGTACCTGGAACATAGTAAGTACTTACTAAATGGTTGAGCACTCACATTTATGGGATCACAGGTTGTTGAACCTGACTTATCATGCTAAGTCTTTTAATAAATATTTTTTGATGGATGGATTGATTTAAAGACAATAAAATGAACAAGTCATATCATAATCTAGATTACTTTTCTGTCTCCAAATAAGCACTGTTGTTTCTTATTAGTATTTGAAATTGTCTGTTTTCCATTATGCCAATCTGGATATGCTGTCCAGAAAATACTCTGGGAAACTTTGCCCTTTGACCTTGTGTCCAATAAGTTCTAGAAAGGAGTAGAGAAGGAGTGAGAGAAAGGTACTCTGGGTCCATGATATATTAATCCTACTCTTCTACCTCTTGGTGGATAGAAACTTCTATAACTCATCATTTTCTACCTTTCCCTCCTACAATCTCTTCCCATTTCTTATCCTTAATAAGTCAAGTTTTTATTGATTGTGTGTGCTAGGACCTAGAAATGCAATTACAATCTGCACTTGAAAGGAGTTTCTAATCTAATGGAGTGGTAGGGGCTATAATAAGTACATATAAAAATACACAAAGCATAAGAATAAAATTAATAATTATATACATACACCCATATAGTAGTAAAATACAGGATAGTTGGGGAGAGAAAGTTCTGAAAAGGCTTCAAACATAAGATGATTTCTGAATTACATCTTAAAGGCTAACCTGAAGCAGTGCATCAGCAGTGAATAGGTGTCATGATCAAAATAGGAAATGGAGAAGACCTTTGGTCAGGATTAAGATAAAGGAAAACCTTTCCTTTTCTCCAGCAGCAAGCCCCAGGTTAGAATCAGCACCAGGAATAAAGTCATGAATAAGGTCAGGATTGGAGCAATCAGCACTAGATTTTTCCAATTCTATTTTATCTTGAGAATCTCATCTGGAGTTGACGTGACCAAATAATCTATTATGAAATTTAGAATTAGAAATTATCTTCCTTTAAAGTTCTCTATCCAAACTCCTTAATATGCCAATGATAAAATCAGGGCCCAGAGAGGTGAAGAAATAGATTTTCCAGTAAAGAATAGTATCATTGGGATTCAAACCCCAGTCACCTGCTCTTTCAGCTATATCACATTGTCTTTGAAAGTTTTGTTTTGGGGAAGATATTATATCCATCACCTAGAAGACCAGTTATGAAAGACTATAAATCTTCTTCCTCATCTCAGTAGCCTTCTTATGGGACTAAGTTCCTTGTAAAGACCATCTTGTTTAATGGAAGCCAGATGAATCATCCTGGTATATTGTAATGACACATATATGAAACCTGGTGAGTCATCCAATATCGTAGAAAGCCCAAGTCTTAGCTACTTACTCACAATGCATATAGATTTCCAGAATTCTAGGTTAGTCCAAGTATATGTGGAATTTTACCATAAATGACAAAGATCCATATTATTTCAATATAATGTAACTCTCCTAATTTCTAAGCTATTGCTTCACCCTTTGAAGCTAACTGATTAAAGTTCAGAAGGCCCTGCAATGATTGTTGAATTGTCATCTGTATGAAGGTTATTCTGAGGATTGGTCTGTACAATAATTATCATTTATATGACTTTTTTTGTCTTGATGTTCATTTGAAATAGCTTATAAAATTTTTTAAATTAAAAAAAACTTTCCCCTCATACCATAATATCTTTGGTAATGAGGAATCTTGGCACTTTGAATGAGTTTTTAGGCAGTTGGTCTTCTAGACCTATGTCTTGAACGTAGAGATTGTTCTGCCTCTTCTTCCTTTCCCCTAAAATTCTTCTTTTCTTTTTTTCCTCAGAAATAATAGTGAAAATCTGGGTCTGCATCCCAAAGAGATCATAAAAGAGGGAAAATGATCCACATATGCAACAAATGTTTGTAGCAACTCTTTTTGATAGTGGCAAGGAAGTGGAAATCAAGTATATGCCCATCAATTGGGAAATGGCTGAATAAGTTATAGTATACAAATATAATGGAATATTATTGTTTTTTAAGAATTGATGAACAGGCTGATTTTAGAAAAATCTTGGAAAGACTTACAGTAACTGTTGCTGGTGAAGTGAGCAGAACCAGGAAAACATTGTACAAAGTCACAACAGAATTACGTGACGATCAGTTATGATAAACTTAGCTCTTCTCAGCAATGTAGTGAACCAAGATAATTCTAACAGACTTGGGTTAGAATGTGCCATCCCCATCCAGAGAGAGAACTATGGAGACTGAATGTAGATCAAAGTATACTATTTCCCCCTTATTTTCTTTTTCATGTTTTTTTCCCCTTTTGGTCTGATTTTTTCTTGCACTATATAACAAATATGGAACTATATTTGAAAGGATTATATATATATAATTATCAGATTGCTTACTGTCTTGGGGAGGGAGAAGTAAGGAAGGGAGTGAGAAAATAGGATTATCCAAAAAGATGGGTATTTTTTCCTATCACAATGACCCCAATTTTTAAATTCTAGGTCAACCAGCCACTCTGAATTTATTTTATTAATTAATAATTGATAAATTATTAATATTATTTTTATTTTTAGCCAAACCTGTGATTTCATTGGATATAACATTCTTGATCAGGAAACTCTCTTTACCCATGCAAATCGGCCATTACTCTGCAATTTGTATTGATGACATAACATCACACCATAAGTAAATGTGATACCCCACATCATACAATTAGTAGGCCAGCTATCTACCAACTTAGATCAACTAGGATTCAAAAAGCATGAATGAGTTTATGAAGAGATAAAAAGAGATTCTTTCTTACCTATTCCAAACTTCATAAAAAGTGACTTCTTGGAAAATGACCTTCTGTGGATGAAACCCAAAGACTATTGTTCTGAAGTATCAGAGATTGTTTGAAGAACCCCTGTCTCCTGTACTCAAGGGACAGTTGTTTTCATGGTATAACAGAGAGAAGTGACATATGTAAATAATGACAAGAAAACATTGGATTGACTAATTTTGTGAGTGTTTTCTCTGTAATAGTTTGATATGTATTAAAAAGTTATTTTATTATTAGTATAAAAAATGGCATTTTGCCTACCCCATTTGACTATGAAGCAAGAACCCTGTCCCAAGATTTCAGAGCTATAATAATGTCTCTACTCACTTTGCATTCTGGTATTTTTCCTCTGAGGCTCTATTTTACACTGTAAATATCCTGCATGTAAATAATTATTTGCATAGAGTCTTCTGCATTTCTTTGAATTCTCAACATTTAGAATAGTGTCTGACAAATTGCATGCATGTTGCCATGATTTTATCAATGTGTAATCAATATGTAATCTCATACTGAGGAAGTTGGTTTAGAGATTTCATGGAATAAATATCGAAATTTCCTACCTCACACCAGTCCACGGGTGCATCTGGATTGTTGCTGAGTTTCCTGTAAAAGCTTTTCACATCTTGGCTCTTTATTTCTGGACCAAATAGTTCCAATACTGCATCATAGAACTTCTCATAATCAATAGTGTCTACATTAAAACAAAGAATTACAGATACAGTTACCAAAAATGGAAGGTCCTTTTGTTTAAGATCTTAGAATTACAGTTGGAAAGAACATCAAGAGTCAATGAGTTCAATTCCCTTATTTGTAAATAAGGAAACTGAGGGTCAGAGAGCTTATGTGACATATTCAGGAACACATACCTTATAAAGTATCAGAAGTGGAATTTCAGCCCAGGCCTTTCTAAGTCTTACATCAGCCCTATATCTACTATGCTGCATTGTTCATTTCAATATGTACTACTCTGGTTCTTTTAGTTTCCATTTATAAGAAGTGATTATTCTGGTTCAAAAAATTCCTTCCTTTTGGACCTGACTAGGTATTGAATTAGAATAGGATAACAAATTAGAAAAGGATAACAAATGTTCAAATTAAATGTTCTAGCACCTCCACCAAAGAGTCTCTCTCAACTAAAATAGGAAGGACTTTTCCCCCCAGCATGACTCCTCAGAGGGGAATACCACACTTGGTTTATCTCTTGTTAAATGGATGATTTCACCTATTGATAGCAGATTTCACCTACCTGCTGTAGTGGTCTATAAGAATTTATTTAGAGAAATTTCTTAACATATTTAACATGTATTAGACTACCTGCCATCTAGGGCAGAGGTTGGGGGAAAGAGGGAAAAATTTGGAACAGAAAGTTTTTCAAAGGCCAATGTTGAGAAATTACTCAAATGTTCTATAAATAAAAAAGCTTTAATTTAAAAAAAGACATTTTTTAATCAGGACAAATTTCTTTTATATCATGTAACCACATAAAATCTCTTGCTATCACTTAAAACTCTCTGCTGACAAACTTAGCAATAAATGAACTCAGACTAATATGCTAAGTGACATAATGAGTCAGCCATAGACTTTTAAAACTTTTAAAGATGTTTTGGTTGTTATTTCAGTTGTGTTTGATTCTTTGTGATCCCATTTGGGGTTTTCTTGTCAAAGTACCTGAAATGGTTTGCCATTTCCTTCTCCAGCTTATTTTGCAGGTGAGGAAATTGAGGTAAATAGGATTAAGTGACTTATGGGTCACACATGAAGTGTCTAAGGCTAAATTTGAATTTCGGTCTTTCTGACTTCAGGCCCAGAATTCCAAACACTGCACCACCTACTTATTCTATGCATAACAAATTAAACCAGTCAATGAACAAACCTAGTAATATGAGAGGTGCTTATATTTCATACTTATCAAAAGCCTATTCATCCAAATATGGATGAGATATATATCTATATATACACATACACACATGATGATTTCTGGGTTATTATGTGTCATTGACAAGATTAGAAAGTATTGAATCCAAGATCAACTTTTTTTTCTAGCGGAGACAATTGGGGTTAAGTGACTTGCCCAGGGTCACATAGCTAGGAAATGTTAAGTGTCTGAGGCCATATTTGAATTCAGGTCTTCCTGACTACAGGGCTGGTGCTCTATCCACTGCACCATCTAACTGCCCCTCAAGATCAACTTGTGAGTAACTTCAGGCAAATTTATTTTAAAAAGTTATTTTTCAAATGTCATCTTGATTTTGATCATGGTGTTGTATTGCTGTTAACATTCTGAAATCACTTATTAAAAGACTGGGTGGTAAACATTTATAAAGAAAATCACTAATTACTATTAGTCAACACGGGCTCATTGAGATAAAATCATTCTAGACAGCCCTCTTTGTCCTTTTGATAATAGAATTACTCTATTTAGGTTATAGAGTTCCTTGGGCCATAGATCCACAGCCTATGTGCTATGGACCTCAGGGCATACTTAAAATGTTTAAGAGGTGTTCAGATCCAAATATGAATCCACAGATAATCAAATGACTCCTATAAATTGAAATAATATGTGTTAAATATAAGTGCATTACTACTATCAAAAAAAAATTACTTTCCAGACTCAACCTAATGCAGTAGAGAGAGAACACTGGCCTTAAATTCAGGAACATATGAGTTTACACTGTTTTTTGACACTTATTAACTGTATAGATATAGGATAAAAATCACTGAATCATGCTGAATCTTATTTTCTACATCTACAAAAATGAGAACTATAATATAGTAATAATAATACCACTGCCTCCAGTACCTATCTCACAGGACATTTTATAAGACTGAAATGAAATAATGTAAGTAAAACTCTTTGCAAACTTTACAATGCTATATATAAATATCAATTATTGACATTTGTGGCTGTATATTTGGAAATTTATTGATGAACAGATTGTATATGATTGATTTAAGAGATTGGTTAAAGTCAAAGAATATTATATTTATCATTTCCCCTAAGGCTTTCAAGTTATGTCATTTTGACACAGGAAAAGATTAATTTAGTAGGACTCAATCTTTCCTAAACTGTTAACTATTAACCAGTGTCTCATTTCTTTTCAAAGAAGATAAGAAATTTGAAATGTAACTTTCAGAATTCAATCTTCTGATACAATGTTTACAGAATCATAATATTTGTCCAATCCTCTCCTTTTAAGAAATAAGGAAACTGAGATCTGGATATCACACAATCTATAATGCAAATAGCTAAACATATTTTTTCATTAAGCCTTTTATCCTCAATGTTGTCAGAAGAAAGCATGGATTTTTACTGGTAGGCAGTTATAGCATAGCCAAAATATCCCCACAGAAGTGCAGTAGACAATGGTTGGGCAAGGCAGCTCTTTGATGTTACTATCAGTATTTCCACTACTCCCCTTTCATTTCTGCACTTGTCACTACTACCTTTGATCTTGGGATGCTAACAGTAGTTTGTACATAGATCTTCCCTGTATATCAAATCATAGTATGTGATATAGGGCAGGGGGAAGGATGCAGAGAGCAGCAAGGTGCATAGAGTGCTGGACCTGAAGACAGAAATTCTAATCTTCTTCAGTCAAATCTGTCCTCAGACATTTACTAGCTTTGTGACACTGAGCAAATCACTTAACCCTATTTGCTTCAATTCCTTATCTGTAAAATGACCTGGAAGAAATAGCAAACCGTTCCAGAATTTTTGCCAAGAAAACTCCAAAATGGAGTCACAGAGAATTGTATGTGACAGAACAACACATGATATTGGTTCACTTTAATCTTTCTTGTAAGACTGGAGGAGGAGTATACTTACTAACCATCTTCACAGAATCTGAAAAACTGAGAATTAGGAAGCATCTTGGTGATGATCTAACCCAACTCATCCGTGAAAGGAATTTCCACGGTAACAAAAACAAGTAGTCATCCATCCTTAATCTGAATATCTCCAAGGAGAAAGAAGCTACCTTCCTCTGGAGGTGTCTATTCCCCTTTTGGATACTTCTGATTGTTAGGAAGTTTTTCCTTATCTTAAGCCTAAATTGGTTTCTTGACAACTCAAACCAATGTTTGTCCTGATTCAGCCCTCTGGGACTAATCCCCCTCTATATAATAGACTTCTTAGATCACAGATAGCAATTCATGCCACTCTCCCCCAAATATTTTCTTCTCCCGGTTAAATACCACTAATTTCTTCAAAAGACCCTCTTAAAGAAAGCCTGAAAGCCCTTCACCTAACATGTCACCCTTTGAGGTCCCAGCTGTCTTCCTCTGGACACACTCAATTTATCAAACCTCTTTTTAACCATGGTGCCCAGAACTAAGCATAATATTTCAAGCTTGACAAGAACAGTGGGACTATTACCTCCTTGTTCCAGGAATCTATGGTTCTCTTAATTCACTTCCCCCCTCAAATAATTGAATTTTCTTATTTGGCTTTCATATCACACTGCTGACACATATTAAGCTACCAATTCCAGATCTTTTTTTTTTTTTACTTTTTAAAATTTTATAAAAAATAGAATTTTTTTTAAAAAAAGAAAAACACCAAAGGAAAACAAAACAAGAAAAAACAGAACATTGTCATGTGCCCAGCACATGTGCCCCCATCAGGGGGGATTCAAAATATAACTATAAATTACCAGTTCAAAAAAGGATATATAATAGTAGAAGAAATTATATTCTTGAGTGTCCATCTTTTCTTTACTTCGTTAAGGTTTTTCTTTCGTTCTCTACTACATGCTTTTTAAAATTTTATTCTTTTTTCTCCCTTTCATCCCCCCACTTTCCCCAAATAAGCTATAATTAAATAAAAATATATTTATATATGCATGTATTGATATATACACACACACACATACAGACATCTTTCCTATCCCTGCTAACTCTTTGCTTTAATTCTGCTCCTTGATTTGCCTTGCTGTTACTTAACCTCCTCCCATCCATGGATCCGATCCTTCCCTTGCATTTTCTCCTACCCTTTGCTTCCCTTTCAGCCCATCCCTTCTTCCTTATTTCTTTATAAATTTTGGAAAGTGCTAGACTCTTCATGGTATTATTGTAGTATTATCTATTTAATTCATTCTGAAAGTGAGGTTTTCAAAACTATGAGCACTTCTCCCCACTCTAATACCTCTATATCTATTTTTCCTCTGTATTTCATCTATTTAATATAATTACTATTTTTACCTTAACTCTACCTCAATCTTTCTTTTGAGCTACCCATTGCTGATGTCAATATTAAACATATGGAACACTTTCCATGTAAAAACATAAAACAATTTGTCCATGTTAACCTTGAAATTGATCTTTGATATTGGCTCTTACATATTAAATTTCCTATTGAGTTTGCATTTGGGTAAAAGTCCTGAAAATCTGCAAGTTCATTGAATGTTCTTTTGTTTTCATTCAATATTATAGATAATTTTGCTGGAGATGATTATTTTTAGCCTCAGGCCTAAATTTTTTCATTCCAGGACCTGTGATCTTTTATTGTGGCTACTGCTAAGTCCTGTACAATTCTAATTCTAACTCCATTATATTTGATTTATTTTTTCTTGTTTCTTGCAAGATTTTCCCTTTGTATCTAGGAGTTTTGAAATTTGACCTATATTTTTTCCACAAAGGATCTCTCTGAGGTGGTGATCAGTGGATTTTTTCTATTTCTACTTTCCCCCATGTTCTATCATTCCAGGACAATTTTCTTGGATTATTTCTTTAATTATTGTGTAAAAGTTCTTTTTTTTGGTCATAGCTCTCAGATAGTCCACTTATTCTTTTATTTTCTTTTCTTCATCTGTTCTCCAGATTTGTTGTATTTCTTATGCTTCACTTACTGTTCTATTTTTTCATTCTTTATATTCTTTTGCTATTTCTTGGTCTCATATCCTCACTGGCCTCCCCTTGCACAATTCTAATTTTCAAAGAGTTTTTTTTATCTTTAAGACTCCATATTTCCTTTTCTAGTTGGTTAACTTTTCTTTCAAAATTTTGTTTTTCTTAGATGTTTTTTATTTTATTTTATTTTTTAAGCTTTTCTTCTATGTTTCTCATTTGATTTTTTTTAAATGCTTTTTTTGAGTTCTATAAATTTTCTCTGAGCAGGGAGCCATTTAACATTAGTCTTTGGGGCAGAAGCTTTTTATACTTCAGGGTCCTCCTCTGAAGATGAACCCCAGTCTTCCCTATTCCTACAGTAAATTTCTATGGTTGGAATTTTCTTTGCCAGTTCATTTTTTTTAAAGAAGAAGTATTAATTTAAGGATCTTTAATTGTGAGGTGAGGGGAAGGTGCCTCTAGCTTCACTTCAGCTCTCCCCTCTGACCTGGACCCCCAAACTAAGAATTTCACCCTCCTACAAGTACCACAGCCAGCTGTATCCATATCCCCTGCCTCTGAGCTCAATAGATGTGCTGGTTCTTTCTCACCTAGGATTGACTCCCTGCAGCACATCTGGACCTGGCATTCCTAATCAATGGAGGTTCACTCAGTCTTTCTGGACTCAGAACTCCCCGTACTTCCAATCCACCCCCAGTCTGGGAAATGAAAGTTTCTATAGTTCCTCCTGAGGCTCCACCAAATCCAGCTCACCTCAGGGGGCCTAAGTGGATGTTTTTTGTGGAGCTAGCCTAGAAATGTTTGCACTTCACACTGGCTAATCCCTGGCCTAGGCTTTTTCTTCCCATCTTCTTGGGTTGGACCAGGAAGATCTTTGTTCTGCCCCAAGTATTCTTGATTTTTTCACCAGTCTATATTCACCCTGAGGCACAAATTTGTTCTTTTTTTGTGGGGGAAATTTTGAAAGCGTGAAATTTACTGACTTACTCACCATCTTCCCAGAAGCTTCCCCTCACACTTTTTTTTTAAAATCAGAACAGCTTCCATCTCTCCATGCTTCCCCAACTAATATATATAAAATTGATTTTTGGCACCCAAGTGCAAGACCTTACATTTATCTCTATGGATTTCATCTTCTTAAGTACTTAGTTCGTGCTCCTGAACTCCCATTTATCAAAGAATTAACCCAGAAGACAATAATAACTGACACTTACATAGCTCTTTAAAGTTTGCAAAATACTTTATAGACACCATTCTAATTCAATCGTCACAGATGAGTTAGGTCAGATACCACCCCCACACTACAAGAAGGTTAAAGAAAGTAATCAATTGGTCCGTGGTCCACAAAGTCATTGGTGAAATTTGAACCCAAATCTTGTTGATTACAAATTTATAATTCCATCCCTTATACCATGGTGCTTCACATGTTCCTAAGTATTACCATATTAAAGTTCACAGAAGTTAGGCCTCATATAAAATAGAAATTCTTGTTGTTGTTGAGTTGTATTAGTCCTGTCTAAGGTTTTCTTGGAAAAGATACTGGAGCAATTTACCATTTCTTTCTCTAGTCTAAGATTGGATTAGAACTCAGGGAGATGAATCTTACTTCACCACTCCATCCACTGGGCCACCTAGCTGTATAATGTTATTAAAGAAAGAAAGGAAGGAAAATTTATCTCAGTGCATTTAGTTCACTACTTGTAGAGAACTTAGAAAATTCATGAAAGGAAAGCTAATGAGTGACAAGGCTGTGATTATATTAACCATGTTCCTGAGTCTAACTTCAGAAGAGTATAATGCAAACTTGATTGAAAAGTTTCTCACCTGTTTCTGATTTTTCCCCAAAGGAGAATTTGAAAAGAAATATTGTAACTTCAAACAGTGACATGTGGCCAGAACACTGGAACTCTCACTACTCCTGAATTCTACATAGCTTAGTCTGCCTGATTTTTTGGATTTTTGAGGAGGTTTCAACATTTCTGAGCTTACCTTCATTTTTGACATATAAACCTAGTCTTTCTTCTTTTTTCTGGATTGCTGTTAATTCCACTAACTTCTCAAATTCCTTCAAAGCTGCTGTGAAATTGTTAGTTTCAGTTATAATGCTGAGCTTCTTTTCTTCAGAGTTCTCCATGGGGACATACGGGAGCTTTATTTCTGGATGGAAATGATGACACTAATTGGATGACCCGAAAATCCTTCCCTGTTGTAACGGTGTCCCTCCTGATGTCTCAGTTTTTGCTCTAAAGTTCATTCCTTTGATCTTAAAATTCCATGCTGTAGAATGGGAACAAGATGTGCTGCTAGGATGTTAGCAGGAAAGATGACTTTGGATTCACAGGCCTACATCCTGGCTATCCCTTCAGGGAAAGCCCTGACCTCATAATGTTCCCTGAATACTCTTCACAAGGTCATCATTACATCATAATGTATGCTAGTTTCTTCATTTAACACTAGAAGAATATTACTGAGATTTCTCTTCCTATGTCTATATTGAGTGAAAGTGGATGGATATTAAGTAAAGAGTGGATAGGGGAATATACTTAAATGCTGCGAATTCAGACAGCATTATCCATGTTTGTTTCCTTGCCTATCATAGCCCCCTGACCCTCCATTCTTTTTTATACTTCAAAAAACAATGGAGAGTATGTTTGGTACTTTCTCTTAAAGCTGCACTGGATAGAATGAAAAAAAATTGTAGACTATTTGCTGGAGATAAAAAAAAAATTAGTAGTATTGGTTCATCCTATGAGTAAGAAGCTACACAGTGTAACAGAAATAATGCTTCATTTGGAGACAGATGAAGTGATTTCAAATATGTCCAGAATCTGCTAATTATCTATGTGACTTTACTACTCTCTCTCAGCTTCCCCATGTGTACAAATCAGGAGTTAAATTACATAAATTCTAAATTCTCTTTAAGCTTTAAAGCTGTGATCCAATATTTTCTTAGTCGGCATTATGATTCTTAGAAATGTAAAGATTTGTCCTTTTTTTTTTCAGCCAAACTTGTGATTTCATCAGGTGCTCAGTCTACTAATGTAGACTAGCACCTATTCTGCAACTAAATCTTAGCTTCCTGGAGCAAAGTTAAGTGTCTAGGAGGCTGGGGAGCAGCCATTTGTCACATTTGTCACAGACATTCCTGAACCCAAGAAAAACTTAAAACCTGGTCTTCTGGACTCCAAAACCAGTTCTCTATGCACAAGCCACTTTGTTGATTCTCTTTTTGTTGTCTTTATTTTAAATTTGACAAAAGCAAACTAGTGGAAGACAGAGGAATTTTCAGGGGCTTCTAGCATGAGAAGATGCTTTTCTGCAACTTGCCCAGAAATGATCACTCTTCCTGAAACAATCTCATGTTCCTTAATCAAGACTGCTGACCTTTAGTTCTTCTGGAAATGACTAATAGAATTTTGGGCCAGGTGGGTGTCCAAGTAGATGGAGTGCTAGGCCTAGAGTCACGAAGATCCATCTTTCTGAGTTCAAATCTAGCAAGTCATTTAACCCTATTTTCTTCAATTTTCTCATTTCTAAAATGATCTGGAGAAGAAAATGGCAAAGTATTTCAGTATCTTTGCCAAAAAAAATCACAAATTGGTTTATGAAGAATCAGGCATGACTGAACAACAATGATTAATGGATTTCAGACCTGTTACCTGTTTTGTGGTTAAATATCCATATAAAGTAGATTTTACCTATTGCTTTGTTATTTACCAAAGAGCCAAAAATTCAACATCCAGTAAGTATTTGCAGCTCCTTGGTCAATAATATGTAGGATACTAGACACTTCCAGTTCCATTTAAAATTCATACTTTTTTTCATTGAATTAGTATATATTTCTGTTCACCATTAATGAGAGCACAAGAAATTTGTTGAAGTAGGAAAACATCTGCATTGAGTAGGATAATCTTAGGCAATGAAGCAAGAAAACCTAAATTCAAATTTCACTTCTTTTTTTTTATTAAAGCTTTTTATTTGTGTAACATATGTATGGGTAGTTCCCCAGCATTGATCTTTACAAAGCTTTCCATTACAAATTTTACCCCCAGTCCCCTCCCCTCCCCTACATGGCAGGAAGTCCACTACATGTTAATAATGTTGAAATGCTTGAGAAGTTATGCAAGAAAAATCCTATCTACAAGAAAAAAAAAAGAATCAGAGAAAGGCAACACAATGCAAGCAAACATCAATAGAGATCATGAAAATGTTACGTTGTGGTCCATATTTCATATTCCTCTCTCTGGGTGTATATGGTTTTCTTCAGTGAACAATTGGAACTGGTTTGAGACAATTCTTTGTTGCAGAGAGCCATGTCCATCAGAATTGATCATCATGTAATACTGTTGTTGCTGTGTATAATGATCTCCTGGTTCTGCTTGTTTCACTCAGCATCAGTTCATGCAAGTTTCTCCAGGCCTCTCTGAAATCGTCCTGCTGGTCATTTCTTACAGAGCAATAATATTCCATGACATTCATAGACCATAATTTATTCAGCCACTCTCCAATTGATGGGCATCCCTTCAGTTTCCAGTTTCTAGCCACTACAAAAAGAGCTGCCACAAACATTCTTGCACATGTGGGTCCCTTTCCCTCCTCTATGATCTCTTTGGGATATAGGCCCAATAGAAACACTGCTGGGTCAAAGGGTATGCACAGTTTGACAACTTTTTGAGCATAGCTCCAAATTGCTCTCCAGAATGGTTGGATCCGTTCACAGTTCCACCAACAATGTATCAGTGTCCCAGCTTTCCCACATCCCCTCCAACATTCATCGTTATCTTTTCCTATCATTTTAGCCAATCTGACAGGTGTGTAGTGGTACCTCATAGTTTTCTTAATTTGCATTTCTCTGATCAATAGTGATTTGGAGCAACTTTTCATATGACTAGAGATGGTTTTAATTTCATCATCTGAAAATTGTTCATATCCCTTGACCACTTATCTATTGAAGAGTGGCTTGAATTCTTATATATATGAGACAATTCTCTATATATTTTAGAAATGAGGCCTTTATCAGAACCATTAAATGTAAAGATGATTTCCCAATTTGATGCTTCCCTCCTAATCTTGTCTGCATTAGTTTTATTTGTACAGAAACTTTTTAACTTAATATAATCAAAATTATCCATCTGGTGTTCAATTAGGAGTTCCAGATCTTTGAACATAAATTTATTCCATCTCCACAGGTCTGAGAGGTAAACTATATTACATTCCTCCAATTTGCTTACAAAATCACTCTTTATATCTAGATCTTGAACCCATTTAGATCTTATCTTGGTATGTGGTGTTAGGTATGGGTCAAGCCCTAATTTCTTCCACACTAGTTTCCAATTTTCCCAGCAGTTTTTGTCAAATAGTGAGTACTTATCCCAAAAGCTGGGGTCTTTGGGTTTATCAAACACTAAATTGTTAAGGTTATTGCCTAGATTGTCCTGATAACCTATCCTATGCCACTGATCGACTGCTCTATTTCTTAGCCAGTACCAAATGATTTTGATGACCGCTGCTTTATAATATAGTTTTAGATCTGGTACAGCAAGGCCACCTTCTTCTGCCTTTTTTCTCATTAATCCCTTTGAAATCCTTGACCTTGTGTTCTTCCAAATGAACTTTGCTACTATTTTTTCTAGATCTGTAAAATAATTTCTTGGGAGCTTGATTGGTATGGCACTAAATAAGTAGATTAGTTTGGGTAGTATTGTAATTTTTATTATATTCACTCTACCTACCCATGAGCACTTAATGTTTTTCCAATTGATTAGATCTGATTTTATTTGTGTGGAAAGTGTTGTGTAGTTTAGTTCGTATAGTTTCTGACTTTTCCTTGGCAGATAGATTCCCAAATATTTTATCCTATCATCTGTTATTTGGAATGGAATTTCTTTTTGTATCTCTTGCTGCTGAACTTTGTTGGTAATATATAAAAATGCTGATGATTTATGTGGATTAATTTTGAATCCTGCAACTTTGCTAAAGTTGTGAATTGTTTCTAGTAGTTTTTTAGTTGAGTCTCTAGGGTTCTCTAAGTATAGCATCATGTCATCTGCAAAGAGTGATAATTTGGTTTCTTCATTACCTACTCTGATTCCTTTTATCTCTGTTTCTTCTCTTATTGTTAAAGCTAACATTTCTAATACAATATTAAATAGTAATGGTGACAATGGGCAGCCTTGCTTCACTCCTTATCTTATTGGGAATGGTTCTAGTTTGTCTCCATTACATACAATGCTTGCTGATGGTTTTAAGTAGATGCTACTAACCATTTTAAGCAAAAGCCCATTTATTCCTATACTCTCTAGTGTTTTTAATAGGAAAGGGTGTTGGATTTTATCAAATGCTTTTTCTGCATCTATTGAGATAATCATATGGTTTTTGTTAGTTTGGTTATTAATATAATTAATTATGCTGATAGTTTTCCTAATATTGAACCAGCCCTGCATCCCTGGTATAAATCCTACTTGGTCATAGTGTACTATCCTGGGGATGACTTTCTGCAATCTCATTGCTAATATCTTATTTAAAATTTTTGCATCAATATTCATTAGGGAAATTGGTCTATAGTTTTCTTTCTTTGTTTTCACCCTACCTGGTTTAGCTATCAGCACCATATCGGTCTCATAGAAGGAATTTGGCAGTATACCTTCTGTCCCTATTTTCTCAAATAGTTTGTATAGTATTGGAATTAATTGTTCTTTGAATGTTTGGTAGAATTCACATGTAAATCCATCTAGCCCTGGAGATTTTTTCTTAGGGAGTTGGTTAATAGCTTGTTCTATTTCTTTTTCTAATATGGGGCTATTTAAATAATTTATATCCTCTTCTGTTAACCTGGGCAATCTATATTTTTGTAGATATTCCTCCATTTCATTTAGATTATCAAACTTACTGGCATAAAGTTGGGCAAAGTAACTCCTAATTATTGCTCTAATTTCCTCTTCATTGGAGGAAAGTTCTCCCTTATCATTCTTGAGACTAACAATTTGATTTTCCTCTTTCCTTTTTTCTTATCAAATTAACTAAAGGCTTATCTATTTTGTTGTTTTTTTCATAGAACAAACTCTTAGTTTTATTTATTAATTCAATAGTTTTCTTATTTTTTTATTTTTTATTTTTTTTGCTGAGGCAATTGGGGTTAAGTGACTTGCCCAGGGTCACACAGCTGTTACGTGTCTGAGACCAGATTTGAATTCAGGTCCTCCTGACTTCAGGGCTGATGCTCTATCCACTGCGCCACCTAGCTGCCCCTCTTATTTTCAATTTTATTAATTTCTCCTTTTATTTTTAGAATTTCCAATTTGGTATTTAATTGAGGGTTTTTAATTTGTTCTTTTTCTAGTTTTTTTTAATAATAAGCCCAATTCATTGATTTTTTCTTTCTCTCCTTTATGCAAGTAAGCATCTAGAGATATAAAAATGCCCCGTATAACTGCTTTGGTCATATCCCACAAATTTTTGTATGTTGTCTCCTTATTGTCATTCTCCTGGATGAAATTATTGATTGTGTCTATGATTTGTTCTTTCACCCATTCATTCTTCAGGATTAGATTATTTAAATCAAATTTCACTTCTGAGGTCGATTTGTGGCCTTGAATAAGTTAATTTCCCAAGGTTTCAGTTTTCTCATTTGTAAAATAAGGCTAGAATAAATTGTCACTAAAATCCCTTCCAGCTTTAAATCTATGATCCTAACATTTGGTTCCTATGATCCTAACACTGGATGACCCAGTATAATTCCCCAAAATTCCACTTTCTAAAATCACTTCTACTCTAAGATCACATTTTCAGTGATTAATATCTGCAGTCTAGCTGTGCTAAGATATTACATGTACTCTTGGTAGTGTAATCTCTCCCATCAATTTAGTACTGCATGTTCTAGATAATGTAGTAATAGTCACTAGATCAAATAATAATGAAGAAAACAAAAGAGAAATAACAGTATGATTTTTCATGTAGCTCAGGAGTACAGAAAAAAGATAATCTGAATAGACAGATGTGGAAGAGGGGTGCTCCCAAGGAAATCAGCATGAACATAATTTCCCTAAAGCTTGTAGCCCACAGAAGCATTCAGAATATCACCAGATCACCTATCTATCCTAGTGCATAGTATGGAGGAGGAGGAGGAAAAGCAGGAAGACTGTGGAGTCCTTAGAAGGGCACTCCAGGGAAGCTAGAATCAGAATAATTACACTTAAGCCTTTCAATCCTCTGGATGTACTCACACTAGAAAAGTTGGAAATGTAAAAAACAAAATAATCAAGAAGACCACTAACTCTGATGAATGTAGGAAAGATTTATTTTACATTCTTGCAAGAATGGTACTCAAATTCTATAGAATGGGAACATCCCTACAGAAGCCATGTCAAGCCTTTTTATGGGGTTTAGTTAGCCCTACTTCTTCCTTCAGGTTCTTGACCAATCATTATCCTTTTCAGGTTACCATTCTCCTTTATAAGATATACAATATATTCAATTTTAAACAACATGTGGCCAGAGCAGTTCTTCCTTTTGGTTCTTTTGAACTCTTGTAGGTGTCATGTCTCTGCTCTTCCAAACCTTCCCAATCCAAGAGATAAACTCCCTATTCTTATCACATAGCCAGTCTCTGCCCCTAAGGAGTTCACATTCTTCCTTCTTTTTGTAGGAAGATTACCAGAGGAAGGGAAGAGCTAAGTCCCCAGGTTCTCTTACAAATCCAAATTTCCACTCCTGATTATTCTTTGATGTCCTTATGGCTTTCAATTTTCTAATTTAAGTTTCATTTCTCCAATTTCATTTTCATAACTGTGGAAACCAAATAAATGCCCATCCATTTCTCAGAGAAGTAAGCAGCAGGAGCACAAAAAATAGAAGTTAAGGCTAAAAAGCCTTATGGCACCATCCAAAAGTAAAAGTATAGAGGATAGACTCTGGTTCTAGCAAAAAAAAAAATCATATATCATAGATTCAGAACCACCAACATCTTTACAACATCTTTAGAGATCATCAAATTCAATCTTCTCATGATACAGATAAGGAAACTAATTCCTAGAGAAAATAAGTTTCCAAATGAATGAGACCAGGTGAAGTTTTCTGAAAAGTCTATGATGGGTCATAATGGGTGATTAAATATTGATAAAATAGAAAAAGCAAAGATCTGGGCCTGGATTTAGTACAGAGAGAAGGTACAGATAAAAAGGAATAGATTATTAAATTATAGATTACAGGTATCTTTAGAGTTCTCTTTATTTTTTCTTTATAAACACAAAAGTAGGGGGGAAGGAAGCAGCTACAATGGAGAGAAATATGTAATTAATAATAATAACAGTAAACATGAATAGGATGAATTTATCCATAAAAGGGATGAAGATAGCAAAATGGATGATAGCTCTAGAGTCAGGACAACCTGAGTTCAAATCCAGACTCTGAACACTTGATACTTACTATACTATATGACCCTGGGCAAGTCACTTAATCTTTGTTATCTCATCAAAAAAGAAAAAAATTGGTCTAAATAACTTAATCCTAAAGAATTGATAAACTAAAGACTAAATCATAAAAACAATTTCATTAAAAATTTTTTTTAAAAATTAAAAAAAATTAATTTCAAAAGTGAAACAGTTAACATTTTTGAGGAATATCCGAGGTTATCTTTAATGGAAATTTTAGCTCTCTAAACATTTTAATATATAATATTAAATATATGATATTTAATATATAAAATATAGATATAAAAATATTAAAAATTAAAAAAGAACAAATCAATGAATTTTGTATGCAGCTAAGATAAAAATTAAAAAAAACAAATACAATTAAATGTCTGGATATTAGAGATAAAATTGAAAACAAAAATATTGATAAAACTACAAATAAAACTAATAAAATAGATTAACTATAAGATAATTTAATAACAGAAAAGAGAGGAAATCCAAATTGTCGATACTATATTTACATAAAAAGTACACTACAAATTAATTTTTTCTCCAATCTCTACTGGGCCTTCACTGCTACAAGGCAAACATTATATCCTCTCAAATTGAGTCCACTTTGCATAGCAGCTGTTCCAAATGTTCTCATTGCTCTCCAAGTCTTCCACGACACACGGTCATCTCAGCAGAAAACTGTGTCTCATAAAGTCACCTAAAATACTGAGACTGTTTGGCAAGAAGTTTCTTTTGCTCATCTTACTTCATTCAAATATTTCCTTTTATTATTTCCTCTTTCCCTCTGGTCTCAGATGAAGAAGGGATCCTTTTCCTTACCAACACAAACATCTCTACTTAAAAACTTGTCTCTCATCCCCTTTCTATTTCTCCAGCAAATTGCCAGTTTCCCATCATCATTGACACTCTGTTATCTTCACTCTTTCCCTTTCTATAGTCTTCTCTGTTGTTTATAAACAAATCCATGTTTTTCTCATTTTTCCAAAAAAAATTCTCACTTGGTCTCACTAGTTACTCATGCTCACTAGTTACTATCCTATATTTCTCCTCTCTTTCATGGCTAATTTCTGTGAGAAATCGTATGAATATACAACAGTTATCTCCATTATCCACTCTTGTTAAATTTCTGAAAAATGGCACCTGATGTCATCTTCTGAAACTTTTCTCACCAAAATTACCAATGATCTTTTGTTTGTTATCTCTAGTGGCCTGTTCTCAGTCCTCACCCCTCAGTACTCAAGAAGACTGGAAGTGAATCTTGCTTCGGTGGTCTAGAAAGTTAAAGTTTGCCCATAGTAACATAGTTATGATGAGATTTGAACAGATATTCTGATTCTAAATCCAGCAAGTTTTATATATACATATATATATACATATATATGTGTATGTATATATATGTGTGTGTGTGTGTGTGTTACATAATTGTTCTTTGACTTTCCAAGATTCCTGCCTCTTATGTCTCAAAGGAAAGATCTTAATTGTTTCATAGGATTAGCGATTTAAAGCTGGAGGTGACCTTAAAAGTTCATTTAGTTCAATCCAGTTATTTCACAAATGAAAAAATTGAAGACCTACAAGATTAAGTAACTTTCCTAAAATGACATAAGTCAGCCAGTAGCCAACCCACCTTTTGAGTCCATGTTTTTTATTCCAAATCCAGTATTCTTCCCACTAACCTCATTTCATCCTCCTAAAGTAAAAAGCAAAGTAATAACAGCCTTAAAATTCATGTTGTCTATGGTCTAATTCTTGTTTTCCATTCCCTTTCAATGGGGCCTTGGAGGCAGTTAGAATCTTGTTTTCCATTCCTTTTCTATGAGGCCTTGGGGGCATCTAGAGGATTTACATGAAGACTATGCACTAGGGTAACTGATACTTTAGAATGTTATTGATAGGAACAATTTTCCTCCCAACTTTTTATTTTTCAAATCCTAAATCTTGGAGGATAAACAGGATAGTTTAACAGAAGTCCAAAGTATCATTATGATAGAGCAATCAAAGCAGGTTCATATCACATGAAACACAAAAAGGGCAAAATATTGAATATAGTACTTTGGGACTTATCAAAATTCATTTACACATAATTGTTTGATGTATCTGGGGGAAAGTGGGGAAAGTAGCCAGCTGTCTCATATTTAGGACTTAAGTCTTTTCCAGCTAACCCTAAAATATTTTTGTCTATCATACAAGTTATGACATCATTATTTATCTTATGTCTGGATAAAAAAAATAAAGTCATAAAATGATAAAACTTTCTATTAAGAGAAATTTTCACATAATAGCAGTCTATTTATATAATCTTTAGGGAAGTTTGGCAAATGCTGGAAGAGAAATTCAGATTCATCTGAGAGGAGTTGGATTCTCAGACTACTTTTGGATTTGCAACATGAAGGAAGCCAATTCAGCAGAAAGGGCAGCTAAACCATAGTTGTTTGGTGTTAGCAGTCAGAACATCTGTCAGCTTGTGTAATTTTTTTCATTTCTCAACTGACTCTTGGGTGGGTTATAAACATAGCATGAAGAGATCAGAGATACAGAATCTCTCATGGTGAACCCTAGGGATTCCAAAAACATCAGACAGAACATAGAGATATTTATTTGTATGTCCAGCGCATAATCACTTTTGCCTTCCTTTCTTGCCAATAAAAACTAGAAAAACAAATCAAAAAGAAAGGCTGAGGGAGGCAATAAAATATCTTTGTAAAAATTGAAAATGGCAAGACAGCTGTGGTTTATCACATTTCAGTGATACATCTATATTTTAAATAGAAACTGATAGTTTTTAGTAAGTTACAGCTTTGCTTCTTTCTGTCCTTCCCATTATTTTCTCATGTTTTCTTTTTCTCTCTTTTCTTATCCAAATCACAGTGCACATGCACACACACACAGACACACACACATATACACCAACACTATCTCATATGTATATGTAGAATGCATTAGGTTCCATACATAACAGATGATCTTTAAAGAATATTACTTTCATAAGCATTTTTAAATTTTGGCACAGAAGCTGTCTATATTTTTGAAGGATTTCAAGAACATGATTTACACCTAAAATCTTATCTGTCTCAGCTGCTTTGATAGACCTCTGAGAGAAAAGAGAGAGAGAGAAACATTAATGTACCAGAAATCCTTAATCAACTAGAAATCTAAGAAGAAACATAGGATTTTAGAGTTACAAAACCTAAGGGATCATTTGTGTAGTTCAATCTTCTTATTTCAATGCTTGAGAAAACCAAGGCTGCCCAGATCACGTAGGTAATAAATGATACCAGCATTCCAACCCAGGAGTCACATATGATATAAATCCAAAGTCATAGCTCTCATCTGGCTCATTCCTCCCTTCCCACAGGAAGTCTTTTCCTAAAACAGAGCTGAAAAGAGCTCAGAATACAGTTCAAATATGCTTTAGGAGACAGAATCTGATTGTACAGCTTTTTATCACAGCTTATGCTTTGATGGGTACATTGCTGCATTAAAGTGGGGGATCCTATCTGAAAACATAGCTTTTCTTACCCAAAAAGCTGCCCCATGCTATTAACTTCCACAGCTCATTTTATTGCATTTTATTTTCTTTCTCATTTTGATGAGGAAACTGAAGCAAACAAGGTTAAGTGATTTGCCCAAAATCACATAGCTAATAACTATCAGAGCCACCTAGCTCCCTCAATAAACATTCAGGGGGGCAGGTAGATGGTGCAATGGATAGAGCACATGCCCTGAAGTTAGGAGGAACTGAATTCAAATTTGGTCTCAGACTTAACACTTGCTAGTTGTATGTGGCCCCAATTGGGCAAAGTCACTTACCCCAATTGCTTCACACACAAAAAAAATTAATAGAAAAATAAATATTCCTAGGTGTTTCCAGATAGGTTCATTTTACCATAGCTATGGTGATCCTGAACAGTAAGGATTCAGATACATTGGATGTCTATTTTCTGGTAATTTATGAAATGAATAGTCAGATTACTCATATATGAGATAAATTAATAAATTAAAATTTTTGTCCTCTGCTAACTGAACCCTATACCATTTGTTAAAATATCTGAAGAAATGATTATAATATAGAACTCTTTTTTAGTATTGTTAAAAAAAATTGCAGTTGCTTTATAGAAGACTTAAGGCATGTGATAGTATCAGATTAAAAACAAATGATGAGATGAATCTTCTAGAAATCCTATTGTTCAGATCCTCAAAGAAACATAAGAACTTTTATAGGTTCCTTCTGATATTTAAACTTACTGACATCACTTTCACACAATTCATTTCCTAGTTGCACTCTTTAACATTTTAAATTTTTTTTCTTCATTTGTGCTCACTTCTCCAATATTCTCACCTCAAATGAAAGATCTTTATAACATCATTCCTTGGCAGTCTCCAACCATTATCTTGACATGCTATGGCTGTATCTGTATGCTCTTTTTTGTTTGTTTGTTTGTTTCATTAAAACTTTTTTATTTTCAAAACATATGCATGGATAATTTTTCAACCCTTGCAAAACCTTGTTTCCAATTTTTCCTCCCTCCTTCCCATCCCCTCCCCTAGATGGCAAGTAATCCAATATATGTTAAACATGATAAAAAATATATATATGTTAAATGCAATATATGCATACAGATTTATAAAATTATCTTCCACAAGAAAAATCAAATCAAAAAGGGAAAAAATGAGAAGGAAAATAAAATGCAAGCAAACAACAAACAAAAGAGTGAAAATGCTATGTTGTGATACACACTCAGTTCCCATAGTCCTCTCTCTGGGTGTTGATATCTGTATGCTCTTAAATAAAAGTATGAATGAATGAATGAATGAAAAATTACTTAAGCACTTATTTTGTGCAAAGCACTATGCTAAATGCTAGGGATACAAATAGATAACGAAAACAATCTCTATTCTCAAGAAGCTCACATTTTGATAAGGGAAACAATATATATGAAAAGTTTAATGCATAAGTCAAATGGAAAAGTCCCATGATCCTTAGAGTACATAGCAAAACATATATTAATTCCTTTCTTTTGATGTCATTTCCATTAGTAAAATGATGGCAGTTTATAATGTTAAACCATTTTACAGTACCAAGCTCTTATGACAAGAATATTCCTTTCTGGTTCCTCACAAAGTTTCAAAGTGTGAAAGTTGGAATACCTATGTCTCTTCTATAATGCTCTGGCACCAAGCTTCTTGACTGTCTTTCTTGGTGTCACATCATTCCCTGCTCTTAATATCAACTATTCTTTATCCAGATCCAGTGCTCTATCCATTATATCACACTAACCAGAACTTTCAATTAAGTAGATTTCTGCTCTCATTTTGGCATTAACTTTTAGGAAAAAGAAACTACTCATAAGATGACAAAATGAAATCAGGAATTAAAGGGATTGAACAATTTTCAGAGAACATACTATAATATTACTATTAAATATAGTCACCAAATTCTCCTTATGTAGGCAGAAGCATATGCAGATGAGCTTTAAAAAGCTTTTCAAATATAGAATCTGGAAGAGGAAGTTTCTAATTAATTCTCAGTTAACAAACATTCTGTTAAATGGAAGACCCCATTTCCCAAGCTTGTCAACTTATCTAGGTTTTATTATATATAGTAAGAATAGCCTTTGTGACATAAAAGTATTTATAAAATTCCTAGATGTGTCAAGACAGGTTCATTTCCTCACAGCTATAATAACTTTGAACAATGAGTCAGATATGTTGGATGCTTCCTTTCCTCTGGCAATTTATGAAATGGATAGCCATGCTCCTTGTATGTGAGAGAAAATAATGAATTTAAGTTTTTATCCTCTGCTAACTGAACCCTATATATATATATATATGTGACAGTATCTGAAGAATTGACTATAATAAAAATATATCTCTTTTTTAGTATTGTTAAATATATTTGCAGCTGCTTCACAGCATGGAATGGCAGTAGAATAAAAGCAAATGATAAGATGATTGTATTGTTTGGATTCTCATATAAACATTGATGACCTAAGGATGATCAGAAAGTCAGCAGTTTTTTTGGATTATCTGACAGTTAATGTTCCTTTAGGAAAACAAAAACTGAAATCATAGCTGCAAAATAATTTGCAGAAATGTATCCCTGTGATTTACAAAGGAGCAACTGAGGCTGAGAAACTGACATAAATCATCTAAGATCATACGATTTAGCTCAGTAAAGGATCTTAGAAGAGGTCATCTGGTCCACCCCTCTCTATTAATGATATCATTATTCTTCTAGCCATTCAAGCTCCAAACCATAAGACCATCTTCTATTGGTACTCCTTCTTTCTTACTCTTCATATACATTACATCAATAGTAGAATTTTTGTTTTGAAAGGGAGCTACTTTAGGAGCTCAGGTCCAATCTGTAATAGAATAGGAATTCCTCTTTCAGCATATAGCATAAATGCAGCCCTGTCTCTGCTTAAAGATTCCAATGATGGAGAAACTCATTACCTTTCAAGGTAGTCCATTTTACTTGTGGATAGTTATAGTTGTTAGGATATTTCATGTCATAGCTAACCAAAATCTGCCTTTCTGCATCTTGTTCCCATATTTTTGCCTTCTGGGATCAAATAAAACAAGAATAATTCTTTTGTATTATAATTCTTCAAATATTAGTAGTCAGCTATTGTGTAATTCTCTCTTATCTTCTCCAGGATATACAACTCATCCCTATATGATATGTTTTACAGCCTTCCTATCCTGGCCAAACTCCTCTGAACAAGACCCTGTGTCAATGTTCTTCCCAAAAACAAGGTATGCAGAATTGGACCTTTACATGTAATATGAACAAGTCAAGCTATAGTAGAACTATCATCTGTCACACTAGAAAATATATTTCTACTAAGGCAGCTTAAGATTTTCTTCATTGCCATGTCGTGCTATTGAATTTTATTGACCTTTCAATTCATATAAAACTTTAAGTTGATCTGCATTCAGAGTATTATGGGGACTGAATGTGGATCACAACATAGTATTTTTACCTTTTTGTTACCTGTTTGCTTGTTTTTTGTTTTTTTTTCTCTTTTTTTCCCTTTTTGATTTTTTTTTGTGTAGAATGATAAATGTAGAAATATGTATTGAAGAATTGCACATATTTAACATATATTGGATAACTTGCTTTCTAGGGGAGGAGATAGGGAGAAGGGAGGGAGGAAAATTTGGAACACAAGATTTTGCAATGGGGAATGTTGAAAACTATCTTTGCATATATTTTGAAAATAAAAAGTTATTATTTTAAAAAAAATCTTCAGGTTTTTTTAACATGAATTATTTTCCCAACAGGCTTCCCTCAATCCTATATTTAAGCATTTATGCTTTTTTTAAATTCAAGTACAGAACTTTATATTTATTCCTATTAAATTTCATCTAGAAATTATAAAATCTCCATACTGGCCTAATTTAGAAAAAAAAAATTTTAAAAAAGCTCTGAGCACCAAAAAAAGGAAAATGGATAAAGAGACAGACTTAGCCATAAGTGACATAAAAAAATTGGGAAGATTTTTGTTTACCATAGATGTATTTACTACTATCTAGTAGTGCTCTAGTGCAAAATCCAAATGGAAAAGGGATTAGGTCGTGATTTATTAGTGTATTAAGTGTAATAAGTACACTAACGAGTATATTTATTAGCAAATGATCAAGTTGAGAAACATTTCAGATACACCTTTATGATATTCACATCCACTCAAAAGAGCTGGGCCAAATCACCTACACAGATTCAAAGTAGATAAATAATTCCTGTTGTCTAGTTTGTGATATGCTGTTGGATGGACAAATTTTTTTTTATTTTAAGCTTTTTATTTGTATAACATATGTATGGGTAGTTCCCCAACCTTGATCTTTACAAAGCTTTCCAATACAAATTTTACCCCCAGTCCCCTCCCCTCCCCTACATGGCAGGAAGTCCACTACATGTTAATAATGTTGAAACGCTTGAGAAGTTATGCAAGAAAAATCCTATCTACAAGAAAAAAAAAGAATCAGAGAAAGGCAACACAATGCAAGCAAATGTCAATAGAGATCATGAAAATGTTACGTTGTGGTCCATATTTCACATCCCTCTCTCTGGGTGTATATGGTTTTCTTCAGTGAACAACTGGAACTGGTTTGAGACAATTCTTTATTGCAGAGAGCCATGTCCATCAGAATTGATCATCATGTAATATTGTTGTTGCTGTGCATGATGATCTCCTGGTTCTGCTCGTTTCACTCAGCATCAGTTCATGCAAGTCCCTCCAGGCCTCTCTGAAATCGTCCTGCTGGTCGTTTCTTATAGAGCAATAATATTCCATAACATTCATATACCATAATTTATTCAGCCACTCTCCAATTGATGGGCATCCCTTCAGTTTCCAGTTTCTAGCCACTACAAAAAGGGCTGCCACAAACATTCTTGCACAGGTGGGTCCCTTTCCCTCCTCTAAGATCTCTTTGGGATATAGGCCCAGTAGAAACACTGCTGGGTCAAAGGGTATGCACAGTTTGACAACTTTTTGAGCATAGCTCCAAATTGCTCTCCAGAATGGTTGGATCCGTTCACAGTTCCACCAACAATGTATTAGTGTCCCAGCCCTCCCACATCCCCTCCAACATTCATCGTTATCTTTTCCTGTCATTTTAGCCAATCTGACAGGTGTGTAGTGGTATCTCAGAGTTGTCTTAATTTGCATTTCTCTGATCAATAGTGATTTGGAGCAACTTTTCATATGACTAGAAATGGTTTTAATTTCATCATCTGAAAATTTTCTGTTCATATCCCTTGACCACTTATCTATTGAAGAGTGGCTTGAATTCTTATATATATGAGACAATTCTCTATATATTTTAGAAATGAGGCCTTTATCAGAACCATTAAATGTAAAGATGATTTCCCAATTTGATGCTTCCCTCCTAATCTTGTGGATGGACAAATTTTAAAATTATTCAATCATGGGATAACAGATTCAGAGCTGGAAGCAATCTTTAAGGTAACTGAATGCAATCCCTTCATCTTATAGATGAGAAAATTAATAGTTTAAAGGAATTGTCCAGGGTCACCCACTTAGTAAGTGTCTGAGGCAGCAGCTGATCCTGTCTTCCTGACTCCAAGGCCAGGGCTCTATCCATTACCTCACATTATACCTTCAACAGATAGTCCAGATATTGAGTCTAGACTAGTTCTTGAGTCCAGAATACAAAAAGGAGAGCAATCTGGTTTTATTTAAATACCTGCAGCATTTTTGGTAATGTAAAAGAGGTCCCTGAAACAAACAATTATAAATCAATGTGTTTGTGTTCATTAAATATCTTATGTTTACATACTATGTTTACATACACACTATGTTAACATACCTAAGAAATAGTCATCTAACTTTTGGAGACCTTCAGTAAGGGGAAACTCACTACCTCCTAAAGCAGAGCCTTCTAGTTGGATAGCTCTAATTATTAGAGAGTTTTCTCATATAACAAGCCCAAATTTATTTCTTTGAAACTTCTCCTAATTTGTCCTCTCTAGAACTGGACAGAAGGTGATCTTTCTTGAACCCAAAACCCTTCAAAAACTTAAGACAATTATTATATAAGCTGTTCCCTTTTTCAAGTACCTCCTTCCATTTTCTTCAGCCTAAAAATGTCATGATCTCCATATCTTTCATTATTCTGGTCTTTCCTCTCTGAACATTCTCCAGGTTATTAATTCCCTTCATAAAATATGGAGCCTAGAGCTGAACCTAATATCCTATCTGCAGATTTGATAAACATGTCTTCTATGTCTTTACCTGTCTTAGAGAAGCAGCTGGTGGCACAGTGGACAGAGTATTGGATCTGACTTCAGGAAGCCCTGAATTCAAATCCAGTCTCAGATACTGACTTGCTATGATGGATGAGTTATTTAATCTCTATTTGTCATAACTTCCCAGGGCTGTTGTGAGATTCAAATGAAATATTGTTTGGAAAAGCACTTTGCATAGTGCCTAGTATATAATCAACACTCATTCCTTTTATCTAAATTGTAAATAAAAATATTAAACAGCATTCTCTTGGAGATCTAAAGAATCATATCAGCTTGGGAAAAGGGTCAACCAGTTCCAAATACCTATCTATACAGTTATGTGGCCTACCATCTCTCCTTATTGTCCCTAAGACCTTTTCAGGCTCCTCATTATAATCTAGGTAAACAATATTTACAACATTCTCACAATCCATGACTTTTACAAGAACTGTTCCTTGAGGGAAGAGCCTCTGTAACCATAGCACTTAATTCATTTCTGGTTACCAACTAGGTGTTTAATAATTGATGATAATAGGCATTTATATGATGCTTTGAACCTTGCAAAGAGGTTTACATATGTAATCTCATTTAATCCTCCCAACAGCCCTGTAAATAGATGCTAATAGTATCATCACTTTTTACTGATGGAAGAAGTAAAGTGATGAACTCAGGGTCATATAGCTAAGTGGAGTGAAGGGAGTATTCAGGAATCTTTTCAAGATTGCTTATCTAC
>JAJPUD010000636.1:272674-304773 GCA_023553655.1 Myrmecobius fasciatus | reverse complement strand
AGAGAGAGAGAGAGAGAGAGAGAGAGAGAGAGAGAGAGAGAGAGAGAAGAGAGAGAGCCCAGAGCCAGAGCCAGACAAAGAGAGAAGAAATACAGAGACAGACAGAGACAGAAAGACAGACAGAGACAGAGACAGGGACAGAGAGAAAGAGACAGAGACAGAGAGAAAGAGAGACAGAGACAAAGAGAGAGACAGAGACAAAGAGAGAAAGAGGGAGGGGGGAGACAGAAACAAGCAGAGAGAAAGCGAGAGACAGAGACAGAGACAGAAAGTGACAGACAGACAGACAGCGTTGTAAAGGTCAGGCACACAGTAGGATATTTTCTTATAACCTTGGGAAAGAGGAGGAAATGTGTAAGGGAGATGTGCCTGCCACGTTTTAAAAATATTTTCTCTTTACACACACACACACACACACACACACACACACACACACACACACACAGGGGATGAAGTGGGGGAAGGGAAGGCTTCCTTGAGCCAGATCGGGAGAGAGTGGGTTGACTGTCTCTTCTCCCACTCTCATTGGTGCCTCCCGTGGGAGCGGCCTGGGCTGCCGCTGCTGCTGCTCTTACTAGTGATGGCTCCAGTGCGCTCTGGAGCCGGAGCGGGAGCCACAGCCAGAGCCACAGCCAGAGCCACAGCCAAAGCCACAGCCAAAGCCACAGCCTCGCCCAGGGTGCTGGCAGCTGCTGGAAGCACGGAGCGCTGAGCACTCAGGCAGCCCGCTTCCTAGCCATGTACTCGGGCAACAGTAGCGATGACGCCGGTGGCGGCTACTGGGGCAGTGGCAGTGCAGGCGGAGCCGGCGGCACTGGGGTTGCAGGGGAGCCCGGGCCGGAGGGGAGCCCTAGTCCAGCGCCCCTTTTCAGTCCCGGGACTTACGAGCTGCTAGCGCTCCTCATCGCCACCATCGGGCTGCTGGGCTTGTGCAACAACTTGCTGGTGCTCGTCCTTTACTATAAGTTCCAGAGGTTGCGCACCCCGACCCATCTCTTCTTGGTGAACATCAGTTTCAGTGACCTGCTTGTGTCCCTCTTTGGAGTCACCTTTACCTTCGTGTCCTGCCTCAGGAGCGGCTGGGTGTGGGACACAGTGGGCTGCGCATGGGACGGGTTTAGCAACAGCCTCTTTGGTGAGTTGGGATGGAAGGAGAAAACACTCCTCTTCTCCATTGCAAACTTCCCTTTCCCTCCCTTTGGACCATCTTCTTGTCTCTTACCTGTCACACCATCCGCTTGCATCCCTTCACTTAGCCAGACATCATGCCCTCACAGACTCACTCATCCTCTCATTTTCCTTCCCATCTGACCTCAGGCCTCACGACTACAAACTGCTTGCCCTCATTTCACTCAGTCTCTTCACTTCCCAACCTTCAGCTGACCGTGACCTCATTCATATTTCTTCCTGCTGTGGCCCTAATCCTCAGCAACGATATTTCATTCATTCCCAGCTCCCTGCCTCTCTGGCTTTTACCTGTAAACTTCTCATAATAATCCTTGTAGGATTATCAATTCATTTCTTTGCTTTCACACTCCTCTGCCTTCTCCAATATATTTGAGGGATCCAGTTTTCCATCTTAAAAAAAAGTGAAGGATGTAAATATGTAAGATTTTTTTAATATGTTATTTTTGCTGACAAAAGATGGAGTGAAGGTATGAACCCATATGATGCTTTCCCCAGAGTTAGAGGTGAAATAGTGAAATAATAGATGATGGATTCATATTGCTTTTTTAAAAAAATTATAAAATGTCCAATTGGTTGTTTAGGAGTAAGACTTATATTTAGATCTTTTATTGCCAATTGCATCTATTTTATTCTAGGTCGGTTTCATATTACTAAACTCTAATGTGATATTATAAAGTAATTAGGTGAATAGGTCAGAAGATCCCAATGCAGAGGTGCAGGTAACAGTCTTGTGCAAACAGTGGACTTCTTTGGAGACCTTGAATGTCAATGGAACATTTTCTTATATACCTAAACCGTAAAGGAAAAAAAAACCCAAAACAACAACAACAGCATCCCATTGAGATTTTACATTTTAATGAAGGCATCATTTCACTAAGGCTGAGGAGGGAATTGTATTTTTGTGTAAGAGAAATGTAAATAAGCATTTCCAGGTTTCATAGTCCTTTTTCTACCTTGCCAGATAGATATTAATATTCTAAAGTAGTGTTGATAATTCACTACTGCTTTTATCATTGCAGAATGTGGAGTACCAATGAATGTAACAATAATGAAAAACTATTTTCTTATTATATATTAGCATCCAACACCCAGAATATACAGTAATTCTAGTACTTAGCCACTATTAGTTATACTTTTATTTTTAAAGCTAAAGAAATATCTGGGAAGTCATAAAATTAATCAAAGATTGACTTTACTCATATGATTATAGTATCATTGATGGATGTTGTATTTTTAATAAATATTAAACAATTTAACTTATACAAATAATTGAAACTTGTGAGTTTGGTAGGGTGTAAAAAGAGTCCCTTATACCTGTCAATCTCTTTCCTTTAGAGTAATTCAGAATAACTGTCTGGCTGTCTTTGGACTTTTAGGGAATAGTGGTATAGTTTCCCATTCAGGGCACCAAGAGTAAAGAATGTCAAAAGGGGTGCCTCAGAGCCACCACCATTTTAGCTGCCATGGAAATTTCACATCCATTTCTATTCCATTTCTAGTTCATTTCTAGCCTCAACTCTGTGGTTATAATTAAGTGAGCAAGGGGCTATTATTGGAGGGTTTTATGAAGCACCATCAACCTGTCCTTCTTCACATTTTCCCTAAGGCAGCTATGTGGCACTCTGGAGTTGGAGTCAGAAAACCTGTGCTCAAATGTGATTTCAGATATTTGCTAGCTGTATGACCTTGGGCAAGTCACTTAACAACCTCTATTTGCCTCAGTTTGCTCATCTGCAAAATGGGCATAATAATAGCATCTAATTCCAAGGATTGTTGTGAGGATCAAATGAGATAATAACTGTAAAATACTTAACAGTGTCTAGTAGATGGTAAGTTCTATATAAATATTAGTTATGATAGTCTTTATTATCATTATTATTAACTTCTCCTAGCAGTCACACACTTTTTTCCTTTCCTCCTCCAATCTTCTCCCAGTTGATGACCCCAGGGTTAGAACCAAATATAATGAAAACACAAGGCATAATTTTATCTTCAGTCTATCCTGTTTTTAAGAGCACTTGGGTCAAGCTTTTGACTGCTTACCTTAGCCCAAATTTAATTAGGACAAGGGTGAGGGAGAAGAGGGAAATTGAGGCAGGAAAGTGAAGAACTTACCTAAATCTTCACAGACAAATCACTGGTGATAGTGGAACTAAAAGAGTTCTTGGCAATAGCTATAGATTTCTGTCTTTGACACAAAATCCAAGAACTATGTCCCTTGGTTGCAGAATAGGGAAGGAAGAGGAACTTGGTATATCTATAGCATTGACAATATTGTGCTATAGTACAATCAGTGTCAGAGGTAATGATAAACTTAGAAGGGGATTTAAGCAACAACAACAATAATAGCATTTACATTGTGCTTTAATGTTTCTGAAGCATTTTACATGTATGATCTCCCATATAGTACATGTTTCTATATATGTATATACAGACATACATGTAACATACAGCCATAATATGTAACACACATAAATATAAATGCTTGTGTGCATGTACATACATGTAATATACATATAAATATGTATATAGACATATACTGTATGGGCATTTGTGTGTGTGTGTTCTAATTTAAGGTTATGACCAGAATTAAGATATTTTGCTTTAAAAACCCAACTCTTCTTGATTAGAATGAAGCAGCCTCAGCTCAGATTTGTATACTTTTTATTTGTTCATTCATTTATTGATCATATGTCCTACAGTTCGAATAATAACCACACACTCACACATATGCTTGTAGGGTCAATGTGAGCAATACATTTTTAGCAAGTTTCAAGTACTTCATAAATGAAATTTATTATTATTTTAGGTGACACAATTAAATTGACCATTTTAACTAAATTGATTAATCAATTTTTTTCACAACGGCCAATCAATTCAGTATAAACAGCAGTTGAAATGATAAACTGAATTGGCTAACTCTTGTCTGAGTGCATGTAAAAGGTCCTTGTTTTTGCCTATTTCAGTCAGGTTACTATTGACTAAAAGAGACTTGACTACTCTCTGATATCACACTTTTATTGTGAGATAGAGACAAAAAAGGGAACTCCTATGTCTGATGTCCTTAGGACAAGGCCCATGAACAGATGTGAGAAGCAATTGTTGAAGCAATCATCAAAGCCAGTCAGGAAGACAGCAGCTGTTGCCAGTACCCCTGATGAGAGCACTTACCTCTCTCTTCCTCTCTGAAGTTGCCTTTAGCCAGTTTGTAAATGCAGAACTGGTCAGATTCTGGCCCATTGCTCCTAAATTGCCCCGCATATGGCAGAGCTGACTTTGTTGCCAGGAGGCAAAGTAAGAGAACCGAGTCTTTTGTTTGAAGGGGCAGCTTGGCCCTGGGAAGTCCTTTTGTGTGTCTGTGTTTGGTTTGTGTTCCACTATGTTTAAGGTGATCCTGGTTAGAGTCTGAGCAATGGGTTGTACTGTCTACTTCTGAAGGTCTTCAGGCACAGGGAACACCAAAAAGCTGTGAAGTGATGACATTGAGTCACAAAGTCAATGATAATTATATTCTTGACAATGCCTTCTGAGACTTTCCCTATTATCTTGAATGCGCTTATGTTAAAGGTCAAAGAATAATGAATGCTGGAAAGTATGCCCTAATGAATCCCTACCTGTTTTGACAAATTTGTAGCTTTTTGCTGCAAGATATTTGCAAATACTAGTTGTTGAAATGAGGAAAACTTGGGGTATCTGTTTAAAAATGACCGGTCAAGTCAGAATTGTCCAAATGAAGCAACACATCCATGACTTTCATAAAGCTGGGAAAGATCATGAGAAATATTTTGGTCCACTCTCCTGCTTTGAGGAAAGGTCAGGCACAAAGCATACCAGCCTAAGAACCTTCTTTTCAAATATTCAATATTCAGAAATGATACTATACCTTCTTTCCATAAGGCAAGATGGATGTTGCATGTGTGTAACTATATTTCTATGGCTATAACCATAAAGGTACATTAGGGGACTATCACTTAATGTGAGAACTGTCTTCACTAATGCAGACTGCAACCTTTCTATGACTTAGTAATCTTCATGTGATAATATGGAAGAAAAATTCATCATCCAAAGCTAAGTAGCATGGTCCTTAAACAATAGAAATGTAGTCTATTACCTGGATTCAATACCTTTATAGATTGATGGGTTTTTTTTCCATCAGGCATTTTTTTTTAGTTCAAATATTTTAATACAAAAAAGGAAGAAATTGTATTGCAACTCGAGTATGAAAATATCTCTAAATTATTGCTTATTTAAGTTTGATTTATGCATTGAAACACTAATATTATTTTTTAAATAAAAGGTTAATGACTTTTTGTTATCTTCTAACATAATTTTAACAGTCTTCCCTTTGTCAGCTGATTTTTAGTGATGTCCAACTCTTTGTGACCCCATTTGAGGTTTTCTTGGCAAAGATTCTAGAACGTTTTGCCATTTCTTTATCCCATTCATTGTACAGATGAGCAAATGGTTTAAGTGACTTGCCTAGGGTCACACAGTAAGTGTCTGAGACCATATTTGATATCAGGAAGTTGAATTTTGCTGATTTGAAGCCCAGCGCTCTATCCAGTGTGCCACTTAGTCTTCCTTATTTTCAAGCAATTAGAAGAATTGTGAAAGCAGTCATAATGATTGGTTTTTAGCAAAAGTTTCCATCTAACAAGCAAATCATGTCCCAACAAACTACAAACTGCTGTTGCATGAAATAACTTTTCTCTTACATTTATAATTGTTTTCAATTGCATTCATTCTTGAATTTTCTTCCTGAGAGGAGTTCCAGTTGCTAACGCATAGATAATACATTATTACATTTACTACAACGATGAAACACAGAAATGAAAAACAGTCCAGTTTTTGTATTCTCTAATATGATTAGAGGTATTCTATCATGTTTTGTGCTACTGACCCACAAGAATAAAATCATATTACAAAAGGGTAATGGTTCATAAGCTAGACACCATGGCTCAGATAATGCTAGAATTAAATTTAATATCAGAAGGGTGGGTTTTATTACAATAGGCCTTCCCCTCAACCAAGTCCTAGGTATAAAGCTACCTATATATTTCCATAGTCATGGGAGTACCATACTTCCTGATACTGAGAAAGAATACCTCAGGAGAAACTTTATGGATTCATACCAAAACACTAGCATCCTGAATTGTATTTTGGACTTTTCGGTACACCATCTCTTGTCATTGTTTAGTTGATTAGTCATGTTTGACTCTTTTGGAGTTTTCTTGGCAAAGATACTGGAGTGGTTTGCCAATTCTTTCTCCAACTCATTTCACAGAGGAGGAAAGTGAGGCACACAGGGCCCTTGCCCAGGATCACTAGCTGAGGCCAGATTTGAACTTGGGAAGATGAGTCTTCTTGACTCAGGCTTGGCACTTTATCCAATGTGCCACACAGCTGCCATTATAGTCTAACATGAGGAAATAATACATATAGAGGATTAGAGCTAGAAAAGTGAGTTTAAACTTAGGTTCTCTTCCACTGCAATATTAACACTCTTGTCTACTACACCATCTAGTAGATGTAGAGCAGTCCATAATCTACTGACTCCCCAATCCTAATTATGCATAACAACTATGGGCTTGCCCGTAATAACCCTTCCTTACTGCCGATCACCAAGGCTAATTCCTCTATTTCTTCCTCCCATTCCTTCAGTTTTCTTCAGGACCTTGTTCCATCCCTTTCATGCATGAATCTTCAATGTTTCTCTTGTCATTGACACCTTCCTATCTGCTTGTAATTTTGTTCTTATTGCCTCAGTTTTAAAACCAGCCTTCTTTTGTCTTTTCTTTTCAGTCCCTATTCTTTTACTTCCTATTTCCATTCTAACCATGTTTACTTATCATTAAGCCTCCGCTCTTATTCTATTTGGAATCTTCATTTTATTGTTAATGTATTTGTATATGTCTTTGAACTTTTCAACATATATTTTTCAGATCTCTGCTTTTATGACTCTTCCATTTGATCACCTCCATTACATTCAACTATCTCTAGTTGTGCCCATCCTTTCCTGGATGACTCCAAAGATCATAGGAGTGTTGAGCACACTTTTTTGTTTCCTATTTTACTTTCTAAATGTCTTTTCTACCCTTATCTTTCAAGGATCTGTTCTTCCTTAAGATCCATCAATTGATTTATGCTATTTTCCTTTCTTTCTTTCTTTTTTTTTTCTTTCTTTTTTCTTTTTTTTTTTTTTTTTTGCTGAGGCAATTGGGGTTAAGTGACTTGCCCAGGGTCACACAGGTAAGAAGTATTAAGTATCTAAGGTCACATTTCAACTGAGGTCCTCCTGACTTCAGGGCTGGTATTCTATCCACTTGCGCCACCTATTATTATAGATATTAATGAAACTAGGGGCAGCTAGATGTTCCTAGCCGGCATCTGAGTTCAAATCCAATCTCAGACATTTAACACTTACTAGCTGTGTGACCCTGGACAAATCATTTAAACTCAACTGCCTAACCCTGCCCCCCAAAAATATTAAGAAAGCTATCTGGATTGATATTTTCTCACTCCTATATTGTCAGTTATTTAAAGACTAGATACATTTCTTACATAAACTTTGAATCTCTCTCCAGCCTCTGGCACAGTGCTCTGTGTGATAATGTGGTCTTGTATTCTTCACTTTTTGCCCTCTGATCCTATAGAAGGACCAGTCAGGAAAACTTGATTTCAAGTGTGGCCTGATGCATTTATTAGCTATATAACCCTGAGCAAAATTACTTAACCTCTCTGCCTTAGTTTCCTCAGTTGTAAAATAGGGACAATAATAGCACTTAGCTCCTACAGTTAATGTGAGAGTTAAATGAGGTAAGATTTGTAAAGTATAAAGACACTTGGCCCAGTATCTGGAATGTAGTAGTCATTTAATAAATGTTTCTTTTTTTATTATTTCTATGATGAATGAAAAATCTGGCTAATAACCCAGAAACTATGTTTCTCAGACTTTTAGTTTCTGTGACCAAAAAAATGTATGACTGCAGTAGACTGGTGATGTCTCTCTGAATTTAGATTGGTTGGTCCTATGGGCTATCACTGAGCCTTACAAAGAAATCTTTCCAGCTTGGAAATATCTGTCAGGACTTGAGTTTTGCTGGCACAGCTTGTAACTATAGCTAGCACATAATTAATAATATGATAGTCAATAATAGATAGACTTTCTCTTATAAACCAAAGAGCAACTTTGGGGGAATGCTGAGAGTTTAAATACCTTTGGAAGACAGGGTGTTCTTGACAGGCAGAAATCAACTCTGATTGATTAACAATTAATGAAAAACTGAATATTATAGTAAGAGATAGGCTGAGGGAAATGACTTTGGCCCAGACCTTCCATGCCTGGAGCAATCTAGACATAGCAATTTACCTCCACCCAAGCCAGTTATGTCCCAGTTGGGTTGGATTTTGACCAAGATTGAGGAAATTGTTAATCCAATCTCATAATCAGCCCTGACCATCAGAGACTTCTTTGATCTAGTAGAGACTAAATGAAAGGGAAAAAAACCATGGATCTCCAGACATTAACTGGTTATTAATGTAAAAGAAAAATAATCATTTCTCTCACCTCCTTTCTTTCCTAACCCAATGACAGTGGTGCTATCTTGAACTCTTTTCTTTCACTACCTTCTGCATTTTTGAACTGGAATCTCATACTCAACCTGTCCAAAACAGAATTCATTATCTCTCCCTCTGAACTCTCCCAACTTCTGAATTTTGCTATTTCTATTTCCTCCAGTCATCCACGTTTGCAATTCCTGACTCCTCACTTTCACTCATTCCTGATTAATAGCCCAGTCAGTTGCCTAAACTTCCATTATCTACCCACACATCTCTCAAATCAATCCCATTCTTTCCACTCATATAACCAACACCTCAATACAGGCCCTCTTCACCTCTTTCTTGGACTATTGAAGTTACAGGATAATTTCTTTTCTTGCCTCAGATATCGCCCCAGTTCAGTATTTAAAGTTTCTCGTGAACTGGCAACAACCTATTTTTTCAACCTTATTTCACATTAGCCCACTTCACAATAAAATCCAGCCAACCTGGCTGCTCTTTCTACACAATATTCCAAACTCTGTCTCCATTCATTTGTTCTTAACACAGTGACTGGCATAGAATTGGTGATTAAAAAATGTTTATTGATTGATTTGTTGATTGAATTATTTATTGATTGATAGTTCTCCATCCATGAAATACTCCTTCCCCACTCTGTCTATTAGAACCTAATTTCCTTTTAGGCTTAGCTTAAAAGCCATTTTCTAAAAGAAGCTCCTTCTTCTTATTCTTCCCTCAAATGCATCCAAAATTACTTCAATTTTTTCATCAATTTTGTATGTAACAACTTATATACATTATCTCCCCTAGCTGGATTGCAAGCTCTTTAGGTTCAAAGATTATTTCATTTTTTTCTTTGTGTCCCCAGCCTAGCACAATGCTTGGTACATCATAGATGTTTAATAAATCCTACTTCCAAAGCCAGGCCCAACTTGGGCTTCCTTTCTCTCAATTTCTCATTGGAAAAACCAAGAAGGCCTTTTCCTTTCTTGGCTATAGAGTAAAGCCTCACAATCTCAGTTCAATACCATATTGCTTTCAATTGATCAAGAATCATTTAATAAAAATCTTGGGTACTCCTTTTCTTTGGTCCATACAGAGACTGTATACATAGTCTCTGCCCTCTATTTGATTTCTTTTTTCCCTTTATCTTTACTGACCTTATCCTGAATCCTTTTCCCTGTATGAAAGCACATTTACAACTCTATCTGAGGTATCATCAATCACCAAGTCATATGGGTGACTCTTAGAACCTATAGTATCATTTGGAGTCATAGTAATAACAAACATAAGTTTGGGGACATAATATTCTATTAACATACCTTGTATGATTAGTGCTGAACAAAGGCATCCTTACATCCTTGAATTTCACTTTATTGATTTTTCTAATTTATTGTTGATTGCCTGATTCATCTGGCCTATCCCCTCCCATCTTGCATCATTGCAAAATCCGCAGTTTTGGGGGGAAACTTTGGGGAATTGTTTGCTTATTTTTGTTTCTAAAATTTCAAATGTGCTCTAAAAAAGGGGAAAAAAGCATTTTGTAGTCTTTAAAAACTTATCTACTTGAGTAGAAGGGAACAAGAAAGAAACTTTTCATTATTCTCTTTAGGATGTTTGTTTTCTGTCCTTGTGAATACTATATTGATAACTGTCATACAATCTGTTATAAAAAATAACATTAAACATGACCTATTTTTATTAATTCTATGAATTCAATTTCATTGTTGCATAATTTAAATTATTTCTCACTCAAGAAGCTTAAGTAGCTTCCCAGTACCCCTGGAATCAAATATTGTTTTCTGCTTGGCATTTATCTTGTTCCAATCAATCTTTCTAGTCTGATTTCACATTTTCCTTTTCTTTTCCTCATACCACTGCTGTTTTAGCTAAATTGACCTACTTTTCTCTTCTACATATATAATATTCCATCTCCTCCCTCCCTATCTTTGCACAGACTGTATGTACCCCATGCTTGGAATGTTCTTCCTCTTTATGGCTTATCTTTTAGAATTCCTAGTTCCATTCTAAATTCAATTTAAATGTCATCCCCAACACAAGCCTTTTGTGATTCTCTTCCTTAACTTGTTAGCATTCTCCCTCCACTCCAAAATTATCTTGCATTGACATTACCTAAATTTTGTATTTTTTTTAATCTGCATCTGTTGACATAATAAAAAGTAAGTTATTGGATGTCAGTGTATTTTTGTGACCATGGTGGCCTAACATAGTGTTAAGATCCTAACATAGTAAGATCTTAACAACTGCTTGTTGATTGAAATAAAATTGAATGAGGGCCCCATGATTAGGAATTCAGCTCACAGGAACGTTAGGTTTCTCTGCCTTTAGTATTGATTTTGGTCAGAAGCCATCAAGAGCTTGATAAAATCTAAGATTATTTCTCAGATCTTTACCACTATGATTAGCACTATTGCCTTCTTGGATTTTCTGGGTTCTAGGTCTGTCTATCTCTCTATCTATATCTTGTTCTGTTTCATTTTTAAGCCAAGAACTTTACAAAGTTAACTTGCAAAATTATTCACTAACTTAAGAGGTCAGAGTTAATTAAAATGAATTGAGGTTAAGAGTAGCTTCTATTATAAAAAAAATCAGTTAACAATTTAAGCAGCTCAGAAAATAAGGGATCTAAATTAGAGATTCATTTGAAATGAAAACTCAGAAAGGAGGTCAGTATCTAGAAATTTATTGCAGAAACTTATTCTAGAGAGCAGTTCAGAGGAAGAGGAGGAGGAAGAAGAAGAGGACACATCCTGCAGAATTAAGAACTACTATAGGGAATCAAAATAAAGATTTCTCTTTAAGAGAGGAGCTGTTTCAGGTCAGTCATTCCACAAACTTAAAGGAGAAGGTGGATCTTTCTAATCTTGTGGAATGGGATTCTACAAGAGATCCTTTATCAATGAAGGTGATTGAACGTCTTTAAGAGAAGATCAGATGAACAACTGTTAGGGATACTGTAAAGAGGATTCCTATTCAAGTGTTGTTTAGACCAAATGACAATCAGACCTCTTCCAACTCTGAGAGCCAATGATCTCCACTTTGAAGATGAAGAAACGAAAGCCCAGAGTAGTTAAATGATTTGCCCATCATCATACAGCTAGCTAATGATTTGGCTGAAACTGGATTTCTCACTCCAAGTTTAATTTTCTTTCTTCTTTGCTAAGATACTTCCCTAATGTAAAGGATATATTCTAAGGATGCTATCATCAGAAACTAACAATGTTAAAGAATACTAGAGGAGATACAGAAAAGCTTCAAAATATCAGATGAGGGAGGGACTGTCATAGAAAATTATTGTATGATATCAGAAAATGTACAATTTGATTGTGGAAGTCATTAGGTAAAAGGAAGGGGATAAAGTGGGGATAAATGGGCATCACATCCCAACTGCTGATCAAGCAGAGAGGATAAAGATGAGGACTGAAAAGGAAAAGGAAGATTCAGAGGAAGGGGGCTTACGAGGAGTCCAATATTCAGACAAGATCTGGGGTGTATGGACAGGCTTATAAGGGATATGTGACATCTTGCCCCTGCCTCCATCAGCCTAAAAATGCCAAGACCTTTCAGAGTAGCAACATCCTAAAAATACAAAATCAGTTTTGCCTACCTTAGTGTAAGTACTACTTGGTTTGAGTATAAATAGACAGAGATTTTGTTTTTATTTATATCTTTAAGAACTCTGGAATATACATTCATTAAATGTGTTTGACCATCTGACAACCAAATATCTTTCTTTACCTCACATTTAGATCACTCTTTAATGTTTACAAAGTTCTTTACATGAATTATCTCATTTCATCTTCATGATAGACCTAGGAGGCATGTGCTGTTATGATACCTATTTTACAGATGGACAATTGAGGTTCAGAGAAGTCACATGATTTGCTTAGCAAATCACATAGCTAGCAAGTGTCAGGTACAAGTCAAACCTATGGTTTTTCTGATTCCAGATCTATCCTAATTTTTTATTCACTTTGCCAGATTGCTTCTTGGCTTTCTGGTACCTGAAACTCCTTGAACCATAGTTGATACCTTTCACTCCATAATTAAAAATAAGACTTAAATTGCAAAAATTCAAGAAGAGTTGAAAGAGAATCTTAAAAGTAAACTAGTCTAATGTTTACCTGAAGCATACATTAATTACATAGCATCTTCAACAAAGGATTCCGCCACTGGAATCCAGTTTCTGTCCTGTCTTTTGGAAAGACATTGCAAAAGTTCTTGACATTAAATCAAAATCTGTTTTCATGTAACATAGCCATTAGTCTTTGTCCCTGTCTTTGGGCTTAAATAGAATAAGTCTAATTCTTCTTCCTTTGTATAGATCTTCAAATATTAATGATAGATACAGGAGAGGGGGGCACACAAATAATCTTCTTTTCTCCAAACAAAATATTACCAGTTCCTGCCAGTGGGAAACACTGGTTAATTTTTTTCCCTGAGGCAATTGGGGTTAAGCTCAGGGTCACACAATTAGGGAATGTTAAGTGTCTGAGATCAAATTTGAACTCAGGTCCAACTGACGTTAGGACTGGTGCTCTCTCCACTGTGCTACCTAATGCCCCAATACTGGTTAAATTTACCCTAGGAAGAATATTTGATATTCATTCACACTAAAATTTTATCAGTCAATCAATCAACAAATGTAAATTAAACCAAATTCTACTCTTTTGATGGGGATGGAGGGACCTTGACAAAGCTGTAGGCACTAAGAGTTTGAAGCAGGGGGAGGAATGGAATGGGGAAGTTAATGGCAAAGAAAATGTCAGTAAACTTTGAAGATAAGCTTCAGAGCTTTATAGTTTTGTCCAGGGTCAGCACTATTTACCAGAGACAAACAGAAGCTACCTTCCAAAGTATTTTCTGTCTTGTTAATAAATAAAGCCAGTCATGCTCAATACCTATGAGTAAATGGAAACAAACAGACCTTTTATTTGCTTTAATGTTGCTGTTTTATTAAAAAATTATGTATGATAGAGAAAGGTGTTCTCTTATACAACAGATTTTTCCCCAGTTTATTTTTCCACCTTTATTTATCTCTCTTTTTTTTGCCTACACACATATAAATAAAAATCTCTTTTGTGGGGCATGCTTAATTAGTGGCACCTCTACTTACAGGTTCCCTGTTTGAGCTGTCATGAGGCAAGACTATAGCCAGTGGGCTCAGCTGAAAGCTTCCTTGTAAATATTATGGGCACATGGTTACTGTAGTTACTTTACTGAGGTTTTACTAGAGGTTTAGGCATTATTTCAAGAAATTTATACTCTCTATGAAAACCTCATAATCAATTCTCAAATGTGTCCGTGATTTTATAAATGCAGATCCAATGGAATAGATTGAAACCTATCCATGCTTGTCCATTCTTGGCAATTTTTATCCATGTCATAGGAAAGAAAATGTTTGGATTATTCAGTCTAAAACCTTCATCTTACAGATGAAGAAAATGAGTTTGAGGGAAGTTAAACACCCAAACCAAGGTGACCCAGCCAGTGATGGACAAAGCTTGTACCTTGAATAAAAATCCTGTACCTCCAGAGGCCTCCATCTTTCTACTATGTAGGGCTGTCCTTTCATTTACCACTAGGAGACACTGCACTTGATGTATTATCATTCAACAACAAATATCCTGATTTTATAATTAAGACAAAGTGACATATTAGATCGGGTATTGGACTTGGAGTCAAGAAGACCTGAGTTAGAATGCTGCCTTAGGTGCGACTCTGAGCAAGTTACAGCCTTTCCCATTGTCTAAGGATAATAGCACCTATGTCACAGGGTTGTTGTGAAGGTCAAATAGGTAATATATATAAAGCATTTGTAAAACCCAAATTATCAATCAATTAACTAAGGATTTCCTCACAGCTAGTAAAGAGTAGAATTAGTACTCAAACTCAGGGATCTTACTACAAATTCAGTATTCTTTTCACTCTATTCCACTCTATTATATTTTGTGATATGAACATTCCTTATAAGGAGCCTATCTTTTCAGACAAAGGAACATGTTAAGAAAATAGCAAAAAAAGTTGATTAAGTAAATAAAATTTTGAATAGTATATAAGGTATTATGTTAAAAATGCAAATTCTAATGGAAGAAAGTATTACATGGCAACATTTTTTTTAATTTTAATAGCATTTTATTTTTTCAAAAATACATGCAAAGATAGTTTTCAACATTCACCTTTGCAAAACCTTATGTTCCATGTTTTTCTCTTTTTCCTCTTCCCTCCCCAAGACAACAAGCTATCCAATATGTTAAGCATGTGCAGTTCTTCTAAATATATTTCCATATTCATTGTGCTGTACAAAATAAATCAGATAAAAAGAGAACAAAACACAAAAAAGGGGGGGAAACTAAGCAAAGAAATAACAACAATAAAGGTAAAAATGCTATGCTTTGATTCACATTCAGTCTTCATAGTTCTCTCTGGATGCAGATGGCTTTTTCCATCACAAGTCTATTGGAATTGCTTTGAATTATTCTAGGTATTATTTGCAAAGAAATATGAATGCAAAGGGGATATTGAAAGAGACTTTACTAGAAAATTTAAAAAATAGATGATCGTCCTTGAGAGTTATATTCCTGTCTTTGATTTTTTATTTATTTGTCTCTTCAGTACAACTCATATTTGGCATTATTCATTTAAAAATATATATCTAATGTGAAGAAAATGAGTTGCAATATAGGGATCAAAGACAAGTTCAAAAGAAATTTTACTCCTATGTAGCACTGCCTCCTCCTCCTATTTCCATATCTGCATTTAGTGTGTTCAAGTTGCAGAAAAGGGGACAAAAGGTAGTATGAAACAGTTTTAAGATCATCTCTAAGTATTAACTTAGCTGATAGTACTCTGTACATGAGATTCTTGTCTAATGACCAATACATAGTCACATGACTGGAGGACCTAAATCATGACATTCTTTCTATAAACAAGACCAGTAGACAAAAAGAAGTTGTAAATAGAAGAATGACTCACAGATTCTCTCTGAAGAAGCAAATAAAGGAATGGGAAGGTTTGGCTTTATTGTTCACTAAAAAGCAATGACAAGATTATTTCATGAGATTTTATTCGTCTCATATTAGAGAGGTTAGGAAAAATGTTTGTATGAAGACCACCATGAAAAGAATTGCAGCTCACGCACTAGTACCTTATACAAAAAGAGAGAGGGAGAGAGAGAGAGAGAGAGAGAGAGAGAAAGAAAGAGAGAGAGAAAAGAAAGGAAGAAACAGAGGAAAAGAGAGAGATAAAGATACAGAGAATAATAGAACAAAGAAAGAAATAAGAACTAGATATGAGAACTGACTCTGTTCTTTGCTACATGTGGGGCCTTGGTTAACTGAATATAATAATATAAATTGTTTATTATTATTGTTATTGAGAGGTAGAGAATCAGAAGAACACACAGAGAGATCTGATGAAGATAAGACTCTCCAAATTAAATTGACATATACTTTGAGTCTAGGTAATTTCATTGTGAAGTCTGAACTAAGTGAAGATGGGAGAGGAAACATATTGGAAAATATATTGAGGGGTAAGGAATGAAAGAGACTATAGATAAGCCTCCTATCTATATATCATTACTGCTTTTAAAAAGAAGAATTGAAAGGAACTGGCCATCTTAGATAACATCATAAAAAAAAGAAACTGATTATAGTTTAATAGACAGGAAATAAATCTGTATGGAAATAAATTTTGAATCAATTGTATGTCTACAGACAGATCAACAATTTAGAACCAAGAAAAAAAAAACTAATACAAAGTTAGGAGACTGGAAATGAGAAAAATATTGCATGTAATTTAAACAATTGTCATTTAATATGTTTGAATAAGTTTTATAAGGAAGAAAAGCAATAATACTTATAATAATTTCATATAGAATTTTTACTGATGTGAATAATATAGAAGATAGGAATAATAAGGAGACTAAAGTATTCTAAAAACCGCAGCAATCAGCAAACATTTGACTTAGTTGTCAAGTAGAAAGATCTGGGAGCCAAGAAAAAGATGGTTTAGAAGATAAACTCATTTGTACAATCTAATAGAGAAAGGGTAGTATTGTCTTTTAAGTAGTGAGAAATAGAAGGGAAAAAAACAATCTAAGGAAAGCTTTACATGAGCTCTCACTAAACAAAAGTATCCCCCAAAAAAAACATTTAAGAGAAAATCTGGAAGAACAACAATAAAAAGATTTTTAAAACAAATTTTTTTTTACCATTGAAGATGATGAAGCCATCATATGCCACCATCTTGGATGTGCTTATGGAGGAGGTAGAAATGGTTCCAAAGAGAATAAATATGGTAAAAGCAGCTGGAGAGAACAAATATACACAGGGGAGATCTTCACTAGAAGGGTATTAAAGGATCAGTTTTCAAAATACTTTGAGGAAATGATAGAGGCCATGTAGGCCAAATCCCTCATTTTTCAGATAAGGAAACTGAGGACCAGAGAAGTTATCTAAAATCATACAGCTAGTAAATGTCAGGGATGTGATTAGAACCCAGAATTCTTATTCCAGAGCTGGTGCTATTGGTTTCTAAAATAAATAAACACTTGGTTGAAGTTAGTTTTTTTTTTTTTGATTCTACTTTTTTCTCCTTTGATTTATTTTTTTATCTACAACTACTAGAGTTGGGATATTTGTCTCTCTCTCTTTTCATATATATATATGTGTGTGTGTGTGTGTGTGTATACATATGCATATATATTTAGAAACTACATAGCTTTGATATTAAAAGAAGGTTTTAATTTGTCAGATGACCAAATTTAATATAGTTTGTAATTTATCTACCTGAAATTCTTTGAAATAGTGGTTCCCATATGTCAAGAATGCATCTCCTCATTTCTGAAAAAAATCCCCTGCTTCCTTCAAAACAAAGGTCAGTTTCATCTTCCTGCACTGGGTCTCTTCTAATTCCAACTAATTATTAGTTTTCTAATTATTAGACTAATTACCAACTAATTATTAGTATTCTCTCTCTCAAATTTATTTTGTATTTATTTATGGCAATACATGTTGCATTTTACAGCCCTGTTCTAGTTATTTAAGAGTAGGCACTCATACCTGTTTTTGTATCCTTAGCACTGGGCACAGAGTGGGTGTTTATAAATGTTTGTGGATTTTGAATTCATTTATGGTTTAATACAGTTCTGGAAACTGAACTTATTTCACATGAAGAGAACTCAAACAGGAAGCATTGGAAGGGAAAAAGTCTGGAGTTGAAGCCAAGAGAGCTGGTATCTAGTCTTGGCTCTGTTCCCACTTAGCTATGTGGTCTTGTATTAGTCCCTTTACTTTCCTAGATCTCATTTTCCTCATCTGTAAAATGAATATAATGGATTAAATGATCTTTGAAGTCCCTTTCAAATTCTATGAAATGTTTGAATTGAATTCCCTCAAACTCCCCCACCCAAAAATTATTAGATAGATTTTTGTCCTGATCGAATTGTCAGATGTAGATTTATAGTTTTATGGGTTTCTTTTTATTAACAGCTAAGTAATATTATGACTAGAGTACTTGTCTGGAGCCAGGGAGTTCTTTTTTTCTTTTTATTCAGTTGTTTCATTTTATCCAATTCTTCATGGTCCATTTGAAGTTTTCTTGGCAAAGATATTGCAGTGGTTTGCCATTTTCTTCTCCAGCTCATTTTTCAGGTGAGGAAACTGAGGCAAACAGGATTAAGTGACCTGCATAAAGTCACACAGCTAGTGTCTGAGGCTGGATTTGAATCCAGGAAAATGAAATTTCATGACTTCAAGCCCAGTACCCTTTCTAACAGGACTCCTAGTTGCCTGGGAAATCTGAGTTCAAATCCAATCTCCAACCTGTGTAACCCGGGCAAAAATCATGTAGTCACTGACTTCCTCAGTTTCCTTTTCTGTAAAAGAGGAATAAAAATAGTATCAACCTCTCAAGATTGCTATGAGGATAAAATGAGATGATATTTGTTATATTTTTACAAACTTTAAAATGCCACAAAAATGCTATCCTTATTCTTATTATAATCTTTGTTCACCTGAAATTCACAAAAAGTTATATTTTGAGTCCATACAATTAGAAAACACTGAGGAAATGCACATAAATGAAAGTAATACAGCATTGCCAGCATCAATAATATGATTTAATATATTTTTCAAATTATTCACATGGCAATTCAGTTTAATTTCATATAGTGGCATCAACAAAATTATACTCCATTTGCCCCTAGACAAGTCAATATAGGATTTGATAAACCATCCATAATTGGATGGTATCCACAGTTACATTTGTTGGTAGTTCACACAACAGTGAGACAGACCAGCTGCACATTCTGTATGAGATATTGTACAGATGGATGCTAATTGAAGAAAATATCTAATGAAAGATAGAGACCAAAAAAGTGATGTCCTCAATGTAGTTGGGAGAAAATTATTATTATACTATTGTATTAATAACTAGTTATTTATTTGTGATCCATTCTTCTTCATTCTATTTTTGTCAAGACTCCACTCCTGAAAAGGCCAGGGAGTCTCTGAAGGGTCTGACCAAGTAAGATAATTACTCCCAGTACCCAAGGCATCTATGTTCCTTAACCAGTTTGTGCTGGTCCCCAACAAAATGAGACCCTAGTTTCTGTTTCCTCCACAGAGAGGACCAACTTTGAATTAGAACTTCCTCCAGGGAAATGTGTTTTGTTCTTATTCTCTTCATTAAAGTTTTGGGTGATCTGGTCTACAAAATCGAGAATAAGCTCATGAAAACCTGATTGAGATGGTTTTATGTTTTGCATTTCTTCAGAGTCTGGGATTTGATCAGTCACATTAAAGGGCCAGGTCACTTTTCCCGGCTATCTTCCTCATCTCCCAAAAATGAAATAATAGGAAGGAGCAGAGAACTCTTAGCCTACCTCATTAAAACGTCCACCAATTGAGACTGCCAGGGAAGGTCCTAATGTTGAACCATTAGTCCAATCATAATGAAGACACACATGGGTATAAACGACCCTGCCAGATGTCATCTTTGGATCTTTGGTACAAATAAAAACATTCCATTGATGTGTCCTCTAGTAATAGATTTATACTCCGTATTTAACAAATGATAAACTTGAAGAAATGACCTCATTTTATTTATTGGTTAAATTTTCCCCATTGACATAGGGAAGTACTTCAGATAAAATATGATGGGTCTACACTGCAAAATCAACATATGGTCTTGTTACTAGTAATATTAGCTGTTGTTAAAAGATTATCAATTATATATTTCTACAGTGATTGAAAATTTTCAAAATATATCTCTCAAGATAATCCAAAACAGTTTCTTAATAATTTGTAGTTGAAGAAACTGAGACTTACAGTGGTTTTGTGTCTTGCCAATTAATTAAAATACAACTAGTCACAGTTAGTTGCTAAGAACAAATCCTTATCACCTGACTTCAAGTCCAATGCACTTCCAATATGCTAGCAAAGCCTGAACTATTTACATAATTCCAGTTTCAGAGGATCTCTTGGGGCCTGAATTTTTAAGATTGTCGCTCAAGATGGCCATTAGTTCAAAACACAATTTTGTGTCGACACAGCCTTTGGCTACAGCTCCCCAAACAGAAACAACTGCCTTTTTGAGTAAAGATAACCACTTACATCCTCATAGCACAACATGTCTCATAAAGATGATCCCATTAGCAAATATTGATCATAAAGTACCAGCTGTGCCAGACTTAGAAGAAATATTATTTGGGGCTATGTTCTCCTCAGCTCAACTGCATTAGGAAGAACTAAGGTGGAAAGAAAAACTATACTTTGTTCAAATGTCTCTTTCCTCTGGCATTCCTGAAGTATGACTTTGATTTTGTCATTTAACCTCTCTTTCTCAGTTTTTCATTTATGAAATAAGGGAACTTCAAAAAGAAAGAACCTGCATCTAATGTAGGAGAGAGAATTTGGACAGGGATGCAGTTTCCTCTGGGAACAGAGGTTGAAGAAAGATGAAGAAGAGATCTGATACAAAGCACAATTTGTTGACAATAGAATAGGGTTTCAGAGTATTATATGGACCTTTAAAGTACTTTAATTTTTATTTGAATGCTTTGAGGTTTCTAAGTCATATATCTGCTAATGTTCTCACATCCCTTCCCCATTTAAAATGCTCAGTGGCTTCCTTTTTCTTCTAAGATAAAATATAAACTTCTCAGTTTAATATTTAAGATGTCCCATAATCTGATTCTAGTATATCTTTCCAGCCTTATTTTACATTAATTCCATTCAAACACTGTGCTCCAGAGAAATCAGATTAGTGGTTGTTTTTAAACCTCATTACTTTATACTCATGTCTATACCTTTGCATAAGCAACTTCCATGACTGGTATTCAGTCTTTCCTCACGTCCATCTCTCCTAATCCTCTTCCTTCAGGTCATAATTAATATGCCTCCTACTTCAAGGTGCCCTTCCTAATTGTTTTAGATACAAATGCTTCCTCCCTCCTCAAATTAAGAATATAAACTTCTTAAAGACAGGGACTGTTTCATTTTGGCTCTGTATTTCCAGCATCTAGGCACTGGCATATAATACATAATAAATAATACTAGGCATATAATACATAATAAATAATAAATGCTTGTTGATTGATGAGTAATCCAGCAAAGACCAAGAAAATGTAATAAAACAAGAAGAAGGATAATCAGGAAAGAGGAGTATCCCAAAAACTCAGTAAGGAGAGTTTCCTTGAGGAGCAAATTCAATAAGTCAAAAGAAATAGAGATTGAGTAATGATTACTGAGGGAAAAAAAAAAAACACAAAACACTAGCCTGTATCATTGAAGAGAACAAGTCAGTTAAATATTGGAGGCCAAAAGCTATATTTTAAGGGGTTGGGAAATAATGAGAGGTGAAGAAGTGAAGGTAATGAAGGCAGACATCTTTTTCTAGAAACTGGGCTGTGAAAGAAAAGAGAGATTTAGAATTATCTCTTGGGGCATTTAGTTAAGGATAGGTTGTTTTTATTTTGTTTTTAATCTAGATTTTTTTGGATTAGGTGAAAGAGGAGATTCTTTGCTTCAATTGCTATCTAATCTTAATCATTGAATGGGTGCAGCCTCAGTCAAAACCGAGACTTACTAAAGATCTTAGCTTAAAAAGGCCAAGGTCTCCCACTTGCATCCAGGGCTATCTCTAGTCCTCTTGATCTATATTTTGCATATTGGACCAGACACTCTGGAGGGGAAAGTGAGACAGCCCTCCCTCACTCAAATCTAATTCACTTACACATCAGGGCATCACCTCCCTGATGTTAAGGTTCTCTTCCAGAGTGAAGGACAAACACAAACACAGAACAAAGATAAGTAAGATTTGGACCTGTTTGTTGGCAGCCTAGAATTCAGTGGATAAAGAATGGATTAAGATACACTCTTTTTAATCTTCAGAGACAAGTTTAAGGAGATATCAGGAAGTATATTTTTTCCAAGGTACAAGTAGAGGGATTTCCTTGGCAAGGAAATGTCACCTTTTTGTCAGAGAATGGAGAAAAGGAGAAAATTGAAGATAATGTTGAGATTATATATGATCTTTATAGAGAAACTAACATTGATTTAGCCTCGATTTTTGTTTTATTTTTGGCAAAGTATTGAAAGAAATTATTGTTTCTTTCATATTTAATAATTATTGAATTAGTTTGAATTATTGAATTATTAGTATTAAATTGTTGAATTTAATTACTAATTATTTCATTTCATCTTACCTATTTCTTCATTCAGAAATTAGTACCCATAGGTGATACAGATAAACTTTGAAGTGCTGGGCTATTACAGAGAAGAACTCAGAACTGTTCAAATAGGTGAATTGATGGATTCCAAACCATTGAGTTTTACTCTGACATGTCTAGGGAGATGTGAAGTCTCCCTTTTGTCAGAGGCTAAAGGAGAGGGTAAGGCAAGGGGTGAAGCAATCAATGGGGAAGTAGAACTAAACTAGCTCCAGATGAAGGAGTAATAAATAGAAGAGTAGTCTTAGGCAGCCTTTAGAGAAGAAAAAGGTTTGTTAGCAAAAGGATATATAGCAGGTTATCATATTTTCCCCAGTAAGCAATGGTAGCTCTGTCCAAGATCAGGTGGGGGATGATGATTTTCTCATCCTCTCAGGTGACTGAGGTCTTGACAGTAGAGCATTCTATTCAAAATTTGTGTTGGATCTTTGATTCTATCTTTATTATTCCTGACATATTTGGGCCACTAGATGGCCTAGTGAATAGACCACAGGTCCTGGACTCAGAAAATAATAATATAAATAATTATAAAGCACTTAGCATAGAACCTGGCAGCTAGTAAATACTATATGTTGCTGTTCAGTCATGTTTGACATTTTGTGACCCATGGGGTTTTCTTGGCAAAGATAATGGAATTGTTTGCCATTTCCTTCTCCAGCGGTTTGAGGAAAACAGAGTTAAGTGACTTGCTTATGATCACATAGCTAATAAGTGTCTGACACCAGATTTAAACCTAGGAAGATGATTGGGGCAGCTAGGTGGTGCAGTGATTAGAGCACCAGCCCTGAACTCAAGAGGACCTGAGTTCAAATCTGGTCTTAAACACTTCCTAGTTGTGTGACCCTGGACAAGTCACTTAACCCCAATTGCCTCAGCAAAAACAAACAAACAAACAAAAAAAAAACCTAGGAAGATGAGCCTTCCTGTCTCCAAACATGGTATGTTCTCTGTTGAACTGACTAGCTGCCTCCATGAATTATATAAATATTAAGTAACTATAATGATGATGATGATGATTGTTACTATATGTCATTATTGGGATTATTAGTCAAAAGAAAATGAATACTTTAACCATTTTTAAAATATAATTTCCAGTTGAAATCCAGAACATCTGTACTACTTCACAGGTTTACCAACAATCCATCAGGGTAGGTGTCTTTTCAAAGCCCTTCCAGCATCAACCATTGCCATCCTTTTTGATCTTTTATGATTTGTATGGTATGAGGTAAAATCTTTTCCTTCTCTGTTTTCCCCATATATTAGATCACAATTTTCTTAAGAATCTATGTGTTATTTGATCTGTCAAATATTTTAACATAATTAGCATATATTAGACTTCCTGCCATCTAGGGGATGGAGTGGAGGATAGGTGGGAAAAATTTTTAACAGAAAGCTTTGCAAGGGTCAATGTTGAAAAATTACCTATGCATATGTTTTGCAAATAAAAAGCTTTAATAAATTTTTTTAAAGAATCTATGTGTCTTAAGAATATAATAAGCATTATATTCAAATACTGTAGGCCCCTTGGGACAGAAACTATTTTATTTTTATTTAGCACAATTCCTAGAACACAACAGATCCTTAATAAATGCTTTTTTGATTGATAAATAAATGATTATTGAATTAAATATGTTTTCATTTTAACTATTTTCATTGTTATTTCTCTTATTATTGATTAGGACCAGAGGTGTCGAACACATAGGTTTCATGTGGGTCACATTGCCCCTGAGTGTGACCCAAACCATATTAAAATGTAACTGGAAAATATTTAACTAAATAAAAATACATTAAGGCACAGATAATATTACATTTTTTTAAAACTAAGTCAGTTTGCAAGGATCCTTCTGTACTGTTTAGTAGTTCCTGTTTCTATATGAGTTTAACATCATTGATTTTTGGCTTATTCCATTTATCCTCCAACAATTACCAAGTCAGACTTGACTGCTTAAATTTCTAGCGGCTCTTCAAGGGGTTTGCTCCCGTCTCTCAAGCTCTATCCTTTCTTTCTAGCTCCCTCTCCAAGAAGTTGCTTACTCTGTTCTCACAATTTTCCTCCTATGGCTTGGAGCCATTATAATTCACTTTCCAGCTGACTAGTTATTTTTAAAGAACTATTTAGCTGAGAGTTGGACTCTGCCCTCTGAGAAAACTGACACCAAACCTTCTGGCTGTGTTTTGATACTCTTGGGTTGAGTCAGCAGCACAATAATAGAAAATTATCGAAAATGCAACAAAAAAGTTACCAGCTTCTATGTGATCTAACTTCCAAAGGGCCATTTCTGATGAGAGTGCTGTAAATATTCAAAGAATAGATAAATGCTGTGTTGGGTAAAACAGAGAAAGGTAATCTGAAGCAGAAATATCTTTTTTTATTAAAGCCTTTTATTTTCAAAAATATGAATGTATAATTTTTCAACACTGACCCTTATGAAACCTTGTGTTCCAAATTTTCCCCTCCTTTCCCCCACCCCCTCCCCAGATGGCAAGTAATTCAATATATGTTAAGCATGTTAAAATATATGTTAAATCCAATATATGTGTATTTATATAATAATCTTTCTGCACAAGAAAAATCAGATCAAAAAGGAAAAAAATGAGAAAGAAAACAAAATACAAGCAAACAACAACAGAAAGAGTGAGAATGCTATGATGTGATCTACCCTTAGTTCCCACATTCCTCTTTCTGGGTGTAGATGACTCTCTTCATCACAAAATCATTGGGACTGGCCTGAATCATCTCCTTGTTGAAAAGAGCCACATCCATCAGAATTGATCATCGTATAATCTTATTGTTGCCATGTACAATGTTTTCTTGGTTCTGCTCACTTCACTTAGCATCAGTTCATGTAAGTCTTTCCAGACCTCTCTGAAATCATCCTGCTGATTGTTTCATATAGAACAGTAATATTTCATATAATATTCATATACCATAATTTATTCAGCCCTTCCCCTATTGATAGGCATCTGCTCATTTTCCAATTCTTTGCTACCACAAAAGGAGCTGCTACAAACTTTTTTGCACACTTGGGTCCTTTCCCTCCTTTATGATTTCCTTGGGACACAGATCCAGTTGTGGCTGGCACTGCTTGGTCAAAGGGTATGCATAGCTCCAAATTACTCTCCTGAATGTTTGGATCAGTTCACAACTCCACCAACAATGTATCAGTGTCCCAGTTTTCCCACATCCTCTCCAACATTCGTCATCTTTTCCTGTCATCTTAGCTAATCTGACAGGTGTATAGTGGTATCTCAAAGTTGTCTGAATTTGCATTTCTCTGATCAATAATGATTTAGAGCACCTTTTCATATGATTAGAAATGGTTTTAATTTCTTCATCTGAAAATTGTCTGTTCATGTCCTTTGACCATTTACCAATTGGAGAATGACTTAAATTCTTATAAATTTGAGTCAAATTCTCTATATATTTTAGAAATGAGGCCTTTATCAGAACCCTTAAATGTACCCAATTTATTGTTTCCTTTCTAATCTTGTCTGTATTAGTTTTATTTGTACAAAACCTCTTTAATTTAATGTAATCAAAATTATCTATTTGGTATTCAATAATGAATTCCAATTCTTCTGTGGTCACAAATTGCTTCCTTTTCCACAGATCTGAGAGGTAAACTATACTATGATGAAGCAGAAATATCAACCAGGTCTTTGCTCTAATGATCAAGACAGTTTGGAGTCTCTGGAGTTGTCTTGGATTTTTAAAACATTTAATTCAATAATCAAATTATTATTGATTATGATCAATAATGATTATGATCAAAAACGAATTCTTAGTCATCAATCAAAAAATATTTATTAAGGACCTGCTGTGTTCCAGGCATTGTGCTAGGCACTGGATACAAGATAAAAATAAAATAGTTTCTGCCCCAGGGGGCCTACAGTCTAGTGATTATAATGCTTGATATTGTAACTACAAAGACAGACACATAGATTCTTAGAGAAATTATGATTTTTATGTATGGGGAAAACAGAGAAGTAGAAGAAAGAAAACATTTACACAAATAACCATTATGCCAGAGAGAAGGTAATTACAATGGACAAAAGTTCCAGGAAAATTGCTATCAAAAATTTACGTGAAGAGCACTTTCTGCTTGGAGAGTAGGGTTATTAAAGGATCAAGACTGGTAGTTGAGCATAGAAAGAAAAGAGGGATTTCATAATGAAGAGATTTAGGAGGGGCAGCTTGGTGGCTCTGCTGGGGATAGAGTACCAGGCCTGAAGTGAGGAAGACTCATTTTTTCTGAGTTCAAATCTAGCACTTAGAGACTTACTAAGTATCTGACCCTGGGCATGTCACTTAATCCTGTTTGCCTTAGTTTCTTCATCTGTAAAATGGATTGGAGGAGAAAATGGCAAAGCAGTCCAGTATCTTTGCCCCCCCAAAAAAACCCAAACCAAATGGGGTCACAAAAAGTCAGATAAGAAAGAAACAAGTGAATAATAACAAAGGATAGGGGAAAAGCTATTCTAGGCATGTGGAATTGTATAAGCAAAGGCGAGAAAGGGCTAAACAAGGAAAAGTTTGTCTAAAATAATATTTTAAGGGAGATAATATGAGTAAATTTCAAACCTCTGCTTATGCTAATAAACTGCAAAAGTTTCATAAACCTATGAGGAAAGAAATGGAAAAACTCTTGGAGAATGGATATGCTCTTGTTCCAAAAAGGGAATCAACCCATTCTTGATAGGGAGTAAAGTGAAGGAAAGGGTCCAATATATCTTTCATTCTCAACTTGCCAGCTTTGTAAGATTCCTTCAGGAATGATTCAGTCAGATTATTATAAATAGAAAACAATAAATATAGGAAAAGAATCCCTTGTATTTACTGCTTTTGATAATTCAGGGACTCTGTATATTTCTCTCTCATTCCCAATACCTAGCACTTGGCACTCAGTAACTACTTGTTGATTTATTGATTGAGGAGTGAAGAATTCACACACAAATTAAAATACAAATTACTGGAGACATCAAAATTTATATATTAATTCCAAAATGAATTGCACACCTGCCAGAGTCAGGGAATATGATGTACAAGATGCCAGATGAAGCATCATGGTGCATGATGCCATGGGACCTGAACCATTCCATCAGAAATGATTAAGAGAAATTCAGAATCTTGGACTTGCCTTCAGTAAAGAGGTCAGCAATGGAGTAGTCAAAGGAGAGTCCAGAAGGGCCATAAAGAAAAGGGATGTCTATAGGCCATAACGAAGCTACTTTGGCAAAGTAGTGATGAAGACAGACTCAGAGTCCAGAGCCAAAGCTGTAAATCGGTCAAAGGGGTAATAATGCAGATCTAACTTGGATCCAAACCCTATAAAGACATTCAGTTAGCTAAGAATAGGCTTTTAATAGTGAATATAAGTGAGACCAGTCCCTTGAGCCTAATTTTCCTAATGACTTGAGCTGTAGGTGTATACGGATTTATTCCTCAATGTGCTTAATGGGAAACAGCTGCATTAACCACAGAGGTGAACCATTCCCCTCATTTCATAATGTCCATCCCCCTTTTGAAAAGAAAGAAAGAATATGATATTGTGTACAGTAATTTTAATCAACAACATATATTTATTGAACATCTTTCATATTAGGTTTTGGGGAGGGGAAGACAGCAGAAAAAGGGAGGTGGGGTACAAAGCCTGGATCAGATATAGTCTCTGCCTTCTGGGAATTTACAATCTAGCTGGGGAAAGGAGACAATTCTCAATGTGTGATTTGTACCTACGGGAACTCTCTCCACCAGCATGGATACCATCTATCTAGAATTTGAGAAATAAGTTTCAGGGAGTTTCCTGGATTTCAGAAAGTTAGAATCATTTGTCATGAATGCAAACCCAATACATTATATAATATGCTATGCTACCTTTTGAGCTATAAATACATTTGAAATAAATAAAAGTACTGAACAGCATGAACAAGGTCAGAACAATATCCTGAGATGATAATGAGGTTAGCTTGCTTGTAGTGGAGGATTAGTGTTAAAATTCCTGGATTCCTGGAACTGCAGATGATTAATAGAAGTATGATAACCAAAAAGAGGAAATTGGACCTTCTTTAACAAGGTTTGGGATAACAGACTGTCTTTATAAACAGGAAAAATATCTAAACAATATTTTATTACAATAATTAATTTAATAAAAAACAATATGGCATAGCACATAGAAAAGAAAATTAGAAAAATCTGGGTTCAAGTTCTATCCCAGACACACTAGCTATGTGATCCTTAACTTCTCAGAACTCAAAGTAATTCTAAGATTATAAATTGCAAAGAAGATGCCAACATGCATTGCATAGGAGGTTTTCTCAACCAAGAATTCCAAATAGTAATAAAATCATGGATCTAAATTCCTATCCCCTTTTTCTAATTAATTTCATACTAGTATACTAGTTTCTATTAAGGAAGGCTAGAGAAAGATAGATTAGAACATTATTATTATAATTAAAAGATGAGTCAAAATGAGTCTCACTCTGAGGGAAGATAACAGTTCCTGTTTAGAGAGGACTCTACTGTTTAAAAAACATGGACAAGTATCATTATTTCCATTTTATTAACGAGGGAGCTCAAGTGATTTGTTTTCAGGCTGTGAGCTAGCAGAATTGGATTAGGGACACTAAATAACCTAGGTCTCCTGATTTCAGCACTCGGCCTCTGGAGAGAGAATAAATAAGAAGGCACTTCAAACAAAAATTCCTTCCTTAGTTTGAAAGCAAATTAGACAGAGCTCTATGGTCTTTAGAGATCATCTAATCTATATCAATCTGCCTCTCAGGGAGAAATAAGTAAATAAAGATGTATTTAATGTAGATATTGTTTATGGGCTGCTGGAACAGCATTACTATGCTAATGTAGATGACTGTGGGAATACTATCATGGAACAGGAGAAGGACAACTAATTTTCAAAAGTTGCAAAGATAATTGACGTGGCAAATTACATACCAGTGAGCTTACTTTCTATTCCTGGCACAATTTTAGGACATATTACTATAAAGAAACAGTTAGTGAACATTTAGGAAATGATAGTGATAACAAAGAGTTCAGTTCACATTATCAAGAGCAAGCCATGTCTAACTCATCTTATTTGCTTTGGGGGTTGGGGGGAGCAGATTTACTCAAATGCTAGATTTGAGAAATGTTAAATTTTAGCCAACAAGAAAAATGGGACTTGATTGTCATGCTCTTCCTGTAAAAATAATGAGAGATGTGGACATTGGATGTGGATTCAACTGGCTAAGTAACCAGACCCAATCTTTTACTGGCTTGATATTAATTTTTTAGGCCCAGCAGTTGCCCCCAATGTTACTATTTTTATCAATGACCTAGACAGAGGCACAAATGGCATACTTTTCAAATTTGCATAATAAGGAAAGATAGCTAACACATTGGATAATAAAGTCAAGATCCAAAAAGATCTCTTTTAGAGATCTATTAGAAACAGTGGAACATATTGAAGTTTAATAGTTATTAACAACATCTCACATTTATATAACACCTCAAGATCTGCAATGTGCTTTACTTATATTTCCTTTGACCCAGGCAACAAATCTGCTACTATTATCTTCATTTTTTAGATAAAGAAACCATGGCTGACCAGTTTTGTGTCTTGCACAGGGTCACAAAGCTGGGAAATGTTTGAGGTGGGGATCAAATTCTGGTTCTCTTGGACACAAGTTTTGGTAATACACCTCCCTGCTTCTAAGAAATATTAGACTATGGAAAGTTTGCCTAGAATATTTTCTTTGATATGAGAAAACCTGGGTTTTAAATCATGGCTTTGCTACTTATTTCCTATATAAATTCATTCAGATTTTTTCCAGTTTGTTTTATTTCAGTTGTTTTTTCAGTCATGTCTGATTCTTCATGGCAAAGATATTAGAGTAATTTGACATTCTTTCTTCACCTCATTTTACAGATGAAAAAATGAGACAAACAGAATTAAGTAACATGCCCAGGGTTCATATAGCTAGTAAGTGTCAGGCCAGATTTAAACTCAGGAAAATAAGTCTTCTTAAGTTCAGGCCTGGCATTCTAGTCACTATCCCATCTAATCTCTCCAGGTTTTAACTTTCTCATTTTTAAATGTGGATGGTCCCTAAGGATTCAACCAGCTGTAGACCCCATGACTTATTATCTTACTGAGCCATTCTGATTTGGTAGTTGATTTTTCCTGATGTGTCAGGAGCTTTCAGCTATTAAAATAAAGTCCATTCTAGAAATGCAGTTGGCTGCATTTCCACCTAATTTCCAAAAATAGATCTCTCCCTTTAAGCTTTCCACCTGAAAGCACATTTTTGATTCCATGCAAGAGTTTTAACTTTTGTGCTATGATGGAATACCCTTCATGCTAAATCTTCCTATGTTAAATATACAAAAGATTCATCCAATAAAAAAAGATCCATCAGGAAAAAAAATGACAAAATCACATTTTATGATTTCTTTATGCACAGGAAAACCTTATTAATTCAATCTTCACTACCTTGGAAATTCCTATAATTTATATGCAGGCTAGGTTAAATTTATCTTCCCCAATATAATTAAAGAATTTGCTAAGCAAAGAGACAGTGTACAAATTTCAAAGGACAATACTTACCTATTCAAACTCTCTTCAAGAACATTAGAAGTATCTAATTATATATAAACAATTTTACATGGCTAAGAAGTGTGCTATCCTCCTAAATTGTACGTTTTCAATGTGATATATGAGCTTGACAGCTATTTCCTATTGCCTACTTTGTTGTATTAGTACTATAAAAACAATAACAAGAGGGTTCTGGACCTATAATTTTGTGAGTTCATTAATATAGAGGACTGGAATATTCCATCTATCAAAACAATTTCGTATCTTCTCATTGTGTAATTATTAGGTGGCTCCATAGTGTTGGGCTTAAAGTTAGAAAAACTCCTCTTTCAGAATTCAAATCTGACCTTAGACATTTAGTGTATGACCTTGGACAAGTCATTTAACCCTGTCTTCGTATCCTTATTTATGAAATAAGCTGAAGAAGAAAATGGCAAACCACTCCAGAATTTTTGCTAAGAAAACTCCAAATGGGATTACAAAGAGTTGGATATAATTAAAACAGTTGCACAACCTTCTCATCAACTTGAAATCTTGCCTTAAGTACTGAGAGGTGACTTCAATACTGGCCTTTCTTCCTCCAAGGCCAGCTGTCTACCCACTATTTCATGCTGGCTCTCACTAATAATAATAATAGTTATCATTACATTGTATTTTAAGATATTTAAATATTTTATATATATTATGTCATCTGATTCTTAGCACTATAAGTTCTATAGATATTATCAACCCCATTTTGCAGATGAGAAAACTGAGACTGAGAGAAATTAAATGACAGACACAAAACTATATAGTAAATTTATATAAAAAGTACGATTCAAATCCTGATCTCTCCCAACTATAAGCCCAATGTTCTTTCCTGTACACCCTTCTCAGAGAGTACTGAATTTACAAAGAAGATCCAGAAATAATATGAGAAGCAGAAAAATTCCAAGATCATTATACTTCTGGAGGAGGAATTACAACAAAGCAAGGTGCTGGAAGCCAGGCCAATGGAAAAGAGAACTTAT
>JAJPUD010000636.1:188622-267674 GCA_023553655.1 Myrmecobius fasciatus | reverse complement strand
AGGTACAGATAGATAAAGATATAGCCACATGTCTGTGTGTATGTATGCAGACAGACATCCACACACATATGAAAAAGTTTTGAATCTAGAATCAGGAAACCTGAATCTTCCTAAATCTCACTTCAAGCAATTAGTAATTATATAAACTCTGGCAAGCTAAAACTTCCATAAACTTCATTTTCTTCTTTTGTAAACTAGAAATGATAGTGTTTATAATATTTTCCAAAGTTTTTGTCAGGGAAAATGTTCTATACACCTTAAATCTTTATATAAATTCAAGTTATTGTAATTAATGAAGAATCAATAATACCTGAAGTGTCTTTTTAGGGACTATGAAGTCCCAGGTTAAAGACCATACAAATGTTATTTTTAATCTCTACTTTTATATGAAAGATTGGGATGTTTGAAGAGAAAGATAAGGAGAATAATGAGATGGAGACAATATCAAAGACAGGATTTGTGTTTTGGATGATGTTGTGGGCTGAATACTGATTATGGAATACATTTCATCAGGACTAGAAAGAACATAAAGGGCAGTATGGGGTACAATAGATAGAGAGCAAGACTGAAGTCAGGAAGATTCATCTTCCTGAGTTCAAATCTGTCAGACACTTAATAGTTGTGTGATCTTGGGCAAGTCACTTAATCCTGTTTGCCTCAGTTTCTTCATCTGTCAAAAATGAACTGGAGAATGAATGGCCAAAAAAAAAGATCAAAATATGACCATGAAGAGTCAGACTGGATTGAAACGACTGAATGAAGGGATATAAGAATATAGATTTTCTTTTTTAGAATGGAAATATTAAGTATGACAAATAAAGAAGAATAACAATGAAAGAAGTACCTAAAAATTCACAGGAAAAATAATTAGATGATAAAAATATTATTTAGGACTTGAGATGTCTTTATAAAATGCATGATATAGGAACAGTGGTGAACCAAAACAGAAAAACAGCCTCATAGAGGATAGAAAAACTTCACAGGAGTGTGACTCATACTAGAATGGAAAAGGTTTAGTTATTTGCCTGAGGCCTTTAGAATTTAGGTAACTTACACAGCTAATAGATAATAAATTCTAAGAAATGTCAGAAGTAGAAATAGAACTTAGGTGTTCAGGTTCTTCTTGATTTGAAGTTCAGCAGGCTCTTCTCAGATCATGTTACCCAAGGACATTAGAGATAAGGATTGAACCTGTGAATTAATTTGATAAAAGAAATTCTCAAATGAGGAAACTACTGGAATCAGCTCAGAGGCATAGTAGAAAGAGTCGTGGACCTGCCATCAGGAAGCTCTGAGTTCAAACCTTGCCTTAAACATTTATTTGCTGTGGGACCCAAAGAAAGTCACTTAACTCCTATCTGCCTTAATTCCCTCATTTGTAAATGGTGGCGATAATAGTACCAATTTCCTAGGATTGTTCTGAGAATAAATGTTGCAGCAAATTTGATGAGAGAACCATCTTGCTATCATCACTACTTAAGTGATTGATAAATATTTCACAGGTCCTTACTGTACTCTATTGGTGACCTCTTGCCAAGTTCACACAAAATCATGAGCAACTTATCCTATAGCAACTTTAGTTATTAGTTAACCATTAATATCTTTAATTGTAGCCATCTAACTTGTTCCCCATGGTGTCATCTTATCCAAGAAAAAAGATGAGTTTCTTTAGCTTTTGCTAGGATTTAGGTAAAGTATATTGAAAGCATTCCCTTCATCTATCAGTTTAGCGATTCCTTTTGAAAAAGTAAATGAAGCTTAGTTCAGAATGACTTATTCTTGATGAAGCCATTATGGTTCTTTGTAATCATCATTTTCTCATGAATTCTAGATCCCCAGCCATCTTTCTAGATGTTCACCTATCCTCTCTTCAATTATCTGTTTTTAGACTTTTCCTAGGAATTGAAGTCAAGTCCATTTGATTTTTATGACTGGATACTCTCTTCTTTTCTCTTTTTTGAAAATCAGGACAGTTCTCTAACCTTGTGGCACATCTCCTGTTTTCTATGGGTAATCTTTCAAATATTCCTGGAAGTGACTCAGCAATTAGCTTTGTCAATTTATTCAGTACCAAAGATGTATTTTATTAGGATTAGGTGATGAATTCAAGAAGAATAACTAGTTTTTCTTACAATCTCCTTTTTTATCTTAGGTATCAGCATCCTGTTAATCTTTTTTTATGGTTGTTCTATCACTTTGAGTGGAAAGACCATTCTCTTTAGCAGAGAAAACAGAAGTGAAGTAAGAATTTTGTTTTGTCTGCTCTCCCTTTTTAGTTATCATAATTCCATCCACACTAAGGAAAAATCCTAACCTTTCTCTGATATCCTTTTCACTCAGTAGAGTTTTTAAATTGTTTCCAGTTTCCTTTAGCAATCTCTACTTGTATTAAACATTATCATATTGACACTAATAATCCAGGATCATGACATAATTTTGTTATCTGACTTTGTTTCCATCTTCTATGTATTTCCTTTCTCCTTTTTTGTTTTTTAATTTAAGTTGGCTGGTGAGTTCTTTATGTTTCTGCTTGAGTTTCTTCAGATAAATCATTTTCTCATCTTTTTTTGGAACTGCCTCCCCCCACTTCTACTGATTTTGATTCCTGAGTATCAGCATGGAGCTGAATTGGTCTTTAAAATTTTGCTCTGTGGGATTCTCTATGTCTTTTTTTGAACTTTTTAGAATTTATTTTCTCTAAATCTAGAGTGGGTATCAAACTATGGCAAAATTTCTCTTTTTCTGCATCATAAATTTTAAGAAGTAATAGTCATTTTTCTGCAGTGTTCTCATAATTTCTTTTCCAAATTGCATTTCCTACCTATTTTTAGCATCAGATTCAGATGAGTAAGACAATAAGTATTTATTATCTACTACATGCTAGGCACTATACTAAAATTTCCCTTTCTTGATTCTTCTAGATTTTGAAGGATGGAGTTATCATTAAGGCAAGTCAAAAAGTTAGTTGCTTGCTCTGCTTTTAGAAGAATGAGCTTCAGCAGATGTCTGGATAATTAAAGTCTTCATTATTACTATATTCTATCCTTGTGCCAAGTTTATGCTATTCTTCCCAAACTCCTTACCTATGTCTTCTTTCTTTCTGAGTGGTTTATGTTTTTTTTTTATTAAAACTTTTTTATTTTCAAAACATATGTTCAGATAATTTTTCAACATTGATCATTGCATAACCTTGTGTTTCAAATTTTCCCCTCCTTCTCCCCACAACTCCCCTAGATGGCAAGCAATCCATTATATGTTATACATGTTAAAATATATGTTAAATCCAATATATGTAAACATTTATACAATTATCTTGCTGCACAAGAAAAATCAGATCAAAAAGAAAAGAAAATGAGTAAAAAAAAATGCAAGCCAACAACAACAAAAAGAGTGAAAACGCTATGTTATGATCCACACTCAGTTCCCACAGTCCTCTCTCTGGGTGTAGATGGCTCTCTTTATCACAAGATAATTGTAACTGGCCTCAATCATCTCATTGCTGGAAAGAGTCACGTCCATCAGAACTTATCATCATATAATATTGCTGTGGCTGTGTACAATGATCTTCTGGTTCTGCTCATTTCACTCAGTATCAGTTCATGTAAGTCTCTCCAGGCCTCTCTGAAATCGTCCTGCTGGTCGTTTCTTACAGAACAAAAATATTCCATAACATTCACATACCATAACTTATTCAGCCATTCTCCAACTGGTGGGCATCCTGAGTGGCTTATGTTTTAATGGAGGTGAGGAGGGATGTCTTTTATTTTTTTCTCCCTTGACCGTAACCCAAAATTTTTGCAACACGTTTCCCTTTTCTGATTTGTGGATGTGTGTGTGTGACACATAAAGAATATACCTTCTTCTTAATATATAATAATAATATCCTAATCTATCTTTTACCTCTCCCTTTTATTTTGAATCAGGAGTGGATTTAATCTCATGAAGATTTAGTGATAGTTTTATGGTAAAATTTCCCTCCTTGCATTAGGATATCAAGTCCCTCTTGCTAGTTGTTTAAACTTAGGATATTTATATATAAATACTCAATGTGAAGTGTTTTATTACTGACTCTTTTCTTGGAGTTGGTCTCCTGAGAAGTTGAGCATGTCATACCTGCTATTCTTTCTTAGTTCTAGCTGCTCTCTATGGAGATATACATAAGCAGTGTTCCCCTTCCTCATCATTCATTAAAGTTCTTTTGATTAGATCTGCAAGGCACTTGAGAAATACTTTATTAGAAAATTCTTTGTGAGGTACACTCTATTTCCGTCAAAGGATCTGTCATCCTTGTATGTTAAGCTGTGATCTCGAATTTCAAATTCCATTTTTATAAGCTATTCTCTTAGCAAGTTGATCAGTTCTCAAATAAAATTTTTTCTTCTGTATTCCTTGCCTTTAATGGGTAACAGTAAGAAAAAAAACAAAACAAAACATCTTCTGCTTCCAAGACTTCAGCTTCTTACCAAAGATTTCCTAGTCATTTTTTAAAATTTTATTTTTATTTTATTTGCATAACATATGTGTGGGTAATTCTTCAACAATAACCCTTACATAGCTTTCTGTTACAAATTTCCCCCCCAACTCACCACCCCTCCCCTAGATGGCAGGATATCCACTACATGCTAATTATGTTAAAATATTGGCAAATCGAATATATGTATACATATTTCCAAACTTATCATTGTTGGGCAAGAAAAATCTTATCTACACAAAAAATATATCAGATAAAGGAAACACAATGTAAGCAAACATCAATCAAGGAGTATGAGAATGTTATGTTGTGGTCCACATTTCACATCCCTCTCTCTGGGTGTATATGGCTTTCTTCAGTGAACAATTGGAGGTGGTTTGAAACATTTCATTGTTGAAGAGAGCCATGTCTGTCAGAATTGATCGTCATATAGTACTGTTGTTGCTGTGTATAATGATCTCCTGGTTCTGCTCATTTCACTCAGCATCAGTTCATGTAAGTCTCTCCAGGCCTCTCTGAAATCGTCCTGCTGGTCATTTCTTACAGAACAATAATATTCCATAATATTCATATACCATAATTTATTCAGCCATTCTCCAATTGAAGGGCATCTGTTCAATTTCCAGTTTCTAGCCACTACAAAAAGGGCTGCCACAAACATTCTTGCACATGTGGGGCCCTTTCCTTCCTTTATGATTTCTTTGGGATATAAGCCCAATAGAAATGCTGCTGGGTCAAAGGGTATGCACAGTTTGATAACTTTTTGAGCATAGCTCCAAATTGTTCTCCAGAATGGCTGTATCCGTTCACAGCTCCACCAACAATGCATCAGTGTCCCAGCCCTCCCACATCCCCTCCAACATTCATCATTAACTTTTCCTGTCATTTTAGCCAATCTGACAGGTGTGAAGTGGTACCTCAGGGTTGTCTTGATTTGCATTTCTTTGATCAATAGTGATTTGGAGCACCTTTTCATATGACTATAAATAGTTTTAATTTCATCCTCTGAAAATTGTCTGTTCATATGCTGTGACCATTTATTGATTGGAGAATGGCTTGAATTTTTATAAATATGAGACAATTCTCTATATATTTTAGAGATGAGACCTTTATCAGAACCCTTAAATGTAAAGATGATTTCCCAGATTTCCTAGTCATTGACAATGCTTTTTAGCTCTTTTCTGGGAATATCATTTGTGCCCACATAATCACCAGAAGTAAGCAGTAATCATCTGTTTTGATAAATATTAATAGAATTTATATTATGTCTTGCATATATAACCCAGGAAAATAGATATCTCAATTGTCTTTATCACATCAATCAATAGCTATCTCAATACCTTTGAACAGAGTTCTAATCACCAAATGCCATTATTCTTGGATTCTTCTTCTTACCTTTACTGATGGCTTCTATGACTTATCATTTTTATTTTTGGAGGAAGAAAAGCTGCTTCTTCCAAACATCCATCTCTATCACCTTTAGGAAGGTCTTCAAATGTGTTTTTGTTTTTTGTCTTTAAAGTTCTAAATATTCAGCTGACCTTTTCCTTTTCTTTCTTCTAACAACCTGAGAGGGGTCATATTTCTCCTCCTCTACCTCCGATTCCCTCTTTACCCTACTGAATCATCACTTCTGTTTCCTTTAGAAGTCCTTCACTGTCCTCAACAGCTTGAAGTGTGATGAAGCATTCTTTGAGTCCCTTGATCAGCCTCATTCATAAAATAGATGATAATCATTCCACTGTGGCAGAAAAACAAACACTGAACATTTGATTCAAATGAGTGTACCATTTCTCCTACTCGTTGAAATTTCCTTATCCCAACATACCTTGTTATATCCTTTATAGTTTGTTATCATATCTTAATAACTGGACATAGACACTCAGTCTCCTTTACTTATTCTCAACAACACCAAAACCACACCCAAAACCACCAGTTTTCTATGCATTTTATCAATTTGCCCCACTCAGCAATTTTTACAATCTATATGTTCAATTGTTCAACATACCTTTTCTCTCTTACATTGCCTTGTCTTGCCATCTATTTTCTCTTCTTCTTAAATCTTCTTCAGATCTTACTCCCATATCCTCCTTGATCCTCTTATATCTTGGATTCTGTCATTCTTCAATCAAGAAGTAAAACTAGAGATTGTTCTCATAAAAAATTTCCTCAATTTCTCCCAATTTTTTTCCTCTCAAATTCAACCTCTGTTCTACTGCTCCAATCAAAACTCTTCCAAATAATCTATACAGTTTTTCCCCTTCTCTTTCAGTCTCAATTCTTCTTTCTTTTCCCATTCTTTTTCTCAAGTTCTTTCCTCATCTTAATCGCCTAGCATTTATGGTTTTCTTCAAGTTTTAGCTAAAGTCCCAATTTATATAAGAAGCCTTTTCCAGTCCTCTTTAATTTTTGTGACTTCTCTTGGGGTTATCTCCAAATTATCCTGTAGATATCTTATTTAAGACTAGTTATTTGCATGTTGCCTCCCCTTTTAGACAATGAACTCCATGAAAACAGAGACTGCCTTTTGCTTTTCTTTGTATCGCCCAGTGCTTAGTACAGTGCCTACACATGGCAGGCACTTAATAAATGATAGCTGAATTACTAATTAACTGGTTACTAAGAGCCAAAAACAGAGTAACAAAAATGGAAAGGATGCTAAAAGAACTGACATGACTTTGGGCTGAGGGTAATAATAATAATTACTTTTTTAATTTATATTTACATTTATATTACAATCTGAAACTTAGAAAAAGCTTTACATGTATTTTTATCTGATCTTCACAATAGCTTTGTGAAGTATGTGTATAAAACAGATTAGTAAACTGAGGCCGAGATAAGTAGATTAGACTACCTACCTGAATCCACATAGCTAATATTTGTCTGAAAAAGTATCACCCCTCTATCTATTATGCTAAGCTTCCTTTTTAATAGATAATAGCCCTACCATACTGGGTATGGACCTCCTGAATAGCTAGGCAACATTTAGTTATCCTAATTCCAGTGATAGTAAATACTTAAGAGCTGTATTTTTTCTTTTTTTTTATTAAAGCTTTTTATTTATAAAACATTTGCATGGGTAATTTTTCAACACTGACTCTTGCAAAACCTTGTGTTCCAATTTTTCCCCTCCTTCCCCCCACCTTTTCCCCTAGATGGCAGGTAATCTGATACATGTTAAATATGCTAAACTATATATTAATCCAATATACATCTATATATACACACATATATATATAAATGTTTATAGTTATCTTGCTGCACAAGAAAAATCAGATCAAGAAGGAAAAAAAAAACTGAGAAAGAAAACAAAATGAAACAAATAACAACAGAAAGAGTGAAAATGCTATGTTGTAGTTCACACTCAGTTTCCACAGTCCTCTCTCTGGGTGTAGATGGATCTCTTCATCACCTGATCTGAATCATCTCATTGTTGGAAAGAGTCACATCCACCAGAATTGATCATTCATCAATTAATTAATTAATTTTCTTGTTGTTGCCATATACAATGATCTCCTGATTCTAAGAGCTGTATTTCTTGAAATTCATAATATACATGAAATATAATGTGAAGATTTTTTCAATTATTTAAAAGAATTTCTCCAACCTGAGGAAGTATGCCTTTGCTCTATTTTAGTCATTAGTATAGCATACTAGTTAGCATTTTGGAAACTGAGGCACAAGAACCCAAAATGACACAGTAATTCAGAGATAGAACAAATTATAAAGTCCATTTAATGTTAAAATCAGGGTTCTTACTCCTGGTTAGATTTTGAATTTATAAAAATTAACAGGCCACTGCTTTGATGGCACCATTATAGGGGGAGCTTAAATATTTAGCCCCTTTAGTCAGATGTGTAAGAATTTGCTAAAGGCAAAAGTACTGAGCCATGTGGCAGTTTCCAGAGACCAGCATGACTATCACTAGCTGTTCCCTGACATTAGTGGGAAGTCCAGGTGTCAAATGGGCTCCCTGACTTAACTTCCTACTGCCTTTCAAATGGTAATAATCCATACAAATTTAAGAGGTTAAAATGAAATGTTTCTATTACTTCCTGGACAACTCTTTATGTTTTCCAGGATCCTGATCATTCCAGGATTAGAAACCTGCCCTACAAATTCTAGTTCAAACTATATGTTCTACAGAATCCTGGTATTCTATATAACCTAATTTGGGGTTTCATGAAAAAGTATAAGTGGCATCTTTATCTTCAGAATACTAAATGTGAAATTTCCTATATAATGAAATTATTTGTTACATATTATTTTTAGTATTTAAAAAAAAGATTTAATTTGCTTTTACTCTATAAACCCTCTTTTTTGTCTCTCTGGTTGTTGCATATTCCAGTCTCTCCCCTTCCACCCTCCACCGGGTCAATATTTTTTGGCTGCATCAGTGTATTTTAAATCTATAAATGTTCTTTGTACAAATTATTTTGGGAATGTTGCTATTGAGCCTGTAGTGTCAATTTATTGAAGGTAAATTATTCAACATTGCCATCTAGTGGAAAGGAAGGGGAAATGACAGTTCTTTGAGAAAAGGGCAAAATAATCTAGTTTCTTTTTGAATGGCTTGTTATGGATATCTAAAACCCTATCAGTTTTTTTTTTTCTTCATGTACTGTCCCTAGCACCTGAAATCCTAATTTAATGCTCTGTGAGAAACTGAGGCAGTATTGGAGATTAGAGATTATTAATATTTTATTGATAGTGGTAGAGAGTTTAGAATCCATAGCTATGGATGGGACTGAATAAGACTCTTGTCTCAAAGTATCCAGGACCAGAGAGTTTGGACTGGCAGCCATATTAGCCAGCCGTCTGGATCTCAATGTATCTAGCAGACTAGTGAGGGGCTCCAAGGACTCTTATAGGGCTCCGGCACTCAGGGAAATGAAGGCAGAAGGAGGGGGAGGACACTGGGGGGATTGGAGTTCCAGGACAGGACTATCAATTCAGTTCTGACAGGTTGGGGGTATGGAGGAAGGATCATAAATTCTGATAAGTTTGGGAAGAATCTAGGAGCCACTGAGTCTGGGGCCATAAAGATAAGGGGGATGTCTAGGTATTGGAGATGGGTCATCTGAAGGTTTTATGACTCTTTGGAATGACAGTGGCCATAATTCTGCAGTCTAATTATTTCAATCCTAATGTTCAGAAGGGTGGGGGAGTTTGCTGCCAAGGCAGAACAATCAAGGGAAACTGAAACAAAACAAATGAGGGAAACTGAGACATGGGAAATGTGGCACAACACTAATACAGACAACTCTGTTCCCAGACCATTGTTATTAATGCTCTAAGTTCGGTTTGTAAGTTCCGTTTGCTAGGAAGTGCTATGATTATCCTCATTTTCCAGCTAGCTAAGTAAAATATACATTGAGTGCTAGGACTGGAATCAGAAAAAAAACGAGTTCAGATCCAGCCTTAGATACTAATCAGCTGTGTGAGCTGGGCAATAGCATGCCATTTAGATTGTAGAAACTAAAGCACAGGAACCCAAAATATTCAGAGATGGAACAAATGATAAAATCATTTAAAAGTCATTTAATCTGTTTGCCTCACTTCCCCCAAATGTAAAAGGAGGAAAAAAAGCATTTATTTCCCAGGGTTGTCATGAGAACTAAATGAAACACTACTTGTAAAGAGAGTACCTAACAGAGTTGGTAATAAATGTTTATTTCCTTCCTTCCTTTACAAATATATTAAGGCTCGAAGAGATTAAGTGTCTTGCCCCAAAACACATGGCTTATACATGGTAGAACCAGGATTATGACCCTAAGTTTTCAACTCCCAAGCATAGGGATCTCTTCACTACATTATGCTTCCTCTCACCAAATACTCCTTTAATTCCCCTGGTACAAATGATACAATGGAAAGATTGGTTCTGTAGTCAGAAAATCTGGGATTCAAATTTGCCTCTGACACATACCAGTTTGATTTGGATCAAATAAAATAATTTTTCTGAACCTCAATTATCTTTACCTGAATAAGGGGATTAGCCTAAATGGTCTCTGATGTCCCATCAAGTTCCAAATCTGTGATTCACCCATTCCAAAAGGATATACATAATGACACACTGGAATAATACTTTGGTCACAATTATCAGCAAATTACATCAATGGTACATGGAACTCCAATATAATCATGTAAAGATGTGCGTGTGCATTCATTATTTTTCCAATCAAAATACCTAGTGGAAAACATATGGGATAATTCTTATGATAATTCTCTGTGCAACCTATAAAATGAGTGTGTATTTCTAATTAAGGTGATTGCAGTGTATATTTCTGATTCTTCCTATATTGTATTATAAATGGGTTAGAATTTACTAGACAGGGGCAGCTAGGTGGTGCGGTGGATAAAGCACCAGCCCTGAAGTCAGGAGGACCTGAGTTCAAATATGGTCTCAGACACATAACAGCTGTGTGACCCTGGGCAAGTCACTTAACCCCAATTGCCTCAGCAAAAAAAAAAAAAAGAAGAAGAAGAAGAAGAAGAATTTACTAGACAGTCATAATCTTAATTTTCAGTGCTAAGTACTTCACAGTAAAAGTGAGATTTGCAAAGTTCTTAACTTTGAATACATTCAGGGTGATAATTTATGTACAAATTAACTTTATAAATAAGCTAAAATCTAACACTCCCAGGATTGTAAAATATTTAGTTGTTCACAGAATGTCATCAATAGGAGTGTCTAGAGGAGGGCAACCAGAATGAAAGGACCATAGGGTCATAGGAGCCTAAATTTAGAGCTGGAAGGGACCATTTTGCAAATAAGGAAATTGAAACTCAGAAAGTTTTACTAACTTGCATGGGGTGAATATGGCTAGCAAATCTCTGAAGACGCATTCTTTAATTAGCTATAATTCAGCATTTTCAATTTTAGTTGTGCTTTGATATCTCGGCTATACAAGATTCTCTCTTTTTTTAACTAAAAAGAGAAAAAACAAATAAGAGTGAAATAATAAAACTATATTTTCCCTCTTTGCTCTAATCTTGAGTCCCTTTCCTTAGCTTCTAACATATAAAAAGTAAATGCTAATATATAAGGTAGTGTGTTCACTCACACTAATTTTTTATTTATATGGAAAACTTAATGCTGATAAAAATAAATGAACTGAAATTAATGAGATACAGACCGTGATCTAACAAATTTTATTATAATTATACCATTGAATATCCAATCACACTCAGTAAGGAGGTCACTGTGGATGAAAATCTCTTCCCTGAAATTTGTTAGCTGTACGATCCTGGATAAATGTTTGCCTCAGAAATAGACCTAGTACTTATTTATTAAGTCATAAAAGATTTATAATCTGCATATTTGGGTATTGATGGAGGCAACTGGCCAGCAGTTGTTGATGGAGGTTATGAAGAAGGTAGGCTCCTTTTCCACAATATTTTTTTCCTTCAATGATTGAGAGGGCCAGGTTGGAAGTGGATCCTGTGGACAAATGTAGGGGTGGGTAGGAACTCTGTTTCCAAGGCTCTTGGATCAGGGTCCTGAGCTTCTCCATGAAGGGAGATGGTAGCCAAGAGAGTGGTGGTGGTTTTGCTCTCCTGGTTCATGCTACTTCTTATCTCTCCCTCAGGGAGCTTTGATGCTTCAGCTAGATTGACAGCCTTTCTTGGAAGCTGATTAGCAGGTGGTAGGGATAGTTATCCCTTTGTTCACAGGGTTGTCACATTTCATGAAGGAGGATGGATGCCCCCATTGATTCATTCATTCAAAAATAGTTTAAAAGCTCATATTGGATGCACAGCAAGGAGTTCTCTCCTGAAACCAATCTCTTCTCCCTTTAAATTTAGATTACTTGAAGCCTGTCTGGAAATGACCCTTCTTACCCCGTCCTTTAACCTCCCTCACTATTGCAATAGCCAGTTATATCCACAGAATTAATGTACTGCAACCTCTTGAATTTTGAGCTTCTGTCAGGAGATTATTTCCAAGGAGATTTCAGACTCCAGAAATAGCCCAAAAGGCTAGGCACTAAAGGTCATCATTTTGGTGATTTCTTTTTGAATTGGGCAATGGAATTTATGGGAAAGGGAAGGGGAAAAAGATTCTATTTTATTTGCCTTTTAGGAAGAAAAAAGGAAGGAAGTAGGTGTTTCTGACCCAATCTCTGACCTTAATCTGGAACTCTGGTATATTGAGGCTTCTAGATAATGGTCCTTAAAATTGTGAAATAATTGCCACCAGCCCCTCTTTTGGTGATAGCTGAGGTGCAGGGGAGGGATATCCTGTTTAAATTTTCTACAGAAGAGAGATTTACTATAATCACATCCTCTAAGCAAATATAAGTTTCCTATAAATAGGAAAAAATATAACTATATACCATAATATATATACCTCTTGAGCTAACATAAATAAACCTTTGAGTTAAATGAGAGTGTGGATAGGATAAATCTCAGTAAAACAGTATCCTGAACCTTCAGGTGGGATGATAATGACAAATCTTGGAACTATCTTTCCTGTGAGTCCTGCTGAATCACTCCCACAATTATCCTACATATATCTACATAATTATTATAAGAAGTCTTTCAGTAAGCTTTTTCCCTATTAAGTCAATTTAACATGCCAATCATAATCTTGATAACACTTACTTTTCTTGAATCCAATTAGTGGAGTTCATATTAAGAAATATTTTCCAATTTTTTCCCAATATTTTTTAATAATCAGTGGGATCCAAGGAAACTTTCTCCATTGTCTAAGTTCAGATTTAGCCAAAGGGGGACACAAAAATAAGTAATATTAATAAATGATGTTTCCTTTTATCATTCTTATCCCAGGATTTCCAGTTGGCAATAAATTGATAAATGGTTTCTTATTCTCTTCATGTTGGATTGCACCTGATAATTACTATTATTGCTAGTTTTTCTATGTCTGAGCAGAGATTTCTTTGGATCCTAAGTTACTTCAAACTTAGGAGAGTCAAATGTTGATTACTATATTGTTTATTTCGTACACTCTAAGGATTTTACTGTGAAGAAGATTGTTATTTCCGTCATTTACCTGAGTCTCTTTGTGTTCTCCCATTATACTCTTTTTTTTTTCAGGAATTGTTTCAATGATGACCCTCACTGTCCTTGCTTACGAGCGCTACAATCGAATTGTCCATGCCAAAGTGATTAATTTCTCCTGGGCCTGGAGAGCTATAACCTACATCTGGCTTTACTCATTGGTATGGACTGGAGCTCCTCTCCTAGGCTGGAACAGATACACTTTGGAAATCCATGGATTAGGCTGCTCAGTGGACTGGAAATCCAAAGACCCCAATGATTCTTCCTTTGTGCTTTTCTTATTCCTTGGCTGTTTGGTGTTGCCTGTTGGTGTCATGGCCTATTGCTATGGCCACATTCTATATGCCATCCGAATGGTGAGTTGAAACCTTTAAACTCCTAAATCCATCATGGCCAAATTTTCTGTGAAACAATATTCATTTTAATGATACATAATTACTAGTTGCAAAATCTTATTGTATGGGGAATCTAGGGGAATTTTTTGCTATAAAGAACTTTAAAATCACATACTATTGGTTTTTTTAAGATGTGACTCACTTATGGCTTAGAATATGAGACAGACAGAAAGAGAGAGAGACAGAGATCAGGGAGAGACAGAAACAGACAGACAGAGACAGAGAGTAACAGAGGCAGAGAGACAGATAGACAGAAACAGAGAGACAGACAGAAAAACAGAGAGAGACAGAGTGAGAGAGAGAGAGAATCAGACAGAGGCAAAGAGAGAGAGTTAGAGACAGAGAAAGAGACAGACACAGAGACAGTCAGAGAGATACAAAGACAGAAAAACAGCAAGACAGAGAAAGAGAAAGGTTCTGATAAAGCTTTAATGATACTAAGTATAATTTAAAATTTTACATTTTCTTGATTTAACAAATCCTAACTAATACTCGCAAATATCTATTAAAGAATCATAAAGTTATTAATAGGCTTTATATTTTTATCTTGGTATTTTAAACATATAACTTGACAGTATAAAAAGACCTAATTTTAGGTGCTGATTCAAAGTTACTTAATAAATACTAAATACCTCAACATTATTGTGAAGATAATATGAGAATATATATGTGAAAGCACATATACATGTAAGATTATATATATTTACATATATACATACATACATAAAAGTTTATATAAATATAAACTTAATTTTTCATGAGGCTGTTGCAAAAAGAATTCTATAACAGAATTTGTTATCTTTCCCCCACTAACCCTTCATTCTTCCTAATTTTCCTATTATACCTGTCAAGATTGCCATCACCCACCCACTCTTATCCTGGTCTCAGAAACTTAACACTGCCTAGCTGTGTGACCCTGGGCAAGTCACTTAACCCCAATTGTCTCAGAGAACAAAAAAAAAAACTTACTTTCCCTCTTCTACACATTCTCTGTGACCTAGCAATACTGACCTGCTTGCTTGTCCTCATACATGACACACCATCTTCTGCCTCCTTGATCTGGTGCCTTCATACTTAGAATGCTTCCCCTCCTTTCTTCTGACTCCCTTTAAGACTCAACTCTAATCTCATGTTTTGCAAGAGATCTTTTCCATTTCCCCTTAACTCTAGTGCCTTCCCTCTAAGATCACCTTCCATTTACTCTGTATAAATAGCATTTTGTATGGACATGCTTATTTGCATGTTGTCTCCCCCATCAGAATGAGAGATCCTTGAGAGCAAGAACTTTGTTTTCTCCCTTCTTTGTATCCCCAGTGCTTAGCACGGTTTTTAGCACATTGTTGTTGAATTATGTCCAACTCATTTGGGCTTTTTTTTGAAAAAGATCCTGGAGGGGTCTGCCATTTTTTCCTCCAGTTTATTTTTCAGATGAGGAAACTAGATCTTTTTGATTCCAGGTCTAGTACTCTATATATTGAACCACCTTAGTTGTCCCACAATTTTGACACATTATAAATGCTTTCAGACTGGTATTATTTTTAGATAACTAGTGAAATTTAATGTTTTCATCATGATTTAGGATGGTTCTGAGAAAGAATTTTTCACATTTCTTAAATTTTACTACAAAGTATTTAGTATAGAAATTCTGTGTAATGGTGATATTTATATAGTATAGAAAAGTACTTTCCATGGGAATTCTCATTAGTATCATGTAAACATCCAGTAACAATGTATTAGCCTTTCCCCAATTCTATTTCCTTTTGAGTCCTAATAATATAACTATAAACTTGGAGAACCAGAAAAACACTTTTTGAATGAATTCCTTAACTCTTTGTTAACCACAGATAAGTAGATAGATGATATAAATAGATAAAAGGTAATAGATAAGGAGTTGCCAGTTCATCTTCATGACTCTCAGAATACTCAGTGATTATTTATGTGGTAGCATATAATATAATATAGCAACCTATAATGTGTTAGCACTTTCACACATAGAGCAAGAATTAAGTGGCTTTTTACTTGTATCTTTTTTAAATAAAAATATTGGAGAAGCATCAACCTACACAGTATTGAAGAGGATCTTCCCAAAATAGACATATAATTCCAGGGTCACAAATCCTGCTGACAGAATTGGAAAGCTCTCCTTTACAAGGTAGGGTAATAGCAAAGGATACAACTAAACAGGAAATTTAGATTAACAAAGAAGGGCCAACAAAGTCGATGAGGCTAGATTATATTAACTATCCTACTAGTTACTGTATGCCTTAAGGAATGAGGAATCTTGATTCTCCAAATTTAGATGTATTTAGATTCTTTATTAGATTTTCCATATGGAAAAGACTAAATTAGAGCTCTGTTTTGAAAGCAGAATTATAATGTACATTTTTTTCCTTTATTAATTGTTTTATTTTTTTCTGAATATATATGTATATTAACTTTTTAAATACACATTTCTTTTTTTTTTACTTTGACTCCTGAGTCACTTTTCTTTCTTTTTTTTCTTTACTAAAGCTTTTTATTTGCAAAACATATGCATGGGTAATTCTTCAACATTGACCCTTACAAAGCTTTCCTTTACAAATTTTTCCCTCCTAGTCCCCAGCCCTCCCCTAGATAGCAAGAAGTCCACTACATGTTAATTATGTTAAAATACTTGACAAATCAAATATATGTATACATATTTTCACACTTATCTTGTTGTGCAAGAAAAATCATATCTATGAGAAAAAAAATCTGAGAAAGGAAACACAATGCAAGCCAACATCAATGGAGAGCATGAAAATGTTATGTTGTGTTCCACATTTCATATTTCTCTCTCTGGATATATATGGCCCTCTTCACTAAACAATTGGAACTGGTTTGAAATTAAATACACATTTCTTAATGAATCATGTTGACAGAGAAAAATCAGAACAAAATGGAAAAAAACATGGAAGAGAGAAAAAAAGCAAATTGCTTTTCCTCAAGCTTCATCTTCCTCCTTTGGGACTTTGTCCAGATTGATCTTAAGAGATAAGAATAAGTTCTAAGACTGGATCTTCTCCTAATCTCTGCCTTTAGAGTTCCTGCTTTCTTTCAAGCTTGATTTCCTTTTCTAGCTTCTCCTATAATATTTTCCCTATCCCCATAGAAACCAATCTACCCCCCACCAGAACTTCAAATTATTACATATATGTTTTGCTATTTGTATATATAGATATAGATATACATATACATATTACTCTACTCCTCCTGTCCCTAGTAGGATAATTCTTTTAGGCTATTTTTGTATTTGTATCTGCAATGCTCAGCCTTTTTTCTTAGACAGAGTTTAACAAATGTTTTTGGATTTGGCTTGCAGTCTCACTCCTAGTTCAGTGGTTTACCCCAAAATTTGAAATGATAATTTATCATTGGGCAGAGACAGTATTTCAGTAGCTTTTTTTTACCTACAGAATGGAAAGGATATCTTTATATCTGTATCTTTATACACACACACACACACACACACACACACAGAGTTATCACTTTGCCTTAAATTCATGTGTTGAGAATATTTCCTATAGAAAATGATAATTTGTAGAGTCATAGAATTAGAGCTGGAATAGACTTGAAACATTACCAAGTCCAACTCCCTTGTTTTAGAGATGAGGAAACTGGGCAATTTGATTAATTTCTCTGAAACTTACTTCATTTGTAAAATGTTTATCATAATACCTGCCTTATAATAATAGTAGTTAGCATTTAGACAGCATTTTAATATCTGCAAAGTACTATTTCATTTGCTTCTCACAATAACTATGAGAGGTAAGTACTATTATTATTCACATTTTACAGTAGAGAAAACTGTGCTTGATAGAGATTAAATGATTTGCTCAGGGTCACACAGCAAGTTAGTGTTTGAGACTGGATTTTAACTCAGACCTTCCTTATTGTAGGTGAAGTACTCCATCCATCTAGTTAGTTAACAGGATGAAAGCAGCTAAGGAAATGCTGAGATTTTGGAAGATGTAAATGCTATTCCGATGAAAGTTGTTATTTTCTTTAAATTATCTTTCATTTTCTTTCCAACTTTTCCTCTTTTGCCTTTCTGTAGCTTCGCTGTGTTGAAGAGCTTCAAACCCTCCAAGTGATCAAAATCCTGAGATATGAAAAGAAAGTGGCAAAAATGTGTTTTTTAATGATAGCAACATTCCTATTCTGTTGGATGCCTCATGCAGTGATCTGTTTCTTGATAGCAAATGGTTATGGCAGCCTGGTTACACCAACTGTGGCTATCATACCATCTCTCTTTGCCAAATCCAGTACTGCATACAATCCAATTATCTACATCTTCATGAGCAGAAAGGTACGATTTACAATAAACAGAATATTTTTATTCATCAGATATTTGGGACCACTGAGGGAACCATTAGGGAATAATTCTCTAAATCAGGGATTAGCTGGAAGAAGAAAAACATTTTGAAATAAATTCAAGGTATGTCTAAATTTCCTGTGAAACTTTAAATTTTACTGACTTTGGATATAGACTCAATAGGTCTGTTTTAGAGTTGTTAACTCAGTCAGCCAAACTGCTTGCTTGCCATCTATAAGGATAAGAGTTAGTTAGGCACAACAGGTAATTATAGAGATACAACAATAAACTACAGTTTCTCTCCTTACAGTCTAGTTAAGGCAAAGTAACACATACAGATGAAAACATAATGATGCAATGCCATCAAATGGATAGGGATAGAAATGGATGATCACATCTTTGCAACAAGTCATAAAGGGTTTCTATTCCTATAGCAACTTGTCTTCTCTAGCATCCCAGGAAGGGTGAAAAGTGTTTCCAAGACTAAGTGTCCTTACTTAGAATGGAAATATGTAAAGCATAAAACTCACTGAAGATCTTAACAGAGCTTCCTGGATGTTAGGATGTGAGTAGAGGGGTCGGACCCCCAAAAATATTGGGGTTCAGGATCAATGTTTGCAAGGCATCTTAAACAAATTTGTAGGCTTAGACCATCTCCAAATCAAGAGGCCAAGATTTTATTATTATAAAACCATAAACAGTGGGCTAAGTTCCAAAATGGAGTTAGTGAAAAAGAAGGGGACAAATATTTTCATAGGAAAGAGTAAGAGAAAACCAGGTGCTGTTGGGGGGTGTTTAATTTAGAATTTCACTATTATTACTCATTAGTTCAAGGATGTCATTGATGTGCTACTTTAATGGTTTAGAGGTTAGTTAGGGTTAGGGATTAAGTGAGACTTCTCACTTCATAAATATTGTTATTTATTATAACTGGCCATTAAAATGTAAACTAAGATAAGATGGCTACCATTATTCTTTTGAGCCAGCATCTTGGCCAGAAAATACAAAGTAGGACAAAATAATCTAAAAGCAGAGACACAGCATTTCTAAAACAAGACACCTTGCACCCTAAACCTTATCTTCCTCAAGGGCAGCTTTTCAAAGTTTAGGTAACCTAGTGGTTAAAATAACATCATCCGACATAACAGAAAAGATGTTGACTGTATACACTAACCTCTGATTCCACTAAGCTTCCCCTTTTTTCTCTTCTTCTTTTGATCTTTCTCTCTCCCCTTATTTTTCTCTCTATTCCTCATCCTGACTTTTCCCTACCTTCTCTTCTTTTCCTGGCTAACCTGTCTCTCCCTCTTTTATCTATCTCTCTCCCTTACCTGAACATCATGTAGAAAAGGAAAATATATATATATATAAATACATACATACATATATAATACATTAAGTATATATATATGTGTGTATACATATGTGTGTGCATATACATACATTTATATATACAAATATTTAATACACTAATAAATTTTATCAAATTTTTATTTCACTCCAACTGTGTTAAATATGATGAGAAATATAGAGACATAAGACATGGTTTCTGATCTGAAGTAACATAATAATTTAGTTGAAGAGATAACACAAACATGAAAAAATGCAGAGCCCCATATAGAAGGGTCTAAATAGTTCAGTGCAAACTTTCCTGGAATTCTGAGGCAGTATTTGTTTTATCTTTTTAAAAATAGAGTTAACATTTCCTGTTTTGAATTTGAAAACTAGTAAAAAAAACATTATATTTAGCTCTAAATAAAGGAAAATGTTTTCTATGTGGGCACAAATCCTCCCTTCCCTCTACAAGAGATTCCTGATTGGACACAAAATAAACTCTGAGATCACTATTCATTCTAAGATAGTGTGGCTTTGGGGCAGCTAGATGGCATAATGGATAGAGTACCAGCCCTGAAGTCAGCAGGACCTGAGTTCAAATGTGACCTGACACCAGGCATATTTAACACTTCCTAGGTATGTGACCCTAGGCAAGTCACTTAATCCCAGTTGCCTCAACTAAAAATAAATAAAAATTAAGAAAAAAAAAAACTTTATGTGGCCTCAATACATTTTTACCCCAGTGATTCAATGACCCTTAAGGATGATAGAAAAAAGTTTTCCCACTAAAAATGTAAGAGAACATACATCAGAATCAATAAAATAAGTAAGCCTGATTTATAAAGTATGAAATGAGTCTAATTGTAAGAATCATGTGGTTGGGAATTACATGATTATTTGTATTCTTTGAGCATGTTTGAAGCTGTCCAATAATCTTCCTCTAAAAAAGATGACTTAATTTCAAACAAGTATATCAAATCAAATATGATGATCTCCAATGCTAAGATTTAAATATTATACCTTATAACAAGAGAGTGTTATTAGTCTGACCTTTATTATCATTTGAACTCAAATGATAACCGAAACCCAAGAAAAGCCTTCAACCTCTTTCCAATTTAGTTTTTCCATCTGTAAGGTATAGACATGAGGACACAAGTAGAGAAAGAGAATGTTTTATCTGCTTCAGACCATATCTTTAATAAGCCTATTTCAGTAATTAGCAAATTGCTGACTATAAAAAGTAAGCTAAAAAAGTAGGGAAAACAGTTATTCAACTCAACTGGACACACATTTAATATCTGTAAGACACTCTGCTTAGGCACTGAGGATTCAAAGACAAACTCAATAAGTTAATATTCCCTTGAGAGGAATATCACTTAGAGAATATGAGTGGTAAAGAGAAATCTCCTGTTTTAAGACTAGTTTGAAATAGATATTAAATTTATGATTTCATTGTTGTAGGGAATTTCCACAATAGGAAATTCCCTCTACTGAGGAATATCAAAATCTCAATCTTTGCAATTTTCCTGGAACACTGAGCAGTTAAAATGACTTTGCTCAGGATCACATAGCCAGCATGGGCCAAATCCTCCTTCTCATCATAAATATATTTTCCTTTGTAATATGAATATGATCTCAGGGACTAATCAACAGAAATTTTGTAAAGTTGTTTTTAGAGTGTTTACAACTGCTGAATACATTACTCATACCTTTTGTCTCATCTAAATATATTTATATATTATATATATAATATATAAATATATTTAAAAAAATAAATAAATAATTATTAATAATATCTGGGAGTGAATCTGGTCTTCTGCATCGTAAAATTAATGGGATCTGTATTGGGAGTGAACATATGATTCTGGTTTCAACAAAATGTTTTTTGTTGTTAGTTATTTTAGGAAGACACAGGGCTAACTAAAAATATTCACATTTAGGGAATTTACTTTCCCTTCCCTCAAGAAACACCTAAGTTTCAGAATAATCTTGATATCATTTTCTTGAATTACAACTGAGATGGAAGACTTTTAACTTGACATTATGCTCTTTTTCTATGCAGTTTCGAAGATGCCTTTTACAGCTACTATGTTTCAGGCAACTGAAATTCCAACAGCCCAAGAAAGAAAGAGCTGTCATCAGGACTGAAAAGCAGATCAGACCTATAGTGATGTCCCAGAAAGTTGGAGACCGACCAAAGAAGAAAGTGACTTTTAGCTCCTCCTCCATCATCTTTATCATCACCAGTGATGAGACACAGATGATTGATGACAATGACAAAAACAGTGGGACAAAGGTGAATGTGATTCAAGTTCGACCTCTCTAGGGTTGGAGGAAGACAGTAAAAGATAAGATTCTGCTCAGTAGACACAGCTTCTGATATTTAATTTTGAAGACTGTGATGGAATTCCCCAGAGGACTTGTTCCACTGAGAGATGATTAAAAAAAAATGAGTTAACTCAGCTGAAATCCAATTATGTTCACTAGCCTCAGAAAAGTAACTCGAGCAATGGTTTTGGTCAATGGGTGCTCCGTGTACTAAAATATGACTTCACAACATGAGAAGATTAGAGGATTATTTTGAGCTGGAAAGGATCTTTAAGTCCATTTGGTCCAATCTCCTTATTTTACAGGTGATAAAACTGAGACCCAGGGAAATTACATTGCAAGGCCATACAACTTGTTAGAGAGTCGGGAGTCATCAATTTCCAAATATGATGAATATTTTCATTCCAAATGATTCTAAATGCTGTAACTTTCTAGTGCTTATGATTCTTTCTTCCTCTGTTTTGAATGTTTTTCAAAATATCCACATCTTACATTTATGCATAAAAAGGGTAGGAAAATTGTCACCAATTTGTAGCTAGAGAGTGCTGTCTTTTACACTAACTACTATGTCCAACTGTCTTCTTTATAAATGTGATATCATGACTAGCCAGCTCTAAAATGAAAATTATAAATCTCCCCAGATTGCAATAAATGGAAATTTGATGTTGTCAGAAGGCTTTAATGTTACGTGTACCAGTGATAACCAAATAGCAGGTTAATACAGATATGCTGCTGAGCACAACTCTAGGATGGAGCTGCTCTATTGTTCCTCTAGAGTTCTAGAGGAAAAAAGACATCATTTTGGGGAAAAAAACATTAATCTTATACTCTAAGATGATACTAAATAAATACTTTTCTGGAACCTAAAATGTATAATTCTGCATAAGCAGAAAATTTATCTGGTGAAGATGGCATTTACTTGGGTAGAATCATACCTACATGCAATAAAAATATGATGTGTGGTTGTTAATCACTTTGATAGTTTTCCATATATATCTGCCAAACATATAGTGCTAAGTGAAGGCACATAGAAAAAAACAGTATTAGTAAAGCATCTACGGTGGATTAGACAATGATCAGGATTTGGAAAAGAAGTTATTCTTTCAAGATAAGTGTAAAACTAAAAAAATATTGTTTCAAAATCATGAATTTACATGGCTTCCACAATGCCACATACAGAATTATAGAATGTTAGAGCTAGAATAAATCTTAGAGTTCATCTACTCAGATCCTTTCACTTAATATATATTTAAAGAGGTTAAGTGATTTCCCCCCCAAGGTCAAGTAATAAATAAAAAAGCAGAATTTAAACCCTAGTCTTAAAAGCAGAAGATCACTGGTTTTTTCTATTATGCCAGCTTCTTCCCTGGACCTAGAAGAAAAATATTTGTTCTAGCTGTCATTATTTCATTTTTATTGTTTAATTTTTATTACTGGGATAACTTTGACCTGCTGGAGTAGCATTTTGTATGTTTCATGAACTTCAGAGTTGATATCTTGGTATACTGAGGAGAGAAGAACCAAAGAAAAAGTTTTCACAAAGAGTGCTTTTGAAAGTCACGCTAATGGATTAGCCCAATCACAGTTTAAAGCTAAAAAAATCAAGTTGGTAAAGTTGTCATTGAAGGTCTAAAATGAAATAAATCATTGTTTCATGTTTCTAATATAGTGTCTCTGCTTACACTTCAAAATACTTAACATTTTTCTATTTTTTGTACCGAAATTGTGGTGTATAAAATGTTTAAATAAAATTATTTGCTGAGCCATGTCATGGCATTTCTGAGACTAAAAAAGTCCTACTGACTAACTGCCTTATAAAAAATTTTTCTCACAAAATAGTATTGACACTATACTATAAATCATGCATAAAATATTTTCAGGAGCATGTTGTCTAAAACTGAGACAAATAGCATTTGCAAACTTTACATTTGTGGATCTCTATGTGTTACTTGAAACTCACAATGATGTGCTGGAAACTGTCTCACAGATTACCTACTCCAACTTCCTCATTTGTATAAGAGAAAATTAGAGAGAGCTAAAAATCATTTACATTACACTAGAATTCAAGTTTATTCATTCTCATTCTCATCCCAATGTTCTTTCTGCTAAATCAGGTTGCTTCTTTTCATGTCTGAACTAAAGCCTTAGAGAAACCTATAAAGGTATCAGAAAGCTCTATTAATATACTGAGCAAAATGTGAATTTATTCCTCAGATGACTTCATGTGGGACCATACAAATGACCTTTTTAAAAATTATGGTACTGGCACAACATATTATTAATTTTTCTTATTATTATTCACAATGTAAACCAGTTAATAGAGTAGTGTAAGAAATTCCGATTCATTTTAACAAAGAGGTAGGTATGGATAAAAACAGCTGAGAAGAGGACTTCTCATAGTTCAGGAGGAATTAGACATCTGCTCTATTGCCTTTTTCATTTCCATGACAGAAATCCAGAGATAGTGTTAACAAAGAAAATACTTTATTTAATAACGGAGCTAACAGAATATATAATAGACTATATTTTCCATATAGGTTAATAATGTACCAGAACCTTGCTCTAAAGCTTTCACATATAATCTATTGAAATTCAATCAAAAGTTTAAAATTACCAGAAGGATTTCATTGATAGCAGCATCACCTATAAAATGATTTTGGACTCTCAAGATGATGTTATGGCCTGAGGTTCCAAAATCATTCCAATGCTCTTAGTTAAAAAAAAAGGGGGGGAGGGTAAGAGGGAAATCTGTTTTTAAAAACAAACTTTTAAATAGCACCTAAGAGCAATTCAAAATGGTATTACCATTTGTAGGCTACCTTCAGATAGTGAGTTGGATATAGAGGTCAATATATGTTTGTGAATGCCTGATGTCTTTTCCAAGAAGTCAATCATCTGTTATTAAATAACCTTTTTTCATAACAGCCAATATCACAATTTAGAATTCACTCTTTTAATTCCATGGAAGTTTCAAAAACAGATTTTCAGTGTTCCTAAAGGAAGTGATCCAGTTCCACAGCATTTTCAGTTGGATCTTTGGTGACATATAAGTTATAAATAAGCAGGTACCACTTAGAGCTGTTGCTGTCCCCAAAAAAAAGAGTCCTTTGTTTATAACCTAGAAGGAAAGACAGTGTTGTTATAATTTCAGTTAATGGGAAATCAAAATCTGTTGAGAAAACTATGCTTCTGAGTCTTTTGCTTGTGCTTTTCCTTTCAACATTTCAATTCTTCAAACATATTAAACTTTTACTATGTCTAAGGCATTGCATGCTCAGTTCAAGGTTTCCCTCATTCTCCCAAGCTTTGCTCTCAAACATATATCTAGTTTTCATTAACATTTTCTAGACATTTGTCTTATTCTCTCCTACCAAAGACCAGAGATCATGTCTTTGGTTCATAAAATCATAGAATATTAAATTTGAAAGGAATGGTGGAAAACATTTAGTTTGGGCTTTCCCCCTGTGCTTAGACGCTGCTTTACATATAGCAGATGTATGGTAAATATATTTTTATACTGGTAAATGGCAAATTCTAAGGCTGCTATATAAAGTAAGCAGTTGTTGTACTAATATCTTGCATTCATTTAGCATAAAATGCCCCTCATCACTATTCATCCAAATACAGAAGTTCAGCATACACAAAGCAACCACATTGAGTCAAGCAAGCTTGGTTAAGAACCAACTTCCTTTTGTATTCAACCAAAGCAACCACAGGCAGGAACAAGGAAAAGGATCTTTAGTTGTGCCCTTTGGCAGAAAGTATTAGGCCTAATTGCTTGGTAAACTAAAGATATAAACCTATATTAATTAATTAATAGCTACACCTGCTGGCACAAAACTGTAGAGTCAGAGAAAAAGAACTGGAAGTTTTTGTGTGGCAGAGCACATTACCCAAACCAGATTTTTGAAAATAGACAAATTGTCTTAGGCTAGGAAACCAATGTTCTCAGGGAAAGTCTACAAATGATGAGGTGTTGATTCAGAGCCTTATGTAGGAAAAAAAGACCAATAAAACAGGAAAATGGTTCAAATCTGTCATGAGGTGGAGGTAAAAGAGAATTGTGGAATAGCCAAATAACTGACTGAATTTTTCCACTTCTCAGATAGTTGCATTTTAATCATTTAGACATATGATCTAATCAAATTTCATGGCATGTCTTACTTTTGAGTCATTTTTCAGTCCTATCTGGTTCTTTGCGGCTCCATTTGGAGTTTTCTTGGTAAAGTTACTGGGGTGATTTGTCATTTCCCTCACCAACTCATTTTACAGAAAAGGCAACTGAGGCAAATGGGGTTAAGTGACTTGCCCAGGGTCACACAGCTGGTAAACGTCTGAGGTCAGTTTAGAATTCTAGAAGAGCAGTCTTCATGACCCCAGGTTCAATTGATCAGCCATCTTTTACACATCTTTTACAAGGTAAATGATATCCTACATTAATAATTGCAGCTTCTGGCAGGAGCTATTAATTCACTCAGTAAAACTGAGTCCTGACAATGACTTGGGAAATTCAGGCAGAATTTGAACTGATGACCTTTTTTTCCTCTGAGCTTTAGAACCACATCTGAGAGATCTAAGGACCTGAGATGAAAAGCAAATGGAGTTCTGATGAGAAAATTCTCAAGGGAGAAGGGAGGAAGTACAAGGCCAGCCCAACAGGTGTGGAGCATTCTTTGAAGGTGTCAATAGATCTGCTTAAAACAATTTTCTCCCCCTGACTGGACTCCTCTGGTTCTCTGATATTCCCACCAATGAACTCATTCCATCTAGACCTTTTCTATAGATGGCAATTCATACAGACCACAAAAATCAGGCCCTTCATTTTAGAAAAGAACAAATGGAGACCCCAGGAATGAAATGGCTAATCCTAAAATCATATCACTCATTAGTAGCAGAGCCAGGAATAGAGCCCAATTTCAATTGCATTCCTGGGACTCTTACCATTACACAATACTTCCATGGAGTAGAACCCCTGCTGGCTGAAAGAGCAGTGTTTTTATCCAGTTAATACTTAATCAGGAATGATTTTGTACAATGACCATCCTTGCTAAATATTAGAAAGCATGAAAATACAGAGTATTTGAGGGTAACGGCTAAAGAAAGTCTCCAATCTGGAGTTTTGCCCTGACTCGTTGGAGTTCTTGAATAATCAGGAACCTTGAATAGATAGGAGATGGCACTTGAGCCCTTGGAAAAGAAGAATAGTGAAGTAGGAAATCCATTAGAAGAAGCAGGGAGGTCAGTCCTAGAACAAGAAACAAGACCCAGGGAATATTGAAGTCCTGGTTTCTTCCTGACTCAGGCTGTTTCACCGAAGTTTTGTGATCTTTGCCCTGGGATTGTGTTCATGTGTCAGGATGGTCAAACTTGGCCTAACACGACTTCTACTGATTTAGCTGTTCTGGTGTGGATATAGGTACAAGCTCAACTTATTTTGTTGATGATCAAGACTCGCTTACCTATAAACTCAAAAGGGAATTATTATGAATCTCAAGTAGAAACTAGGGCTTAATCAATATCAGTGCACATATTCAGAGAAAGATAAATTAACTTGCTTCCTAGGCTTGGTGAAATGTTGGAAGAATATTCTGTGATTGCTTAAACATTAACTATTCTGAACTTCCAGTTCTGAGTTTAAAGTGACAAACTCACTCTCAACAGAGTCAAAGGGCCCTTATCAAAGCCTTTTCTCATTAAAAAAATAATAACAAAACACTTTTTTATCTGTATACTTTTACCAAGTTATCTTTCAATATAAAGATATTGAATCCTGAATTTCCTAACTGACCTAAATCTCCATTAAGTTATATACCTTTAGTGCATCATTACAACAACCAGCTAAGTCTGGCTTCTCAAAGGTTGACAGGTTCTAGTGAAACTGGCACCATCCAGTAATGGGCTATGCCTCTGTCCTCTGAGAAATAGTTAGGATAAATTCAAGGAAGATCATTAGCAGGAGATATTCATATCAATGAAGACAGAGATCTTTTGAAGTAAAGAAACTTTTTTCTTAAATAATCAGAAATTTCAAGTAAAGACTTTCATTTCTAAGAGTCTATATGTTTAAAAGCAAGATTAGCAGCTTATGATACTTCTATCTATCCATTCAAGCCAGGTTTGTAATGAACATTTTCATTTGACCAAAGAGATGCTGAAAGTAGATTGGAATGATTCACTTGAACAGGAGCCCTAATATGATATTTATATTTAATTTGCATCCCAAATTGATTAGATGGCTAAGCCTATTCCTATTTGAGCTGTGTGATCTTGGAAAAGTTAGAAAACAATTTTTTACACTCCATTCCCAAAGGCTCTTTTATTGTGTAGCACTTACACATCATACTGGTTTAGAAACATAGTAATCAGAAAGTTTATGAAATTTTAGACATGCTTTTCCACTAAATAGACAAATAGATAGAGATAGACTTATATCTTGTGGCTGTTCCATCATATGCAACTTTTTATGACCCCATTTGGGGTTTTCTTGACAAAGATACTGGAATGATTTGCCATTTTCTTCTCCAGATCATTTTACAAATGAGGAATTGAAATAAGCAGGGTTAAATGACTTTTGCAGGATCACAAAATTAATAAGTGTCTGAGACCAGATTTGAACTCTGGAAGATGAATATGCTTTACTCCAGACCTGACACTTTATCTACTGTACCAACTAGCTGTCCAGTAGACTTACAGATCTCTACTTAAATATATGCCTATGTATCTTTAGCTACCTATGTATCTTATCTTATCTATCTATCTATCTATCTATCTATCTATCTATCTATCTATCTATCTATTTCCAGGATATAGATGTAACCCAGGGTTAAAGTGATACAGAATTGTTGTGAATTTTTTGTTTACTTGTTTATTTTGGAACTTTAAGGCTGAAACTTCCAGATTTACTGAATTTATTTTGGAATTTTAAAAAATGTCAAATTAAGATAAAAATGGATGTGTTATTTAGCATATGTATGGGACCCCTTGATTGCCTCCAAAACTAGATGAATGAATGTGACTATTTAAGCTATTAAAACTTAAAACACCACCAAGATTTTGGCACACTGTATATATTGAGGAAGAACATTTTTTTCTTTTAATGGCATTACAAAACCATTTAGATACCTTTTAATCATGGAACATGGTGGTTTGAACCATACTAAGCTTACTGAGTCAATAAAAAGAATGTTTGATGCTAATCATAGGACTGCCTCAACTTATAAAAATAAAAAGGTATCATTCAGTGTGATGTTGATTTTTTTCATTACTTCTCCCTTTAAATGCTCTATTAGCTTTTCTCTCTTTGTCCCAATAATGCTTTCATGGCCAAAACCATTTTAATTTTCGAGGCACACAATTCAATTTTAAGAGGGCAGCTTGTGGAAGCTAAGTAGCACAGTGGATAAAGCACCTGCCCTGAAATCAGGAGGACCTGAGTTCAAATTTGGCTTCAGACACTTAATACTTCCTAGCTGTGTGACCCTAGGCAAGTCACTTAACCCTAATTGCCTCAGCAAAAAAAAAAAAAAAGAGGGCAGGCTCAAGATTTTAGTACTTATGCTTCTTAATTCTTTGGAAAGAGACATTGATAGAGGCACATATGAAGCAATAATATATATGTCAAGGCTCTGTTGAAGAGCAACTTCAACTTCCTTATACATATAGCAAACCAAATATAATTGTAGCCTTAGAAAAGAGTTAAGTGGCTTAATCGTGGTCACACCATTCCAAGTTTGTTGGAGGTGGAAATTGAATCTATCTTTTCTTGCTTACCAGTCATCCTATGAAACAACAAAGCTGCTTTAGAACAGTGAAAATTGGAAGTTGTTCTCACCTTTTTCTGCCAATTCCACCGTAGAATTGCTTCATGGTATCGTATTCTGGAAAAAGTGACCTATAAGCAAATATTAAGAATGTCTTTAGGTATTCTCTCCCTTAACAAGAAAACGAATACAAATAGACTATTATCTAGATCAACACTTACCATGGTGTAGAGTGGAATAAAGGTAGATGGCATAATTGCATGAAGACATTTTTCAATGTTCTTTTGGAAGATGAACCATCTTGAATTGACATGTGCTCGCATCTGAAACAAATGTAAGAATCCTTCTTTGACAGTGCTTCTTGTTATGGTTCTTTCTCTTTCTTACTCTTGTTTCTAAAGAAATTGTCCCAAGTTGTAATTGCTAAAGAGCATAACACTGGGAATGCCATATTCATTTAAATACTGATAGATTGAACATATTACTTCCAACATTAGAAGATGCTTTGTTAACAGTTTCATCTTTCTGAGCCTCAGTTTCTTCATGTCTAAAATGGGGGGACTTTAGTAGATGATTTCTGATGTACTTTGCAACTCTAAATCCTACAATCTAATGAGAATATTTTTTAAGAAAAAAGAAGTGGTTTGAGAAATTTTTGTGGAAGAGGAGGGACACAAATCAAGATCTCATCTCAGTTCTTCTGAACACTGCTGAAAACTCCATTTCTTTTCACATTGGATCCTCCATACATCAGTTCAATTTTCCTCACTCCAGGCCTCCACTCTACCCACTGAACCACTTTCGCATTCTGTGATCCACAACTACCCTCTTTTATAGTTTAAATATTCCTAGTTGAGAAAACTGAAACATCAATAACTTGTGTGATTTGCACAAAGTCACATAACTAATTAGTCAGAGTAAAAAGCTAGGACTAGTTTTGTCTCCAAACTTCAGGTCCAGAGCACTTTCCCATTAGACATTCATTATATGGAATCTGGTCTTTTGAAGGGTCAATATAGATGTCTCTTTCATAGAGGGTTTACTGAACCTGAACTGGCAGTGATCTGTAAGCCAGAAGGTTTGAAGCATTCTCCTTGCTTCCTGTTAGTATATGAAAATTAATGTTTCTGGCATCACATAATTTGCCTAGGGCAACCATTCATCCCAAAGAGTTGAAAGGCAGTTCAGAGACTACATCTAAATTCTTGGCCGGTTCTCTGTTATAGTTATCCTGTTTTTGAAAAGAATATAAAGAAAATATTGTGAAACTTTCCTCAGTAAAATACTTCAGTCAGTCAGCCAGTAGTAAAAGCCTATTACCTGTCAGGTATGGTCTTCTATGAATTAATATAAAATCTACTTATTGGCTCCACTATAAATTTATGTTATGTCAACTGTGCTCTTACTGCATAAGGCAGATCTTTTATACTATCCTAATCTATTTATTTTTCCTACTTATCACAGCCACTTTTCTCTATCTTCTTCATCCCTTATCAAAACTCTATATTTGTATATCCTGACTTCCAAAAAGAGTATAAAAATCTTTGAGGGCAATTGTGGGGCTGAGGAAGTCTTATCTGTTATCATGAACATTTGACACTACTGGGGTCTGTAGCATAATTCACAGTCCAGGAAGTTTAAGCTTAAAGTCTCTTATGATGAATGGGGTTACTACCGCAAGATTGGTGAGGACAGATCAGAAGGCTGCTACTTTCCACTTGATCCTTTCTATCCTTCAATAAACATCTCTAGCTTTGGAAGTCTCTCATGTAAGTGTCTTCTACAATGTAATTCAACTCTGAACACCAATTGACTAGTTGTTTGTTGTAGTTCAGTCATTTCCAACTCTTTGTGACCCTGTGTACCATATTGTCCATGGGATTCTCTTGGCAAAGATATTAGAGAGATTTGCCATTACCTTCTAAAATAGAGTAAGGCACTGAGATAAGGTAACTTGCCCAGTTACACAGCTAATAAGCATCTGAGCTGGCATTTGAATTCGTCTTCCGGACTGTAGGTCCTGTGTTCTATCCACTGAACTACCTAGCTGCCTGCAATTAGCTGGTTCATCAAGTTAATTGCCACTCTTCTCCATATATCCAATCAGTAGCCAAATCTTGCTATTTCTATCTCCACAAAATCTTTCATATTTCTATTCACATGGATATGACATTATTTCAAATCCTCATCTCCTTTTACCTAAAGCAAAACTTCTTAAACTGTTGTTGTGACTCCATATGAAGTCACATAACTGAATGTGGGGTCACAAAATTTTGATTTACTATCCATAAACTATTTTAAATACCTACATATGGGGTTACATAAAAATTTCTCAGGCAAAAAGGATTTGTGAGTGGGAAAAGTTTAAGAATCCCTGACCTAGATTATTACAACAACATGTTAACTTATCTGTCTCAAATCTCTCCTTACCCTAACTCATCTACTTGCTGCTGTGGAAGGACTTTCCTGAAGGACTGATCTAACTAGGTCATTCTTCTACACCAGAGGGGCCCTCAAAATCATTTGCCTAGTGAGCAGAAAGCTAAGTATAAAAACCTCCCACTGCTTGACTTCTATAAATTGATAATTTTGTATGGCCCAGGAATGATGTTATAAATATCCAAATGGCCCTTGGCAGAAAAAAAGTTCCCCACCCAAGATCTATACAATAAATCTCCTATTTAGAGGCTCAACCTTCACATGAGCCTGCAGTTCTAATCAAACTCTTGACTCACATTATCCTTGGCCTGGCTTATTATGACATTACTTTTCTGTTAAGAGTGTTCACCAAGGAGCAATTAAGTAAAATTGATCTTCCCATTTTTTCACACCCAGTATTTCATCTCCTACCTCCATGTATTGACATTCCACATATCTGCAATGCACTCCTACTATGAGGAACACCTTTTTCATGGAGCCTTTTCTGACTCTCCAAATGCCAGTCCTAAGCTACCTTGTAATTAATACCTTTGTTTTAAATTGTATTTATCCTCTTTTATTTTTTACATACTCATACATACACATACATATGCCTTCCCTCATTAGAATATAAGCTTCTTTTTAAAATAGTATTTTATTTTTCCAAATACATGCAAAGATAGTGTTCACCATTCACCTTTGCAAAATTTTGTGTTCCAACTTTTCCTCCCTTTGCTCTCTCCTCCCTCTTCCCCAACACATCAAGCAATCCAATATAGATTAAACATGTGCAATTCTTCTAACCATATTTCCTTATTCATCATGCTATGCAAGAAAAAAATCAGATCAAAAGTACAAAAAAGTACAAGAAAGGAAAAAAACAAGCAAGCAAACAACAAAAAAGGTGAAAATATATGCTTTGATTCACATTTAGTCTCATTATGGATGGTATTTTTTAATCACAAGTCTATGGGGACTGCCTTGAATCACCTCATTGTGGAAGAGCCAAGCCTATCACAGTTGATCATCACATAATTTTGCTGTTACTATGTTCAATATTCTCTTGATTCTTGTCTCTTCACTCAGCATCAATTCATATAAGTCTTCCCAAGCCTTTCTGAAATCAGCCAGCTCATCAATTCTTACAGAATAATATTCCATTATAGTCATATATCATAACTTATTCAGCCATTGTTCAACTGAGAGATATCCATTCAATTTCCAATTCCTTATCATTAAAAAAGAGCTGCTAAAACAATTCTATACTTCTTAGTCCTTTTCCATCTTTTATGTTCATTTTGGGATACAGATCCAGTAGATACACTGCTGGATCAAAGGGTATGCACAGTTTTATAGTCCTTTGGACATAGCTCCAAATTGCTCTCCAGAATGGTTAGATCATTTCACAAATCCACCAACAATGAATTAGTGTCCCAATTTTTCCACATTCCCTCCAACATTCATCATTATCTCTTCCTGTTATCTTAGTCAAATCTGAGAGGTGTGAAGTGGTACCTCAGAGCCGTCTTAATTTTTATTCCCCTAATCAATAGTGATTTAGAGCATTTAGAATGTAAGCTTCTGACAAACAAGGATTTAAAAAAAAATCATTGCACTTGAATTAACAGTGCTTACAACAATGAATGACACACAAAATGTGCTAAAATGCATATTGATTAATTATTGTGTATTTGATCTACCCCAAAAGTGAAATGGCAATTCCTTGAACATAGGTTGTAATCTTTCTTAGTATGAATAACACCTAGAATGATGCCTTGAATATGAAGCAAGAATTTGAAAAATTCTCATCAGATTTAATATAGTTATATGTTATTTAAATCTATTGTTGCATTTTAAACTCATTTCATCTTTTTCTTTCTCCAGGGAAGATTGGGGAGGGGGAACTACTTTATCACCATCCTTTTTAAATGAACTTTTTAAGCTTTTCTACATAGTAACAATTTTCCAATCATTTAATAATTTTCATTTTTCCCATTTCTCAATCTTTGGAGTTCCAAACAAGACTAAGTACTAAATTACATTAACATACAGTGAAAACACTAGAAATATTTTCTACATGCCATATATCTGTGATAACATCTAGTTTTTGAAGTAGCACCATTGCGTTGTGTTGTTCATTCAAGTCTTAGAACAAAATCCACAAAGCATCAGACAACATAGTTAAAAAAGTTCTGACATGTTTAGCATAAGCTAAGTAACATAATGTATCAAGTACCTGATTTAAGAGTTAGGAAGATCTGCATTCAAATCCTGGCTTAGACACTAACTGGACAATTCATTTACTTTGACCTTTACTTTCTTCTTTTGTAAAAGAAGGATAATGATATCTGCAAGACTTTTCATATAGGATGATAATGAAGCTTAAATGAGATGAAATATATGGAGCCCTCTGCAAATTTTAAATCTATACAAATATTTGCAATTACCACTTTGTCTCTTAAGAAATGTTCAGAGGAATGAGGTTTTTTCCCCCTTTCTTATAAATTTATGGTGTTAAAGGCAAAAAAGGAAATTGGAACAACAATACCATAAGTAAAAGAAGAAGGAAGTGCTGAGGGATAATCGCTCCTTAGAAGCAAAAATTTCTAGTCTTTCAAGATTAAGGGACTTTCTCCCTTACCTCTATGTAATTGTACATGGACAAATCTGAAATAGCATGATCATCTGGAATTCTAACTCTTGAGAATTCAGGAAGACAGGCACCTAGAAAACAAACAAAATGATTCAATCATGTCATCAAAATGAGCTCCTTTTAAAAGTGCCAGGTTCTTTAAGTGTGCTTGGCTCTTAGTACTGTATAAACAGTACTAATATTTGGACCATATAGAACTAAAGTTCTTAAGTATTAGCTAATCATGATAAGATGCCCACATTACATGAATAACAAAGTAGGAAGATTGAGTATATGTGTATAAATTTTCTGTAATCAAACAACTCAATTATCTAGCAGAATTCTAATTATATTTGTGTGTATATGTGTATATTATGGTGTTCCACAGTAATTAATCACAATGATAAACAGTTCACATAAAAGACTACAATTGATATTAATTTTCAGCTGCTAAACCAGACTTTTCTATTTTTTTTCTCCTCTTTAGTAGCTATTCTACACCTATAATTAGCAACTAGATCAATAGTTTTACTTGATATCATTTAATCCTCACCATTTTTCTTGTTCCACAAAGATTGGGAGTCTTAGTCTTCAATGGCTGTAATTGTTTTGCCTACAAAAAGTGCATCCTCTCCCATGGGACTGTGAGTTCTTTGAGAGTAAAGACTGTTTTTGCCTTTCTTTGAATCCCAACTCTTGTGTAGCATAGAGTCTGACATAGTAGGCACCTAATAATTGCTCAGACCCTGTGCTAGAAGGATGGACTACAAAGACAAAAAAGGAACAGTGCCTCATAGAGTTTACATTCTAACAGGGGAGACAATGAATATAAGGGATAATAACTAAGCCTGCAATTTCCCTGATCTAGTGAACTCCCATATGAGGAGGCTCATTTACTAAATTCAGGTGTGCCTTCTCTGCAAAATGTCTTAAGATTCCTTGAGTGTCTTAGTCTTAGAGAGATGTCTGTGGCAGTGAAAGGTTAAATGATTTGCCCAGAACCACAGAGGCAGTTGTGTCAGAGATAGTTCTTGAATCTTGTCTTCCTAACTCAGGGATTAACATGCTGTCTCTCATACAAAATAAAAATTAATGGGGGCTGGGGCAACAACATCTAGAGATATCATAAAAGGATTTATGGGAAAAGATGTCATTTATGGAGACTTGTAAAGGAAACTTCTAAGAAGCAGAAGAAATAGAGTAGGAAGACAGTCCAGTCACAAGGGAGAGTGATTATAAAACTGTACAAGCAGAATGCCATTTGTGAGGATCAGTAAGGACAATTGGACTGAATTGTTTGGAAAAGTAGCTTGGGGCCAGAATGTGAAGGCCCTTACAAACAAAGCAGAGGAGCTTATATTTAATACTAAAGGTAATATAGGAATTACCAGAACTGCACCTTAGGAAAATTACTCCTATCTCCCAAATGTACTCAAACTATGTTTCCTCTTATTTGTTCATGTTCATTCTATTGTGCCCCACCTCCCAACATATAAGCGGTCACAGCTAGTGCTGGGCAGGTGTTTTGGGTGCTGGAGATGGGGACAACCAAATCAGAGATGGCATCATGAAGGAAAGCAATAGAACATAAAGAATTGGCTCTGGATCCCTAGTATCAAGGAGTTTTAGAACAGAAAGATAGAAGAAATGGTTAAGGAAGCAATTCTCAAGTATGAAACCAAAATTATTTTTATAATAATATTGAAAAATTTTTAATAATACTGGGAGAACTCATTTAGGAAGGCTGGGAGTCCTTCAGATAGAACAGGCCTCCTTCAGAAGACTGGCTTCATAGTGCTACTCTATGTTTTTGCATACAATATACATCTCTCTCTCTCTCTCTCTCTCTCTCTCTCTCTCTTTCTCTCTCTCTCTCTCTCTCTCTCTCTCTCTCTGTCTCCCCCCTCTCTGTCTCTCTGTCTGTCTCTCTATCTCTCTGTCTCTCTGTCTGTATCTGTCTTTCTCTCTCTCTCCCCACTCCCTTTCTCTTTCTGTCTTTTCTTCTGCAAAGTATATATAATTGAATTCCTGTATGTTAAATGTATATGATATAAATCTACTGTAATCTATAATATTAAAATTCTAAGTACCAGTAGGGGGGATACTTTGGGTGTCCTGAGGCCTTTTAAGAGAACCTTTCAAATTTACATTTATCATTTCCCCCTTATTTTGACCCAAAATTTGCCTCCTTCTCTCCTTTGGAGCTAAATCTAGTTAGTTTCCAGGGATTTCAGGCACCAAATATGTTAATTTAGTTATTTCATGTTTCATCATGATCAACCCCTAGAATTTCTCATTTAGTCACTCTTAAAATATTCTGTAAACCAATCCTTTTTGCTCATTTAATTTCCAAACCAGCATATAGTTATGTAGTGAGAAGCTAGTTATCCATAATACAAATAATTTATGTCCATGATACAAATAGATTATTTTTATCTTTTTTTTCTTTTTTGGCAGAATCATAGATTCCTAGGGTTGGAAGGATCTTTGAAGGTTATTTAGTCCAGCCTCCAATAATCAAAATCCCTTGACACCCTTGTCAGCTAGTTATCTAATTTCTGCTTGAACACATCTGTTAATGAGGAATCCATTCTTTTAAGCCAGCTCATTCCATTAAAAAAAATTAATTGTTAGAAAGTTCTTGTTTATATTGATCCATAATATGTTTCCTTGAAATTTATTTTCAATAACTCTGTTTCAGTTCACTGGTGCTATGCAGAATAACCTTAAATTTTTGTTCATTTCTCTATGGAATAGTGTTTTACCATTTAGAGACAAGAATAGTAGAACACAATAATAACTATTTTACTATTATTACTTTAAAAAAAAACTCTGTTAGTAGAAGAAGAGAAAACTGATAGCTAAATGAGGTTTAGAGGTCACCCACGGATTTCACATATCCAAAACTTACTTATACACTTTTAGTAGGTATCACTAGATAAAAATGGTCAAATTTCTTTGTATCAAATCTACATTCTAGGATTCGACTCTAATTATTAATCTATTAGAAAAAGAATGTAGTAGTGATATATTTAGCGGAACCAATCTCTATCATCTCTAATCTTTACCATCTCTAAATTTTGCAAAGGACACTTTCATAGTGGTTAGCAAAGTCAGAATTTGAAGGCACTAACTAAAATAAAAGACAACTATGGATTCTACTTTTATTCTACAAATTATAGCTACCCAGAGGTTTTGCTGCTTTGTTAACTGAGCAGCTAGCTGGCTCTTGTGAGAAATGCATGCCACAGGAGGATTCCTATCACATCAAAGCTATCTGTGTCATTTCTGGTTTTAAGCACCTCACTAACCTGTCTAAAAGGATTTACTTACTTAAGTCATTATGAAATTTATCCATTAACTCATCAAATACCAAACAGTCTTCAAAGCCCTGAAAAGAGAAAAATCCAAGATAATAATAACGGCAATAATAAAAGTTTACCATATTCTTAAATATACATACCCTCTTTAATAAATAAATTTAAATTACATAAATCCTTCCTCACTCAAGGAAGCACAATTGGAGCCTTATTCATCTTGCTCTGTTGTTGCTGTGGTTGTTTTTAACACAGACTATTCAAGAATTAAATAAGAGTCAGGTAGAGTGGATAAGACCCTGGATTCGGATAAAGAATGATCAAATTTTGCCTCAGATATTTAATTGCTGGTTTGTTGCTCAGTTGTGTTCAATTGTTCATGATCCCATTTAGGGTTTTCTTGACAGAAACACTGGAATGTTTTGCCATTTTCTTCTCCAGCTCATTTTCCAGATGAAGAAACTGAGGAAGAGTTAAGTGACTTGCCCAGAGTCATGGCACCACCTAGCTAAGGTAAATGCTTAACAACTAGCTCTTCAGGAAAAAAAAACAAAGTTTAATTTGTCTTATTAACATTTCCTCCATTATTTTCTTAAGTCTAGGAAACAATAAGATGATATATCAAACCCTTTTTTGTAGTTTTATGTCTGATGTGTAAAAGTTTACACTGAAAATTTAACACTCAGCTCTCACAGGATGCACAGAGCTGGCTCCAGCACATCCCAGGTAATGTAATATGACCTTTGGCAAATTATTTACTATCTCTTTATCTCCCTTGCAAAATAAGAGATAATTCATAAATGGTTCCCAATCAGCCATATACCTCTGGTATGCAATGGTGTTTCTTCAAGAAGACTGAAAAATCTTCATATTCAAATAATATATATATATTACTCTTTTTAGTAATTACTAATTACTTCTTTTGATTACTTAGTTTCCCACATCACTGTTAAACTGAAACAATCTCCCATCCTCCTTACCTCCTCCCAAATTTCAGAGCATAATCATTCATTGCTCTTTCTTCTCATCATAAAAGAAGGAGTATTCTTATTATTTCTTATTAAGAACACAACCTATAACCTTGAGCTCATTTCTACCATCTACTCTAGGACTTTGTTCCAGTCACCAATCTATCTTTCTCATACATCTTTGATCTTTCCTTCTCTATTTCCTTCAAATATATCTAGGTATCCCTGAAAAAAATGAACAAACAAAAACCCCCTATGCATCCTTTCTACCCCACACAATTAGCACCTCATTTTTCTTTTCCTACACATTTTCAAACTTCTTGGGGGAAAACATTATTACTACTTGATGCCTCACTTCCTCACCATTCACTTTTTTCTCAGTTCTTTGCAATTTGGCTTTTATTCCATCATGGAACAGCAATTCCTCTCTCAAGGATCATTAGTAACCACTAAATTCTCTAACCTTGTTTTTTTCTTGTCTTTATCCTTGTCCTTTCTGTAGTTTGTGATGTTTCTGAGGTATTCCCTCTTTCAACTGGGCTTCATTAAAAAAGCACACCTCTGTCTTCTTCATTGGTTTTCTGTCCTATTCCTAAACCCTTAAAGTGAATAATACCTTCTTGTTCTACTTTTGTCTTTTTTTCATGCTCTTTCTCAGAAATTTCATTCATTCTCATATTTTAACTGCTAATTAACTAACTTAACTAACTATATGTGTGTGTATACATATGTGTATACACACACACACACACACTTTATATTTCTAGTTCCATGACTCTCTCTTTAACTAATCATTGGATATTTCAACTGGATGTCCTATGGGCACTATAAACTCAACAACACATAAAGAAGTTTATTATATGTCTTTCTAAAGCTTCTTCTCCTTCTGACACCATTATATTTATTAATGGTATCATCACTTACAATCTTCCAAGCCTTAGTGTTATATTTTACTTTTGCCCCTTCCTTACCTTTCATATATAATAAATTATCAAGTAATTTATATTTTATCTACAGATATCTGTCATAGCCATTTTCTGCTCTCAAATCTCACTGCCACCACCAAAATACAGGATCTCACTACTACCTACTCAGACCATTACTATTGCTCCTTACAAATATTCCCAACTCCACTCTCTTCTTTCCAATCTATCCTTATTTCTTCTATAACAATGTCTGACTAATCATTATCTATGTATCCCTTGTCTGCTCCAAAATATAGTTCCCTATATTTCCTATTGAATCAAATTAAAGCTACTTTGCTTGGCATTTAAGACCAACTACAATCTGACACCACCTTCCCCTTCCAGCCTTATCTCATATTATTCTCTTTTATGATTCTATCATCTAACCAAATTGGACTAGTCTCTGCCTAAGGAATACACCATATTCTTTCTTTTCTCAGTGCTTTTGCTCACTCTAACTTTATTCCTGGGATGTATCTCCTTCCTTACCTATTGAAGACCTTTAAAATTCAACTTAACTCCCATCTCCTTCAAGAAGCCTTCCATTAATCCATTCCGCCCTCCTCAGTAACAACTTTCTCCTAGTACCTCATGTAGTACTCTATCTTGAATCTTTCTAAAGAATTTTTTATCAGGAATTTATCAGGGAAAACTATATACTATAGTTAACTGTTTTCTGTGTATTATAATAGACTCTTAAGTTCTATGATGGGCAGAACTCTATCTTATGTAAACTTTGTATGAAAAACAGAAGATATATTTGGAGAACAGTGAGTAACAGTGAGTAAACAAATTTGACCTAGTTTACTGATTAGAGTAATAGGGATGTATATATTGATCTTTCCATTTAAAAACTAAATTCTTATTAAAGAGAACTACAAAAAGTGCCTATGCTCATCAACTGTGTAGACTTTTGAAAACCAAATGATATCTTCACCATTAATACCAATGGACTGACTAATCTTTATAAAATGAACACTTCATGATTTTAGGTGCATTTGGGTAAATGATGATTATTTCATCCTAATTATTACAAACTGTGTCAAATTCATAAAGAGACAAGGCTCATAAAGCACTTTTCTCATAACAAAGTGAATGAGAAAACTGAGTTTCAGAAGCATTATGTGGCTTTCCCACTAACCACATGACTAGTAAATTTCAGAGGCAGGGTTTGAGCCTTGGTTTCCTAATTCCAAGTGCTTTTTATTGTATCAGACTATCTCAATATGATTTTGTCCAATTTGTAGAGCTTTTATGTCTTAGGTGCTATAGTCCCTGGTTTCCAGAAAGGATACTACATACCCAAACAATATAGCATATTTAATACATACAGCAGATAATAAATGCATCCATATAGAAATAATGCAAACATATAACAAACACTTTCCTTTACAAACTTATTTTTAAGTATTTTATCTTTGCCCTTGTTTGAAATCTCTCTGGTGAATTCATGATTTAGGTTTCATTTTATTTTCCTTTCTTTTTTGGTTTTTCTATAGAAACTATTTTGGGAAGCCATCATGATTTCACTTGTGTTCCTTTTTATAATTTATATTACATTCATTCATTGACCATCTTGGTCATATTCAATTATTTATTTCCTTTCCAAAAAGCCATTTCCAACAAGAAAACTGAGTTTTCAAAGGAGGGATAAGTTTTAATCCTGACAGAGTCACATTTTCCCTTAGGTTTGCCATGCAAGACGTGGATTTTATAAAATATATGTAAAGGCACAATATGTATATACAATATGTCAATATGTAATATACCTATGTGAATATATATGTATGCATGCATACATAAACATGTGGCCCTTTGTTGCTAAAAAAATCAATTAAAAAATTCTGATACATGCATTCATTTTTCTGATTGAATCAAAAACCATACTGTGATTTCCCATGCTAATCCTTTTAGCCATGTCTACATGGGGCTATCAGTTCAACTGTTTCCACTTAATTGCCTGGCAGTCATTCTGCCAAATGAGTGGTTGGGGTGATTCTTTCACTAATTAACTAGTTCTTGGGGATTATGTGAGCACAGCCTTGGATATCAGGTAATTGGGATATTTTGCTTGAGATGATGACTTCAGTCACTTAGCAAGGAGAACTTACCGCATTCATGCCTTGTCCAAAAAAGGGCACAATTGCATGCGCTGCATCTCCCATGAGTACACAATGGGAACCAATGTGGAATTCAGAGCACTTGACAGCTATCATAGGCTGGGCTGGCAGCAAAAAATAATCTCGCTTCAGTGCTTCCCTTCCAAGGGGCAAAAATCACAAATACACAAATTAGCATGAAGCATCAGAGTTAACATCCTGGTGAGACTTGCTTCATTATATATATAAGCCTAATGATTTTGTCACATTAAAATGTACCTTGGCATGCTAATGAAGAAACAGGAAAGGCAAAGAATTAAAGTTCTGCATAGCTCTGGTATTCTGTGGCTTTGATTCTAATTACCTACAAGTATTTACCATGTCTGTTAGAATGCAAATATATTCAGGCTGAGGTTGAGCACCAAATTAAGTTTTAGCCATTTCCCTGTTATGCAATTTTCAAATTCATTAATATATTTTGAGAAGTTCAATCTAGACATTTCAACATTTCAATTTTGGTAATTCCATGAAAGAAGAGTGCTTTGATGTTTATAACACACTTTATAACTTTAAGGTTAACAAATAACATGCTTTTAAACAAGTCTCCCAGAGACAGTGCATATAGTACTATCCACATTTTATAATGAACCAATGAAGTTCAGAGCAATCAGATGATTTATTTAAAATCACCTTACTCAAATCCAGTCACCTTGATTGTATGTATTGTGATTTTATCATTACACCCCATATTTCTCAATGACATATTTATGATATGGTTAACAATTTCAAATACAATGCCCCAAATATCAGTAGCAATTTCGGACCCCTCCGGAATTTAGTATTCACTAAGCACTTACTATATGCCAATAGACAATAAGAAACAATTACTTCTAAATCCTCAATGTCAAGAGGTAATCAGTGTCTTAAATCTCAAAGATTACCTCAGGCTCAGAGGTCAAATTCTTTCTCTGTCTCTCTTCCTCTTTTTGTATTATACATAGAAGACACACACAACACAACACAACACACACACACACACACACACATCGATGAATGGAGCATAATTCCACATACTTGTTTCTTGGCTACATAAAAATGAGTTAATGGTAGAAAGGTCACTACACTTTGAATCTGGATCTACAGTAAATTTGGTACTTACAAGTAAATGAAAATCCTTTGATCTCCCTGGAACCAAAAAATTTCTTTCTTTATAAAATGAGAGTCCTGGATCAGAACATCTAAGATTCCTTCTAGCCCTTCTAAATGTAGGTCATTTGCAGTATCATGGAAGAAGCACTGAATTAAGAGTCAGAAGATCTAGATTCAAATTCCGATTCTGCTACTTACTACCTATGTGACTTCAGGGCAAGTCAGTTTACCTTTCTGGGGCTTGGTTTTCTCATAAAAATTGACAAGATGGAACTAGATAACTTCTTTGGATGTTTCCAATTTTAAATTGGTGATCCTAGGATCAGCATCATCATCATATTCCACCAAAAAAAAGTACATGCAAAAAAATCTTTCCTAGAGAATTTTTTGAGGGGAAGAATCTGGGGGTTATTCAGAATTCCTCATCAAAAAGAAACAATCTGCTCAGACATTCATTAATCTGCTCAGACATGCACTAATGAAGTTCAGATCCTGGTGATTGAATGATTGATCTAAACCAAAAGAGAAAAGGGTTAAAAGTTCCTTGCTTGATACAAATTCATGAACCAGAATGTACAATTGTGGAAAATGACACTTACTCTCCCATTAGGGGGATGGAATCTGGGAAGTATTTCTGAAAGAAATCCAGCACATCACTACCACTGGTGAGCTTTTCAAAATCTTCAAAAGGCATGAACAAAGTACAGGTAAAGGATTTGTTCTGTGAAAAGATGAAAGTACCTCACATATCAAAGGAATCAGGGATTTGGAAAATTTTAGTTATTGAAGAGATAGCACCAAGTCACAGTAATCTTGGCTAGTGTCAGAGAGGAATCCTAGATATATATAAAATGTCTCAACTCAAAACTGTGAAAGTTCAGTAGTTTTTTTCCCCAGACTATCCAGAATGTACTTGATTATCCAGAATGCTAAGTGAACTGAATTGAGCTTCCTCTCCTTTATTCTTTTTCCCTTTTCTTTCCTGGGTTTAATAACAAGATATCCTGGGAACATGTGTGTATATGTACATATATATGTATATATGTACATATATACATATATATATTCAATCAGATCTGACTCTTCATGACCCCACAGATCATACATGGTACACCAAGCCCTTCTATCATCCACTGTCTCTTGAAGTTTACATGGCTACAATAGCTGATTGCAGTAATCATTAAATCCAAGAATATAAAATCTGACTTTTTTCATTTCTTCTCCCACTATTTGCTAGGAATTGATGGGATGAATGGCTAATTTTTTTAATGTTAAGTTTCAAGCCAGTTTTTAAACTCTCTTCTTTCATCCTCATCAAAAAGCATCTGCCATCAGAGAAGTCAACCTCTGCATATCTGAGATTGTTGATATTTCTCTTAATTTTAGGCAAACTTAATTCTGCCTTTTGATTCATCCAGCCCAGCATTTTATATGATATACTCTGTATATAAGTTAAATCAATAATGTGACAATATATAGCCTTGCTGTATTCCTTGTCCATTCTTAAACCAGTTAATTGGTTTAAGTTTGGTTCTAACTATCGCTTCTTGACCACATAGAGGTTCCTCAGAAGACAAGCAAAAAAATTTGGTGCTATCATTTCTTCTAAGATTTGCCACATCTTATAATAATAATTATGATTATATTGATTATTATAAACATTATTATTATATTGATTTCACACAATTAAAAGCTTTAATGTAGTCAATGAAGCAAGAGTAGAAATTTTTCTGAAACTCCCTTGCTTCCTCCATAATCCAGCAGATGTTAGCAATCTGGTCCCTAGTTCTTCTACCTGTTTGAAAACCAGTCTGCTCTTCTGGTAATTTTCAATTCACATATTGCATAGCCTAGCTTGAAGAATCTTAAATATAACCTTGCTGGAATGTGATATGAGTTCAACTATTTTGTAATTTGAACATTCCTTGGCATTGTCCTTCTTTAGGATCAAGATTTAAACAGATTTTTTTTGTTGAATTTTCCAATTTTGCAGGCACATTAAGTACAGCTCTTTAACAGCATCATTTTTAAGAATTTTAAATAGCTTGGCTGGAATTCCCTCACCTTCACCAGCCTTATTAACAGAAATGCTTTCTGAGGCCCACTTGACTTCATTTTCTAGGATATCTGACTAGATCAGGAAACACACCATTCCAGTTATCAGTGATGTTAAGATCTTTCCTGTATGAGTCTTTTGTGTGTTCTTGCCCCTTCTTAATCTCTTCTGCATCTGTTAAGTGCCTACTATTTTCATCTTTTTTCTTGCCTATTGTTACATGAAACATTCCCTTGATGTCTCTAATATTCTTAAAGTGATGTCTTGTCTTTCCCATTCTGGTATTTTCTATCTATACATTGCCCATGTAAGAAAAGCTTCTCATCTTTCCTTGCTATTTTCTGGAAATCTTTATTCATTTGGGTATATTTTCCTTTCTCCTTTCCCTTTCCATTTCCTTCTTTTCTCAGCTAATTGTAAAGCCTCATAGAACAGTCATTTTGCTTTCTTGCTCTTCTTTTTCTTTGCAATGCTTTTTGTTGCTGTCTCCTGCACAACATTGCAAATATCTGTATGTAGTTCTTTGGGTATGCTATCTGCCAAATCTAATCCGTTAAATCTATTCATCACCTCCACTTAATATTCATTTTTTAAAATTTTATTTTATTTGCATAACATATGTGTGGGTAATTCTTCAACACTAACCCTTACATAGCTTTCTGTTACAAATTTTCCCCCCAACTCCCCACCCCTCCCCTAGATGGCAGGATATCCACTACATGTTAATTATGTTAAAATATTGGCAAATCGAATATATGTATACATATTTCCAAAACATCATTGTTGTGCAAGAAAAATCTTATCTACACAAAAGATATATCAGATAAAGGAAACACAATGTAAGCAAACATCAATCCAGGAGTATGAGAATGTTATGCTGTGGTCCACATTTCACATCCCTCTCTCTGGATGTATATGGCTTCTTCAGTGAACAATTGGAGGTGGTTTGAAACATTTCATTGTTGAAGAGAGCCATATCCATCAGAATTGATCGTCATATAATATTGTTGTTGCCGTGTATAATGATCTCCTGGTTCTCCTCATTTCACTCAGCATCAGTTCATGCAAGTCTCTCCAGGCCTCTCTGAAATCGTCCTGCTGGTCATTTCTTACAGAACAATAATATTCCATAATATTCATATACCATAAGTTATTCAGCCATTCTCCAATTGAAGGGCATCTGTTCAATTTCCAGTTTCTAGCCACTACAAAAAGGACTGCCACAAACATTCTTGCACATGTGGGGCCCTTTCCTTCCTTTATGATTTCTTTGGGATATAAGCCCAATAGAAATGCTGCTGGGTCAAAGGGTATGCACAGTTTGATAACTTTTTGAGCATAGCTCCAAATTTCTCTCCAGAATGGCTGTATGCATTCACAGCTCCACCAACAATGCATCAGTGTCCCAGCCTTCCCACATCCCCTCCAACATTCATCATTATCTTTTCCTGTCATTTTAGCCAATCTGACAGGTGTTCCACTTAATATTCATAAGGGATGTTATTTAGGTCATATCTATATAGTCTGATGGTTTTTCATGCTTTCTTCAATTTAGGTCTGAATTTTGCAATAAGTGTATGATCTGAGCCATAATCAGTTCCTTGTTGTGTTCTGACTAGATATAGACCTTTCCCACCATTGTTTACAAAGCATATAATCAATTTGATTTCTATATTGATTATCTGGTGATGTCCATAGGTATAATTGCCTTTTAGATTTTTGAAAAAGTCTTTGCTATGATCAGTGAGTTAGCTTCACAAAACTCTATTGGTGTCTGCCCTGCCTTATTCTGTAGTTCAAGGTCAAACTTGTCTGTTATTCCAATTATATTTTGATTTTCTACTTTACCATTCCAATCTTCTATGATGAATGTGACATCTTGTGTGTGTGTTTTATTTCTATATTCAAAGAATTTATCAACTTTGACCTCTTCAGCACTAGTGACTGGAAAATATATTTATATTACTATGATGCTGAATGGTTTGCCTTGGATGCAAATTGACTTCATCTGTTATTTTTGAAATTATATCCTACTACTGCTTTTCACATCCTTGTATTGACTATGGGGGCTATGCCATTTCTTCTAGGGGATTTTTGCCTATTGTAGTATATGTAATGATTTCCTGCATTAAATTTACTCATTCCTTTCCATTTAATTTCAATGACACCAAAAAAGTTGATGTTTAATCTTTCTGTCTCCTGTGTGACCACAGTTTATTTTGGTTCAAAGATCTTATATCCTATGTTCCTATGCATATTGATCTTTTTAGTATTGGACTTCCTTTTTGTCATCAATATACCCACAGCTGTACTTCCTTTCAGCTTTGGCCCAATCACTTCATTAATATTGGAACTACTTATAATTATCTTCCCAGTAGCATATTAGACACTTTCCAACCCAAGGGACCCATCTTCCAATATCTTTCATCATTTTAGTATTGTCCATGAGGTTTTCTTGGCAGAAAATTGGAGTGATTTGCCTTTTCCTTCTCCAGTGAATCAGCTTTTGTCAGAACCTTCCACTGTGATCTGTCCATCTTGAGTAACTCGTCAATGTATAGCTCATAGTTTCACTGAGCTACATGAGCCCCTCTGCCATGATAAAGCAGTCATCCAAGAGGGATCCAGAAAAATACTATTAAAAATCTTTCATATAAACTACTCCTGATTCTTTCAAGTTTATGCACACAGGAGCCATTTTTGGAAAATATTTCATGTATTAAATAAGTAAAGTTTTTTTTAATGAACATATACAGAATCAAGCAACAAGCACAAAGACTCAAATGAACAATATACACACAAATGTGATTATTGGTATAACATACTCTACCTGGTTAGGAAGTGCAATCATCATGAAAGTGTTTCTTGGCCAAATATGTAGATAATTAGGTTCCATGGCATACTGTAGGGGGAAAACCCACAGATGTTTACTAAAATATTAATGAAACACCTCTATTAATTTCATTCTCCATATGGTATAAATGTTTCCCTGATAATCTAATTTGTAGTGTCATTTATCAAACAAAATGACTGTCTGTCCACTGGGCCTATTAGAGAGATTTTTACAGTCTTAAATAGGAGCCAAAGTACATTGTCCTTGTGATACTGAAGTGAAATGTTGGCTTGGTATGTGTTTATTGATTGGTCTTGTCATTCTAATTGTATACTAAATTTATATGAACTCTTCTCACTTGTGTTTGTGTATGCCCCAGATTTATAAGGAGAAATGTTTCAAAGCTACTGTTTTTATTGCCATTTTAGCAACTGCTTTTGCTTTGAGCTAATCATGTCCATTGATTCACAGTTGATGGGAAGCACCAAAGGAGTTCATAATATAATTTATCTAACACATGGACATCCAGTCTCTCTTTGATAGATCAAGGCATGTATTAATGTTAAAAAGCTTCTGATTGGACAATAACACAGGAATATGATACTATTTTCCAAACTTCAGAATGCATAGATAATTTGTTTTGGCTTTAAATGTAACTATCTAAGGTTGTTGCTTGATACATAGTAACATCATTCCTTCAAGGCATAGTAGAAATATCAACAGATCTAGTCAAATGACTTGCGGTGAATCAGTTTCCTCCGCGAAGTCAGGACATTGGACTAGATGAACTTCAAAGTCCCATCTGGTTTTAAATCTGCAATTCTGTGAACTAACAAATGTCTGATTGGATGACAATTAAGAGATGATATTCCTGGTAAAATGCAAATGGTTTACTAAAGCTATTTGCCAGCCCTGACTTAAGAACCAACGTTACTGTTGTGTCTGTTGGCAATACATTTCATTATAACTTCCTGCTTTCATTTGTTTATAATAATATGAAATATTTACCCTATATGCTAAAAGATATTTCCTTAAGCCAAGAGGAAGAAGGGAAGAGAGCATCTTTGTGCTAAACACAAACTTGTTTTTTTTTAATTTTTTAAACCTAATGTTTAAATTAGTCAGGGTCATGATATTAAGGTCTTTGACCTGGCATTCTTTAAAAAAATGACCTGGCATTCTAAGCATATCTTTTAGTAAAGGTAACTTTTAAAAGATAAAGGAGAACTTTTAATGAGGGGAAAAATGGAGATTTCCTTACCTCCCCATTCTTAGGTGGAATAGTCAATTCCATGTACCCATGAGGAATATACTGTTGACTATAGTTGAAGCGAGGCCGCTTCATGAACTGTGCTCTGACTGTGGAATAGGCTCCATCACACCCTACAATAAGGTCATAAGTAACTTCTGTGGGCACCTCATTAGATCTGTGAAATCAAGGAAAGAGTTAATCTGTAAGTATAATGGTAACAAAAGAGACTCACACCATTTCAGTAGAACTGGGATTTGTCCTGTGGATTTAGCACAGGCACTCAGGAGGCTTTTTTGTATGAGCTACAGATTTTCAGCTCTTTATATTGTATATTATCTATAGTCAAAATAAAGAGAAGAATACTTGCCCTGACTTACTTCAAAGATTGTGAAGCAGCTAGATGGCACAGTACAAAAAATGTTAGACTTTGAGTAAGGCAGACAAGATCAAATCTTGCTTCAGATATTAGTTGTATAAACCTGAATATGTTACTTCTCTTTGCCTCAGTTTCCTCAACTCTAAAATCAGGATAATAATAGCACATTCCTGTTGCATTTGAGCCTGTTGTGAGGATCAAATTAGATTATATGGTACTATGTAAAGCACTTTGCAGATCTTGTTAAAAGTGACCCACGATAATACATTTTTGGTAGAACTGAATTAGTATAACTATTTTGGAAATCCATTTGGAAATATAACAATTAAGAGACTTTATAATCTAGTTGTGAAATGATAAGGACATGTATTAGGATAAAAGCAGTGAAAAAGGTAAGGTAGGGACAGAAATGGGAAATTTAAAAAAATAAGACAGGGTAGTATTTGTTAGCTAACTAGAGATAAGGAGAGAGGACTGAATAAAGGATGAGGCTACACTTAAAGGATAGGATGAGAAAGAGATGAAAACAGTGAAGGAAAGATACAGAATAGCTCAAGAAATAGAAAGTAAATAGACATTCTAGTAAAAAAAATAGTGTTGGACTTGGAGAAAAGACCTGATTGAGCTCAGATCCAGCCTGACTTCATTATGCTCCAGTTTCTTCACTGTAAAACATGGACAATAACATTTGTGGTACCTACTTAATAGATTTGTTTTTTGTTAAAATTAAATGAGATTATGTATAAAGCACTTCAGAAACCTTAAAGTGCTACATAAAGGACAGCTGTTATTATTGTTGTTATCAGAATATAAAAATTCCATGGCAGAGAGAAATAATATTTTAAGAAATACTGTCAAATGCTACAGAAAGGCCAAGGAAGGTGAAGACAAAGAAAAAGATCACCGCATTTGTCCAATCTCCTCATGTATTTTCCCCCAGTAGGTCTTTTTAAGAGTTAGTTCCTATCTTAGAGACTCTCAAGAGCAAGCTAAATCAATTAGATAATTAAGATTATATAAACATAATATTAAACATTAAGGCAGAAACTGAAAATTTCATCTGATTTAAAGGTACATTTGGAGCGCTCTTTGATTCTTTCAAACTCTAAAATTTTATCTTTTAAAAAAGGATCCACATTTTTCATGAATATTTCCTAAGATAATTATTTAAGCCTTTTTAAAGGGTAATTCTCCACCTCCCAATCCTTCCTCTCAAATCTTTAATGAGGATTTATGCTGTGGTTAATTACCCAACGAAAGTGATTACGCCTCCTTCAGGTTTACAATTTAACAACTTGTGGCCAAAGTGCACCTTTGCAGTTGGGTATTTTTCAACAGCTGGAGAACAAATAGAAAAACAACATGAGGAAGATGTAATTTAAATTCTTTTTTATAACAAATTCAAGAAAAATTGAGGTTCTCACTTATTGTTTTAATTTAGTATAATGATTTATTGACAACATTCAAATTCACTGGTTTAACATTACCTCCATTTTATGTCATTTCCCAATATTTGGTATTAAAACTTTAAATAAGGATAAATTTGTCTTCTTTCTGCTCCTTTTCCTAATCCCCTTTAATTCTCATGTACCTGAATGAATGGCACTTGGGGAAATAAGGATCAGTTACACCATGTTACAATATGTCAGTTGTGTAAGTACTTTTGAGTCAATGATAACTCAATTAGTCACACAATTATTTGTCCTTGTATCTGTTTTTAATAGCTCTACCACCAGGAAGGCTTTAAATTCAAGATAATATAACTTGATGTTTCAGTTGTCTCTGTATCAGGTAATCAGCATGTAGTAGAAAATCAACCAGTCATTAAGCATTTTTTAAACATTGACTATGTACCAGGCATTGTGCTAAGTGTTATAGGTACAAAGAATTAGGCAACCAAACCCCATTTAAAAAGTTGTTTGCTGTATCAGTCCCAAACATCATGCTAACACAACAATGCAAAATAATAATAAGTTTTAAGACAGACTTACCATTCAATAGGTCCTTATTTAGATGTTCTCTACTTATAGAAAGAATATACTGGAAAAATAGAATTTGAAAATTTCATTTAGGAAGGATGTACTACAGGACAATTGTTCTACTAGACAGGCAGTTCAATAATCAATAAGCATGGTATCATTTCTTTTTTAAAGTATTCAATCTAAATTTATTACTTTTTTTTCTTGAAGTAATTGGAGTTAAGTGCTTGCCCAGGGTCACACAGCTAGGAAGTATTAAGTGTCTGTGGTCACATTTGAACTCAGGTCCTCCTTACTTCAGGGCTGGTGCTCTATCCATTGCACCACCTAGCTGCCCCTAAATTTATTACTTTAAGATTTATGATTGGAAAAATCAAATCTTTCTCTTTTAGAATTTAGCAGTGTTTCTATACACAAAATAGGGCATGTAACTTAATCATAACAAAAAAACCAATCGTAAAGTGTTTTTTTTTACTTAGTACCTAATGCATTTCCTTGAACAAAATAGATTCACTTAATAAATGTTTATTGCATTGAACTGAATCAGATCATCCTATTCAGCTGCTTTGGAAGTCTCTTGAACTTCTACAAATCCCTATATAATTCTACAAAGGGAATAGGTTCTTGATCTGTAATTTCGCTGGTATGGAGAACTACCAGATAAGGAAACTCCTACTACTTATTCTAAACATACTGTTAGTATTAAAAAAAACCACTTTGGAACTCATCTTTGGCATTGCCTCCACATCCAGCAACAAAGACACCAACAAAAGAAAATCAGTCATTTTATTCTTTTAGACTTATATGCTGACTCTGACCCGAAACAGCAGTATCCAAGTTGATCACTGATCCAATAACACAGATTCATCTCTGAAGACCTTTTGACTATATTCAAAAGTGAAATCCACTTTCAAAGGACAACAATTTACAAGCATTAAATATCACAAAAAAATTCTCAAAGATGCTACTTTGGATGGATAACATTCACACACACACACACACACAAACATTTATTTAAAAGCAAAAAAAATTACATAAAGTTATTGTTATACACATACATTATAGCATCATTACAATACAATGGAGTAGGTAATATTCAGAATTCTATGTAATATTTCAAGGAATCCTAAAATCCCAACCCCATCCTGCCCTCCTGGATCTTTCTCATCTGTCTGAAAAAGAAATGTGTCTACAATCCTATGATTAGAGAATCATTCATTCAGCCATTCTTTTAGGTTGAGGTAAGTTTAATGCTAGATGGATAATGCTAGATAATGCTTATATGTTTGGCTTTTATTTCTCACTTTTTCCTTTTTGATCTGATTTTTCTTGTGCAGCATGATAAATGTAGAAATATATTTGGGGTTGAACATGTTTAACCTATATTGGATTACTTGTTGTCTAGGAGAGGGGGAAGGTGGAGAGGGAAGGAAAAAAATTTGAAATAAAAAGTTTTACAAGGGTGAATTGTCAAAACTCTTTGCATGTATTTTGAAAAATAAAAAGCTATTATTCTAAAATTAAAATAAAGAAATAATTTGGAAGCTATTTAAAAAAAAGATAGAAGAAACCTAAAATTTAATTGATTTGTCAATGGCTATACAACTAGCATGCATTAGAAGCAGGACAAGATCTCAGTTCAATCTGTTTCCAAGGCATCTACACTATTCACTATGTAATTCTCCTTTTTATATTGTCCTACAAAAACAAAATAATTGGAATTATTGGCATATATTCTGGTATTCACTTTTATAAAAATAAAAAGTAAAAAAAATTAGATTAGAATTCATGTCTTTTATTGTCCCTTTCTCTCCCCATCATCACTGAAATAGCTAGTTAAAAACCAGGACTCCAAAGGAATCAGAACTTTCATGTGAAATGGGTAAAAGGTACCCCTCATAAGAACAGGGATGTTCCTGGTTAGGGAATGAACTGTAGGAGGTCCAAGATAATTGGGGAACAACATGAGAGCCCTGAGTAGCTTGAGTAATGACAAAAGGCATAGAAAGAGAAAGTGGGAAGACGTGGAGAAAAATTTATACAGGTCACAGTTTTTTTTTTTGTTTGTTTTGTTTTGTTTTTGTTTTGTATGGTCTAGTACTGATAATTGCTTTGGGTTGGAAGAAGAAAATTGGAAATTTCAACAAAATTGATTTACATATATATATATATACATATATATATATACATAAAATGCCAAATTAAAGAAAATGTTGGTATCTAAGAGATACCCATATAGCTAATGAATAAATTCATGATGTATCATAAAGGAAAAATCTGAATTAAAACCTTACTCTTTAATCTGTTTGGTTCTTCTACATTAGAAATTTAAAAAAAAAGAGAGAAATATTTTATCTCACTAAAATTCATAAAAATCAAGACAATTTTTATAATCCTCCACATATTCTTGATGTCTGATATGCTGATTATTGATACTATAAATAATAAAAACAAGAATAATAGTACATTAGCTTGAAGATTTTTTAAAAGTACCTATGAGAAACAATATCTACAGGTGATTTATAGAATCACTTCAGAAGACAGGTTTAAGTCTGGCTCTTTCAAGTTATTTATAGTGGAGCAATTTCTAACATGATGCCAGATTCAGAAAGAAACAATGGGAAAAATGACCAGATTCCAAACAATCCTAGATTAAATAACAGAACGAAACTAACTATACATACAATACTTTCCAGAGCTCCCAATCTGTTTTTTTGGTTGTTTGTTTTTTTGGTTGTTGTTGTTGTTTTGTTTTTTTGCTGAGGCAATTGGGATTAAGTGACTTGCCCAGGATCACACAAGCTAGGAAGTGTTAAGTATCTGAAACCAAATTTGAACTCAGGTCCTCCTCACTTCAGGGCTGGTGCTCTATCCACTGCACCACCTAGTTCCCCCTAATGTGTTCAACTTCAGTGGCTAGGAAAATTCAGGACAAAAAATGCTAAATATCTGAATTTTTCACTTTTCTGGGGGTTTCATTATCATATGTACTCATAGATTTTAGAGTACCATGGTTGACTAAAAAATAAGGGAAAATAATATAACTCTGCCTAACAGAGTCAGAACCAGAGAAAAAGGAGGCTTGCTCAACTTTGGCTGTTTTCTTTAAGGGAAAAAAATTCAGAATGAAATTTAAAAAATAAAATGGATAATCAAACAGGAAAATGTCATTCAAAGTAAAAAAAAAAAGGAAGTGTGGCTATAATATAATGATACTGTGGTGTGTGTGTGGGTGTGTGTGTGTGTGTGTGTGTGTGTGTTTGAGACAGAGAAAAACAGAGAGTGACTTATTCTTAAAGCAATTTCAAAAAACATTTTGCACAATGACACTTTTTGGAATAATCATATATCCTCCCACAGTAAATACTTTGAAAAACAGCACTTATTGAAATCATAGTTCTGGCACTAGCTATATTTCTATGGATAAATTGTTTAATCTTTCTGAGCCTCATTTTTTTCATCTTTAAAGTGAGTATGATAAAAGTCATGTAGTGCTTACTTCATAAACTTGTTTAAGTATCTAAATTTTGGAATCCTTGAACTACTATGATCAACTATTATATCATTATCACTGTGCTATGGTTGTTCAGGTAAGTATCATATTTTGGCTAATACCAAGATAAGAAGAATAAAAACCAAAGTTAATAAGTTCTAGGTTTTAGACATGTCAGTCATGCAAAGAGGTATCTCAAACTTACCTGATTTTTGGTCCCATAAGGAATTGAAGATTTTTTTCCTGAAAGAGAATGAATCATTCTTGCTCTCATAGGAATGCCCTGGGATACAATCTACAAAATCAGAAATGACTATTAATATATTTTTCAAATCACAAAATTTGTCAAATAAACAGATTTAAAATCAGTTTTAAAATCTCTTTCAAAAAACTAAAGAATTTTTAGTACTGTAATAGTAGCTCATTAAATAAATGGGTGGGGAAACTTGGTCTCTCCTGAAAGAGATTGTATAAAAAATAGGAGCTATTTCAGAACCAGGAAGGGATTTTCAGGGTCTGGTAGCAAAGAGGAAGGAGTGAGAAATCAAGAAGATAGCCAGAAAGAACAGAGAATGTAGAGGTAACTAGTGAAAGGGGGAAGAGGAAGCAGAACTGCTACAAACAAGGGAGAGATTGAAAAGGACCATTGTCCCCACAGGCATCTAGGAATAGAAGAGTTGAGTTGTGGCTACCAGTTGTATCTATCTTTAAGCACATCGAGGAAGTTACAAGAAGTTCCAGCTTCCCTTCCTAGTGCCTGTCTATTAGCATATCCTGATGTTTCTTTACCCCATCATTTCTGGTAAATTTAATTTTGTTCAAATAGCAAAGAAGTCAGAGTTGACTAGAGATAAATATAAATGTAAATTAAGTCAGAGTCAAATATCTGCTTTAATGTTATTTTTCTAACTAGGAGTTTATAGTGACCAAGATTGTGGTTTTAGGGAACCAGGTGGGCCTGAGGCACAATTCTATTGCCCCTAGTCATAAAATCATTTTATTTTAGCAACAGGATCTTAAAAATAGTAGAACATTTGGTAAAAGTGAATTCATCAAGTTTCACTACTTGGGGATATTTTAGAGGAGATTCCTGTTTAGGTACAAACTAGAATAAATGGCTTTTGAGATCTTTTCTATTTGTGAAATTATGTTACTCTATGATTCTATCTTTGTATTACTGGGAGGTACTTGATATTGCCTCATGCTGATAAGTCATTGTGGTATAGAGGTGTTTTGAAACGTGAGGTCATTGAACATGAGCTTAGGTAAGTCCTAAAAAGCTTAAAAAGTTTTTAAATACAACTAAATAATTTAATTATATGTTTGACAACTAGTCAACTTTATTTGAAGAAGTATATCGCCAAAAGACCGCTCATTCACTTAATGACCACTGAGTAAAAGGTGAATGAAAAAAAGCATAGTTCCAGAATGGTTGGATTAGTTCACAACTCCACCGAGTTGATCATATTAATGTCCCTCTTTGCCCATATGTTCTCCAACATTTATCCTTATATTTTCCTGTCATCTTAGCCAATCTGATGGGTGTGAGTTGTTTTAATTTGCATTTCTCTAATCAACAGTGATTTAGAGCAATTTTTCCATATATAAGACACAATGCCAAGTGTTAGAGATACAAAGATAAAATTAAAGGTATTCTCTACCCTCAAGAAACTCATCTTCTACTGGGGCTATACAACATGTACACAGATAAGTACAAGATAATTTGAATCAGGAAGGAACATGAACAAACAGAATTAAAAAAAGAAAAAAAAAACTTGTCATGGGAAGTGGCACCTCAGTTGAGCCTATCAAGGAAGCTAAGGATTCTAAAAGTTAGAGATAAAAAAAAAAATAGAGAGAGCCCTTCATAGATAGGAAACAACTTAAACAAAGGCATAGATGCAGGAAGTAAGACAGTTTGGTAATCCAGAGCACAGAAAATAAAATAATGTTAAATATAATTGTTTAATTACGCTGGAGCCAGATGAAATCTTTTTTCATTAGCTACTCATGAAGACTGTACAAGGCTATTATCACCATAAGAAAAATATAAACCTATATAAATCAAATCACCATTATTTAAGGTGATTTGAAAGCAAAAAGTATTTGGCACTCAAGGGTAAAATACAGTTTTATAAACCATTATAAAATAAGATCCAGTGATATTGAAAGATAACCAGATGTTATATTCTAGTTTTTAGTTACTCTGAGGACCCATTATGAGTTCTTTGCCCACCAATATTGATGGCAACGTCCGTGGGACTTAGATGACCCATATCAAGAATTATAGCTAGGGCAGCTAGTTGGTGTAGTGGATAGAGCACCAGCCTGGGAGTCAGGAGTACCTAAGTTCAAATCTGGTCTCAGATACTTAACGCTTCCTGGCTGTGTGACCCTGGGGAAAATCACTTGACCCCAATTGCCTCAGCAAAAAAGAAAAAAAAAGAATTATAGCTTAAAAATTAATCATCTAGTGGCCTTACTGGTAGTGAACCTATTTGACTAGGCTTCCTTTAGACAACAGACATAATCTTCATCACTGGCTTATGCTAAAAACTGTTCCAGCTTTTCCCCAAGACATAACACACGCAAAGCATTTTGCAGTCCTCAAAAGTGCTGGATGCTAGTTAGTTACTATCACTAATAACTAACAATAATAATGATTAGTCAGCAGAAGCTAGCAAAATTTATACTCTCTGTCACAGGAGGATATAAGAATAAATCAAGAGTCATCTTTACGCCATGAGGAGGCAACAAAGGCGGATTTTAGTAGAGGATTGTATTCTACAAAGTCTTAGGGAAACAAATGAAGACAACCAACCTGGTCTTCTAGTCCAACCGCTTTAAGAGCCTGACGTCCTCTATGAGAAAGAGCCAAATTAATACTTCTTCCACGGGCAAATTTTGCAACTCGAATATCTAAGATGCAGGAAACAAATTCCAGGCTATGTAAATGATAAACATACAGCAAACTAAAATTGTTATTGGGGAAGCTTGCTAATTCATAATGAAATTCTTGAAATCAATAATTTCTCTAACAAGGCATTAGTATTGTTAATTATGTACAAACTTTTGAAATTTATTTAAAAGCCCATTAATAGTTCTTTTTTTTCCTCCTCACTCAGGAAGTCAAGAAAAATAGGCAAGGCCAAGAATTAAAATTGCAGTCATGAATTTTTTGCTTACCTTCCCTGGCTTCATAGACATCAACTTGGAAACCTCTCTTTGCAAAGAAGCAAGCATTTAATGCACCTACCTAAAAAGAAAGAGATTTTTTTTCCATATTTCTACAGACTTTTGACTTAAAAATTTTAAGTCATCAAAATTAAGTATATCACACCAACTGGCTTTCAATGTACAATCTGGCCTTTCCTTTCCAGCTATCTCATACTTTACTCCCCTTCATACAATGTACAAACTACTGACAGTGTCTTATTCCTTGCATATGGCATTTCTTCACCTGACTCAATGTCTTTTCTTTGGCTGTCCCTCCAGGTATAAGATGCTCTCCCTCCTTACCTCTTCCTGATTTTCTTCAAGACTCAGCTCAACTCCACCTTCTCTGCCTTTCCCAATCTTCTCCACTGCTTGCATTCAGAGGTTATCTTCCATTTACTTTGTATCTATCACAGCTATCAATATATTGTGTCCCCCATTAGAAAGTAAGTTTTTTGAAAGCTAGCACTGTGATTTTTCCTTTCTTTTTATCTTTAGTACAGTGTCTAGCACATAGGGAGCACCTAATAAATGCTTGTTGACTGATCTATTTTGCCAATCTACTTTATTCATCATACATGAAATATAGGAACCTACATGCAGATGAGAGTTTAAGCTTTACCTTCTTAGAGCTCTCTCACCTAACTTTCTCTATTGGCAATCTGAGTTTAACAAAAGCATTGACATAGTTAATTTAATGTAACATTTATAATTCAATACTGACAATATATGCAATGAGCCCACTCAGATTCTTTGGGGAGTTTAAAAATATTCATGAGACACAGAAAATTGATCATTCAACAAATATTTATGGTGTTTTATATGTGAGACATTGTGCTAGGTCCTATAAGGTATATAAAGGCATCAAATGTACACTCATTTTCCTAAAGCTTCAGACTATATAATATGCACTTGTTTGATCCAGTTGCTATATACTAATATGTAATGATTTAAGTCAATGGTGTAAAATTCAAATAGAAATGAGTCACATATTGAGTTGGTAAAGCACATGCTAACATTACCTATGCTCTACTATACTTTTATTTAGTTAGTTAAATATTTCTCAATTACATTATATATGTGTAATATTTGATCTTTCCCCAATTACATGTAGAAACAAATTTTAACTTTTTAAAAAGTTTTGAGTTCCAAATTCTATTCTTCCTTTCTTTCTCTCCTCCTCTCCTAAGAGAATAAGCAATCATATATAGATTATACATGCAAAATCTTTTAAACATTTCCATGTTAGTTATTTTGTGCAAGAAGATTCAAAAAGAAAGAAAGAAAAAAAGTGAAAAACAGAATGTTTCAGTCTATATTCAGACAACATAAGTTCTCTCTCTGGAGGCAGATAGCATTTTTTCATCATGAGTCCTTTGGGATTGTCTTAGATCATTGTATTGCTAAGAATAATTAAGTCATTCACAGTTCTTAATCACACAATATTGTTGTTACTCTGTACAATGTTCTCCTGGCTTTACTCACTTCGCTTTCATGTGAATCTATCCAGGCTTTTCTGAAATCATCCTGGTCATCATTTTTTATAATATAATAATAATCCATTATAATCATATACCACAACTTATTCAGCCATTCCCCAATTGATAGGAATTCCTTCTTTTTTCCAAATCTGCCACCACAAATAGAGCTGCTATAAACATTTTTGTACAAATAGGGTCTTTTCTTTAAAAAAAAAAATTTTCCTTGGGATATGGACCTAATAGAGGTATTGTTAGATCAAAGAGTACATAGCTTTATAGCCATTTGAGCATAGTTTCAGAATGGTGGGATCAATTCACAACTTTACTAATAATTTATTAATGTCCCTCTCTTTCCATATCCACTCCAACATTTATCCTTATATTTTTCTGTCATTTTAGCCAAGCTGAGGATTGTGTTATTTTAATTTGCATTTCTCTAATCAGTAGTGATTTAGAACAATTTTTTCCATATGAATATAGATAGCTTTTTAAAAATCCTTTTAAAAATTTTTCCAATTCTTTTTGGGCCTGAGACCAATTTACATTTTTCTTTGAGGCTTCACATGTAACCATTCTGTGCTGTTTTTCTCTCCTAAGTTTGTTTCTAAATATCATATAGGATGCCTTGATCTTCCCTGTCACCATAGTAAGCTTCTATAGTCAAGTTCTATTTTGTTGTTTTTTCCTTATTTTTTTTTGCCAATTGTACTTTTACATGAGAATTGGGCTCTTCTGCAGAGTCCCAAGATTCTTGGGGCCCTCCTGCTGCCTTTCACTGGACCTCAGGGACTAGCTGCTAACTTTAACTGGTGGGGCAGGGAGAGGAGCAATTCTTTATTGACTTGTTGTGGGGGCAGGGCTCTCTGTTGATCTGCCTTGGGGATAGGATCTTGTTGCTGGCCTGTTTCAGGGATAGAGCTTGGCTGCTGATTTGCTATGGAAGTGGGGCTTCTCTGTCAGCAAGTCCTAGGAGTAAGGTCTTGCTTTTGACTAGTACTGGGGACAGAGTTTTGATGCTGGCTGGCTCTGGGGGATAGAGCCTAGCTATTAGTCAGCAACAGGGTGGTGCCTTCCTGTGCTGTTGGCCTGGAACTGCTGGTTAGCATGAAGGTGGGGTCTTATTTATACACTGCCCTGGAGCTTGAAGCCTTACTACCGGCCACCTGATGTGCAGCTGGCTGCTGTTGATCCTTTACCATACTCTCACCCCCACCCCAATGAGTCTTTTCTGCTATGGAGATAAATTGCTTCACCCTGCTCCTAAATTAGTTTTGAGGCATTTTTAAAAATTCAATCAATTGCATGTAAAGATAGTTTTCAACATTCATTTTTGTAAGAATCTGAGTTCCAAATTATCTTTTCTCCCTCCCTTCCTTACCTCACCCCTCCCCAAGAGAGCAAGCTATCTGAAATAGGTTATGTATATACAATATTTTTAAACATATTTCCATATTTGTCATATTGTGAAAGATGAATCAAAACAAAAGGGAAAATCCATGAAAAAGCAAAAGCAAACAAAAAATGTGAAATAGTATGTTTTAATCTATATTCAGTCTCCTTATTCTCTCTCTGGATGAGGATATTATTTTCCATCCCAAGTCTATTGTAATTGTCTTGAATCCCTTGCTGAAAAGATATGTCTATTATAGTTCATCATCACTTACTGAAAAGATTTGTCTATCATAGTTCATCATCACATAGTCTTGCTGTGTATAATATTCTCCTAGTTCTGCTCACTTAGCGTTAGTTCATGTAAGTCTTTCCATGCTTTCCTGAAATCAGTCTACTTATCATATCTTATATAACAATATGGTCTATTACATTCATATACCATAACTTATTCAGCCATACTCTAATTGATAGGCATCTATTCAATTTCCAATTCCTTACCACCACAAAAAGAGCTGTTACAAACATTTTTTCATATGTAGGTCCTTATCCCCTTTTTTGTCATCTCTTTGGAATACAGATTCAATTGTGATACTGCTGGATCAAAGAGTATGTACAGGTATATAGTGCTTTGTGCATAGTTCCACACTGCTCTACAAAATTGCTGGATCAGTTGATAACTTCACCAACAATGAATTGGTGTTCCAGTTTTCCCATATCCCCTCCAACATTGATCATCATCTTTTTCTGTCATCTTAGCCAATCTGATAGATGTGAGGTGGTACCTTAGAGTTGTTTTAATTTGCATTTCTTTAATCAATAGTGATTTAGAACATTTTTATATGACTATAGATGGCTTTAATTTCACACAACAGTCAATGATGGCAGTAATTTAGTGTTTGATAAACCCAAAGACCCCAGCTTCTGAGATAAGAACTTAGTGTTGTCAAAAATTGGGAAAAGTGGAAATTCAATATGGCAAAAACTAGGCACTGACCCATATCTAACATCCTATACTAAGATAAGGTCTAAATGGGTTCATGATTTAGACATAACGAGTAATGTTATAAGCAAATTATAAGAAAAAAGAATAGTCTATTTCTCAGATTTGTAGAGAAGGAAAAAAAATTGTGGCCAAAGAAGAATTAGAGTACATTATGGGATGCAAAATGGATAATTCTGATTGTATTAAGTTAAAAACTTTTTGTACAAACAAAACCAATGCAGACAAGATTAAAAGGGAAGAAATAAACTCGGAAAATATTTTACATCCAAGGGTTCTGATAAAGGTCTCGTCTCTAAAATATATAGAGAATTGACTAAAATTTATAAGAATTCAAGCCATTCTTCTTTTGATAAATGGTCAAAGGATATGAATAGACAATTTTCAGATGAAATTGAAACTATTTCTAGTCATATGAAAAGGTGTTCCAAATCACTATTGACCAGAGAAATGCAAATTAAGACAACTCTGAGGAACCACTATACACATCTCAGATTGGCTAAGATGACAGGAAAAGATAATGATGAATGTTGGAGGGGATGTGCGAAAATCGGGATACTAACAGATTGTTGGTGGAGTTGTGAATTGATTCAATCACTCTGTAGAGCAATTTGTAACTATGCCCAAAGAGGTATCAAACTGTGCATACCCTTTGATCCAGTAGTGTCACTATTGGGCCTATATCCCAGAGAGATTATAAAAAAGGAAAAAGGACCCATATGTGCAAAAATGTTTGTAGTAGTCCTTTTTGTAGTGGGAAGAAACTGGAAAGTGAGTGGCTGCCTATCAGCTGGAGAATGGCTGAATAAATTATGGTATATGAATGTTATGGAATATTATTATTCTATAAGAAATGATCAGCAGGATGATTTCAGAGAGGCCTGGAGAAACATGAACTGATGCTAAGTGAGGTGAATAGAACAAGGAAAACATTGTACACAACAACAGCAAGTTTATATGATAATCAATTCTGATGGACATGGCTCTTTTCAACAGGGAGGTGATTCAGGCCAGTTCCAATGATCTTATGATGGAGAGAGCCATTTGCATCCAGATAAAGAACTGTAGGGACTGATTATGGATCACAACATAGTGTTTTCACCTTTTTTATTGTTGTTTGCTTGTACTTTGTTTTCTTTCTCATTTTTTTCCCTTTTTGATCTGATTTTTCTTTTGCACCATGATAATTATGGAAATATGTATAGAAGAATTGTACATGTTTAATATATTGGATTACTTGCCATCTAGAAGAGATGGTGGGAGGAAGGAAGGGAGAAAAAATCTGGAAGGTTTTGCAAAGGTAAATGTTGAAAATTACCTACATATATGCTTTGAGAATAAGCAGTTTTAATAAAAAATTTTTTAAATTGTTTGTTCATATCCTTTCATCAATTGGGGGATGATTTGTATTCTTATAAATTTGGCTCCATTTTCTATATATTTTAGAAATGAGGCCTTTATCAGAAACAATGGCTGTAAATTTTCTTCCTAGCTTTCTGCTTCCTTTCTAATCTTGACTGCATTGATTTTGTTTGTGCAAAACCTGTAATGTCATCAAAATTATCCATTTTGCATTTTATAATGTTCTCTCATTCTTCTTTGGCCATAAATACCTTCCTTCTCCAAAGAATTACTCTCTGAGACATTGTTCAAGATTGAAGGGAAATTTGGGAGGGTTGCTCCAGGGAGTTCCTTCTTCCCTCTGCTATCTTGGCACTGGAAGTCATTCAAATTATCTTTCAATCCGATTCAAGATGGCCTCGAGAGTGTTGCCAATTCACCAAAGCATTATAGAAACATGTCATTATTATTAGTTTAGTTGACAGAAAAATAGGTGTGTTGTAAGAAAAATGGTTGTGAATTTTAATTTTTAAAAGGAAATAATTTTAAAGGAATGAAGAAATATTTTAAAGGAATTATATAGTGAATGCTTTTGCAAAGCAAACAATTATTCAATAATGTTGGTTTTTGTAAACTTTAATTTTTACAGGTACTTCTCTAGACACAACCACATGACTTAGGAGCTTCTATATACAAACAAATACCCTAGCTGAAAGCTATGTGGCTTCTCTCTTGTCCCATTTTAAGGTTACTTTGTTTATCCTTGCCAAGATGTCATAATATTAGATCATATTTACATAATTATTATTTACAAATGCTTTCTTCATAACAACTTTGTAAGTCAGAGAATGCAATGGCTATCCTCCTTTTATAAGTGGGGAATGAGTCTCTGACCTCCATCAGATCTAGAATTGAAATTAAGATTTTCTAACATCAAATCCAATATTTGTTTTGGGTTTTCAGTTGCTTCATCCTATCTTTCTCTAAGATAAGCAAACACTATTTTGTGCTTTGCCTATTGGATTTATCTGATTCAAAGTCCTCTTGTTCTTCCCTTTTCCCCCATTTCTTCTTCTTCTTTGGGGGATGGGGTGAGAGTAGGGATCATGCCTTTACAGAAATAAGGAAAACTGAAAAAACTTGGAGTTTGTCCAGTGGTAGAAGGGGAAAGATAATGAGTTCAGTTTTGGAGATTTTTGAGATGCCTAGGAAAATCAGTTTGAAATCTCCAATAGGCAGTGAGGGTCTGGAGCTCAGAGGACAAGATGGGGTTGGATATTTAGACCCACAAGTTACCTGCAGAAAGATGATAGCAAATTGGAGCTGTTAAGTGAGTAGAGCATAGGAAACAGGGCAATGAAAGAACTTATAGGAGTGATCACTAAACCACTATAATGATATTTGATGATCAATGAACAGTAAGAGTTGTACTGCCAGAATGGAAGCAAATATTTTCAAAAAGAGGAATTTCACAACAACCCTGTGAGATAAGTCATGTAAACATTACTATCTACATATTATATATTATATATTATGTAGATATAATATATGTATAATAATATACATATATTATATATGAGAAATGTGACACAGTTAAATGACTTAATAAGATTCAAATCCATATCCTCTGACTGAAAGTCCAGTGTTCTTTCCATTAGATATTTAAGAGAGACAGGGGATTGAGTGCTAGACTTGAAGTTAAGTAATCCTGGGTTCAAATCTGGCCTCAGATGTTTATGAACTTTGTAAACTTGAGCAAGTCATTTCTGTAAGCCTCAATTTCCTCAACTGTAAAATGGATATAATAACAGCTATCTTCCAGGGTTGTTGAGACAATCAAATGAGCTGATATTTGTTAAGTTCTTATGCACAGTGTCTAGCACATGGAAAGAGTTTAATAGATGTAAGTTTGCTTCTTTTCATTAAATTATACTTCCTCTTTGTAGGTTCTCTAGGAACAATTTATGTCAGGTTAACTCATTTTCCTTTTTAACAGGTAATTGGTTTTCAAGATAAGGAAATTCTATGGAAAGGATAGATAGAATTATTGAATTATAAAATTTGAGAGTCGGAAGGGATATTATTGTCAAATAAAATAGTACAACAAATATTTTTTTTTGCTTTTTTGCTGAGGCAATTGGGGTTGTGACTTGCCCAGGATCACACAGCTAGGAAGTGTCTGAGACCAGATTTGAACTCAGGTCTTCCTGACTTCAGGGCTGGTGCTCTAACCACTGCGCCACCTAGCTGCCCCAGTACAACAAATATTTGAAAAGAATCACCACTTGACAAGTGATTGTTCTACCTCTGTTCATATTCCAAGGACAGGGAAATTCCTACCTCTTAAGGCAGGCTATTCTTTTTGTGTAGCTTAAATTGTTAGAAAAGTTCTGAGAAAACTCTAAATTTATATTAAGTGCAGCTTCTACCCTTTGTTCCTGTTTCTGAACCCTGAGCTCAAATTAGTCTAATTCTGGCTTCAGATACTTGAAAAATGATGTAATGTTTCCTGTGCATCTTTCATTCTCCAGGTGAAATATTCCCATATCCTTCAACTGTTCCTCATACAACATGGAGTTGTGGTCAGGCTTTCATCATCCTGTTTACTTACCTTGGGACATTCTCAGGTCTATCAATAACCTTCTTAGGATATCTTTTATTTTATCTGTCCCCTCCCCAAATGTACAAAACACAAATAACTCATAAAAGTTTATTTTAAAAAGTCTCATAGAATTGGGGAAGGGGAAAGTGGTCTCAGGAGCCATGTAGTCCAAGCTATATGTAACAGAATCCTTAATTTAAAAAAAGAATTTGAAAAAATCATATTGCTTTAGGTCATAGATTTTGACTTTTTTGGTCTTAGAGGTCAACTTGCAAGATGGGAAAATGTGGGCAAAGTTAAAGCATAACTCATCAGATCCTAGAATTTAGAGTTGTGAGGACCTTTAAAGCTCACCCAGTCCAAAACTTGTACTTTACAGATGAGAAAAATGAGATCCAGAGATGTTGCATTATTTATTCAAGGATGTGCACAGTTAGTAAAAGCCCAGATTCAAAACATTCTTAATAGATTAAATGACCAAATCCAGAGACTAATGGATTGTTGTTGGTCAAAGCTCTGTTTTTAATTGGATTCTGTTTGATATTTTTCATCAATGACATATGATTACATGCAAGGCATTGTTTCTTATTTATAGCCGAAAAAAAGATATTTTATTTGTTTGCTAACAAGATTTATATTGTATAAATATATCAAAATGCTAGAGTGATTAAACTAGATCAAATTGTAAATAAAGTAGATGGAGCAGTGGCTAGAGTGCCAGGGTTGGAATCAGAAAGACTCATTTTCCCAAGTTCAAATTTGGTCTCAAATACATACTAGTTGTGTGACCCTGGGCAAGTCATTAACCCTATTTGCCTCAATTTCCTTATTTGTAAAATGAGCTGGAGAAGGAAGTACCAACCCTGCAGTAACTTTGTCAAGAAAACCCCAAATGGAAATCCATGAACCAAACAACTGAACGACAAGAAAAGATAAATAAGAACCAAACTATGGAGGTCCTTAGATGACAAGCTGAAGAGTTTATATTTCCCAGAGGAACATTGGAAGACACTGAAAATTTCTGAGCAGAAAGGGAGAGAATAAGCATTTATATGAGTGCCTACTATGTGCCAGACACTAAGTTCTTTACAGATATTATCTTATTTGATCCTCACAACAGCCTTGCAATGTAGATGCTGTTATTATCCTCATTTTACAGTTGAGGAAATTAAGTTTAATTGAGTTGGGGTTACACAGCAAATCTCTGAGGCTGCATTTGAACTCACATCTTCCTGATTCCAGTTTCAGTGCTCTATCTACTGTACTACCGCGCTGCCTAGCTACAACAGGGCAATGGCAAGGTCAGCCCAAACTCTTTATGAGTTAACCTGAAAACTTAATGTGGTCTGATACTACATTAATAAAAACATAATGAGATATATTATGCAATCAGTATGCAATATAGAATTTACCCTAGAGATCTCCATAATAGATTAACACAGTTCATAAGGACTTGTGAAGAAGTGAAAATTAATGTCTTGCTGTATAGTAGAGGTTTTAATCTGTTATTTTACACATTGCAATATGCCTACTCATTTAATGAATTTGAAGATTGTCTAGCACATGGACAGAGCAGATGAAGGCTGTTGCAAAGTCTGAATCATGGCAGTGAACAAATACTGTCAAAACTATGGCATAAACTTTTTGCTCCTTTCCTGAGCCACTTTGAAATTTCCTTTGTCCCTGATATTGACCACATGTATTGACTTGAGATTAGCAGACTTCATAATCTTTCTGTAATGACCCTTGATTGTTTATGACACCTTTGCATCATGGAGTTGACAGGGATTTCAAAGGTCATCTGGGTCACTGTCCCTGAGATTGTGTGTTAACTCTAGTTTATCTTTATTGTCCCTCCTTGCTAATGGTAAGCACCCACTCTAACCACTGACAACTTCTGTGGACTTTGGTGTTTTACCAGTAGTTCTTCAGGATTTGATAATTAAAGAGATTCTAATCCATAGAAAAAAGTGTAACTTTTTAAAAAGTATTCAACATCACGATTTTATATTAACCAGACAGTATTTAATGATAAAAGATGAGGAAGCTGGGTAGGTGCTACAGTGAATAGAGTATTAGACCCAGAGTCAGGGAAACCTGAGTTCAAATCTAGTCTCAGATATTTGACTCCATGTGTGATGCTAGGCAAGTTCCTTAATTTGTCTGCCTCAGTTTCCCCAATTGTAAAAAGGATAAAACAATAGTATCTACTTCATAGGTTGTTGTGAGACTCAAATCAGATATTATTATAATATCAGGTGCTTAGTTTAGTGCCTAGCACAAAGTTGGTGCTTAATAAACACTTGTTTCATTACCCTAACTCCTTCTAAGTGAGCTTTCCAGGCCCCTATTACATGTATGTTACCCATTTCACTAAATTTCTAATCCGTATTAACTTACTGTATCAGAGCCAGTGTAGCCCAGTGGAAAGGGAGCTAATGCCAAAGCTAAGACTAGAGTTCAAGTTCTGCCTTTAACAAATACTGGGTTGTTCGATTCTGTTCAAATCATTTAACCTCTCAATGCTATAGGTAACTTTTTACAATTATAAATTGCAGTGGAGGTGATAGCTTAACTTTAGTGAAAATTCCTCCCCACCCCTAAAAAATTCCATATGTAAATAAAATCAAGGGGTCTAGTCCATATCCACATAACACTGGAATTTTTATGTCTAATTTTGAATTTATAAATGTACAGGGTTTTTTTCTGTTATAAATAGCTTTTGAAAAATGGCTAAATACAGACTCCAAGTTGCTTGATTTGTCACTGAAAACAAGGGAGGTAACAGTCTCTCTGTAGTCTACTTTGGCCTAAATATTTTGTTCAATGCTTGCTTTTACATATTAGGGAGGACATTTAAACATTAGAAGAGGATAACCAGGATCATAAATGGACTTAAAGCAACATTCTATGGGGAAAAATAAGAAAAAAAATAGAAATATCTGGCTTAGAGAAGAGAAGATTTAGAGATGCCATGATTATAATTTGCAAACATTTGGAGAATGTTCACATAGAAAGATTAGATTGACACTTCTTGGTCCCAGAAGGCAGAGCTAGTAATAAGTAATAAGAAAACAATAGAGGCAAGAATTTTAAAACAAAAATGGAGTGAGTAGCTTTAAGAGGGAATGGGTTCTCTATCACTTGAGGTATTTGAGCAGAGGCTATAATTGTGGGTATTGTTGAAAACGAGTAGGAATTAGCTTTGATGATGTCAAGGATCTCGTCAACTCTAAGATTTTTCTGATTCTATGTATGGGATTGCTAGTTTGTAGAGTAAAAGAAAGTTGATCACCAAGATCAAAAAAGATAATAAGTTCCAAGTAGGGGCAAGGAATAGAATGATGTAAAGTCTAAGCAGTCAGCAACTAGTGGAAGTGCAGCAGGGGAAGTATTGGGGGAATTTAGCAGCATGTATCAGGGACACAGTCATAGTCATGACAACATGAGTCATAAGGATAGGAAATCCAGACTGGGGAGGGTTTGTGTCCAATGTGTAACTAAATGGACTTTCAACCAAGTCTGGGGAATTTTGCATGCAGCTGCACATGTAGGAGAAGTAACTCTGGACTGGCAGAAAGAATACCAAGTATATATGGAATGGGAATGAGACCTTTGAGGAGAAATGTGTAATTGTAAAAATCTCTTCAAGGATAGACACATTTGGACAGAGGAGAGGAGAGGGGAAGATTTTGGAAACTGAAGACATGTAGGGGAAGCGGACTCCTCAGTATATCCTGATATCCATCCCTTGAGTTTAGGGAGAGAGAACTTTTCCTTGGGTAAGTATAGGCCCCATCTCTTGACTGGAGATAAGATCTTGTGTCACTCCCATAATAAGAACTTGTTCACTGATCTGTTTTCTAGTATATTTTTGTCTTTATAATTTCTCCAATTTTTTTTTGCTTCTTATTTGAATAAATCAGTTTACTCTATTCAACATTTGTACAAGGTGCTGTGGATGTAACTTAGAATTTGGTGGAAAGAAGCTAAATTGATGAGTATAAGATAAGGGTACCCTTCCCTTTAAGAGTGACAATAAGAAGTGACTTTTGTTCTGAGCCTATTGTACTCCTAGACTAGAAATGTCTGAGATAAGCAGACAGATACAAAGCTAGTCCCTCTTCTTGGAGATAGTTGAGAAAAGTGCCATAACTCTTCTCCTGTTCTTCCTGAATGTAGAAATTACTTTCCCAGAGAGGGGCGGGTCACATTCATGTCTATCTATCTATCCATGTCACCTATAAGCCACATCTAGACAGTTAAACAATTTAAATGTACACAGCTCTCTTACATGGATATTTTCATAACTTATAAGTACCCATTGGGGTTCAAAGCAAGAACCAGGGAACCAAAGTCAGAAAAGAATAAGCAGAAAATCTAGCATAATGCTTAGCCTAAAAATTTTCTAATCATTTCCTCTTTTCACTTTCTATAAAAAAACATTACCTTACCACTAATTTCAATTTAGTTTATGAAATAGCTTTTATGAAAAAAGCCACCCTATGTGATTAACCCACAAGACTTTTGCTAAAGACACAGCTGGCTTCTAAAGGAAAAAAAACAAGGGAGGAGAAAGTAAACTGAAGGAAAGAAATGGTTAGGTTAATATTGTTCCTACTTCAAAAACTTACTATGTGTTAATCAGCAAAGCCCTTAACTTGCCAGAGACACATAATTTCAGAAATCTAAAAGATATGATTCTCCTAATTCTCCTGCTCTTTCAAGCATGTAACTTTCAAGTTTTTAAAAAGCAGGCAGTCAGGGTAAATTCCTAAGGTATCAGATGACTAGGATAAATTTCTAGGCTGGAGTTCTTTTTTCTGTCCTAGATTCCTTTGGTAGTTTAATAGTACCAAATACTATTTTTTCTTGGCTACCCTCATCATTGAAAGAAATACTAAGATAATGTTAGACATTGGTGAGAATAAAAATGTAATTTTTCTTATCTTAATTTATGGACTCTTCAGTTTTTATTTTTCCTCAGTTAAGACTGCAAAGTTAAACTCCTGGGGTTAGATCCTAAGTTAAGAATTGGAGATGTAGTAAACTATGTTTTTCCTCTTACTTAACCTGGACAAACAAAATACAGGATAATGTCCTGGCTAATAGAGAGTTAGATCAGTAAAGTACTAGTTTCATGGAACATTGTGGGGCTACCACTGATAATTTCACTCTGTCCAGAAGAGTGTTACTTGGCCTTAAAATGTCATCTTCCACATCTAAATAAGAAGAGAAATACCTAATTTCATGGTGAGGTCTAATGCTATCCTTATAGATTTTGTTTTCCACAAAACAATGTTTTTTTTTCTTAAAACAATGTTAATTTCTTTTCAGTTTTTTATGATCATCAGAGTTAATGATACTAACCATCCCACAAGCTATCACTTCCATAAAGCCTCCCCATTTTCTTTGAGCCAGGAATTATCCCTCTCCAGTCTTAACATTTGTTAAGACACCAACAATGTGCCTGGCCTGGTAATAAGCATTGGGAATGCAAAGTAAGGCAAAAAGCAATCTATGCTTTCAAGATACTTACAGACTAATGGAGGTCTAATAGACTCTAATGGACAACATGTACTATATAGAACTACATAGAAACAATATAGATACAGAATAAGTTGGAGATAATTAAGAAAGGCTTTAACATTAAAGGGACTTCCTGCATAAAACAGGACTTTAGCTGGTGCTTAAAGGAAGCCAGGGAAGCTAGGACTTGGAGATAAGGAGGGAATGAGTTTCGGGGATCAGAGGAGGTAAGTGAAATGGCCTAGAGTTGAGAAATAGTCTCTTGTGCAAAGGACAGCCACCACTGGATTGCTGGGTATAGTGGAAGGTGGGGAAGGGGGAGTGTAAAGTGCAATTAGACTGGCAAGGTGAAAGGGTACAGGTTATGGAGGACTTTAAAAGCCAAACAGAGGATTTTATATTCCATTCTGAAGTCAATAGGGAGCCACTTGAGTTGATTGAATGGGGTTGAGAGAAGACGGGTCAAGATCAGACTTGTGTTTTAGGAAGATTCCTTGGACAGCTCAGAGGAAGCTGGACTGAAGTGGGGAAAGTCTTAAGAGAGGGAAACCAATCAGTATTGTAGTAACCAAATAAGACAGAGCAATCCATGAGTGATTTATAAACTGTGAAAAGGTAAAGATGTGTTTTGTCTTTTGCTATGTATTCCCAAGGGTCTCCCAGTAAATAGTTCTATGTTGTTATAACTTCAATAGTTTGTAATTATAACACTATAATATTTCTTTCACCTATAATTCATTCATTCATTCAATAAATACTTAATGACTCAATGGATAGAATGCTGGGCCTGAGGTCTAGAAGACCCAAGTTAAATCTAAGTTAAAGTCTGCCCTTAGAGTCTTACTCTGTGACCCTGGGCAAGTCACTTAACAATTATCTGCTTAATCCACTGGATAAGGAAATAGCAAATCACTTCAATATCTTTGCTAAGAAAACCAACCCCATAACTGAGTCACACAGATTTGGGCATGACTGAATAACAACAATAATATATAAAGGCTTGAGTTCAGAGATGGGGTATGGGTTGGGGGGGACAGCAAATACAAAATTTAAATAAAACACAATTATCATTATTTAGTAGGAGTACAAGACACAAACTCTGATAACTATAATTCTATAATCCTCAAACTTTGAAAAATGCACTAGATGAAAGACAAGGTCCTCTATGAAGTCCCAGAAAAGAGATCATTGTTGAAAGATCAAGTTTTCCTATGGTATTGTCTCATTCATTTAAAAGACATTTAGTAAGTAATTACTATAAACAAGGCACAATGATAGGAACTCATATTAATATTAAAAAGCAAAGTTCCAGTGAACTTGTTAAATGAATAAACTTATTTCACAGAGGCTTATTGCAAATTATAATAATTTTTAAAAACTTTTAAAATTCCCCTCCCAAGTTTGACTTCTACTGAGTATTTTAAGTTGAATGAGTCAGTTTATTAATTTAGAAGATATAAGATGTGTCCCTATACATAAGAAGTTCAGGTGTTTGGAATGAATATGCCTATCAGTTTTGCCTAACAATAATCTAATTTTATTTAAAAAATAACAAAGTTGTAGTTTGATTGAGGTTGGTCAATCTGATAAATTTTGCAGATACCATTTTAGTGTTATTTTTAGTTTTAAATGGAATAGTTTGTATATCATACATGCAAAGACCCTAGTTCATATGAAAATAAAATTTAATGCAAAAAATAGATATTCTGTAGTATTAATTCTCCAAAACAAAAGTAAACAGCCTAAATTCTGATGGCATTCTAAACCAAAATGTCAAAGAAGAGAGAAAAAAAGAGATCATCTTTAAATTAAAGTATTATACGATAATGCCTTATTTCTCAGGTCAAAAACAAAATTAGGACCACTTTAACCTATAAAATGAAATCATCTTAACAGAAAAATACTAGTTTCTACAAGTGTCCAATAATAATGAAGATGATAATAAAAAGGCATAAAAAGTAATACATACAAATAAATCTAAAATCTTACCAATCCACCACCAATGACAGCTACTTTTTTCTTTTTTCTGTCAGCTGAATCCATAATCACAGAAGTATTTTTCACGCGGTAGTTCTTGAATCTCTCTTTCATTCAACAGAGAGTTTGTTTTTCCTACTCACTTGTTTCCTCAGACTTTATATTACTGAGAGCCTTGAAGCATTTACCAGCAGTTCTAAACTCAAGGTAAATTGGCTTCTTGTCAGGCATTAATGTCCCTTGAACTAATCCGATTGTGTTTAACTCTATCATTTCCCCATCCAAAATCACTCTAGCTCAGGAAACAAGGAAATGCCTTACTAACTCAACTAACCAAAACTCAAAATTTTTAGACTTATGTAAAAGTTGACTTCCTATACAGATCTATAATGTACATACTTTCAACACAGAACCAAATATAGAGGTTTTTCTAAAAGGAAATTGTCTTAGTTTCAGTTTTATTCATGATTAGTCATTCTAACATACTGAGGAACTTTCAAATGAGGTTTAACATATAAAAGTCTAAACAGTGAATCAATTTTCTTCCACTAGGGGCCCAAACAGTTTTCATGTATTAACCTCCTTAAATAAGTAGTTAGGTAATGACAATTTATGACAAGCCATTATTCAACCCCATTTGTATGGATTTGCTTGCTATTTAACCTGTCAGTCCCAGTTTTTTCTTCTGAAAAATGGAAATAATATTATCTATTTCACAGGTTTGTAGTAGGGCTCAAATGAGATGACTTGTAAATCACTTCTCAAATATTAAAATCTATATAAATGTTAGCTATTATTAAAACCATCTCAAATGTCTTAGAACTACAAAGACAGACACAATATAAATTACAAAGGTAAATGCACCAGTGAATCTGAAGATAAATAGTTTAGAAAACTTTTGACACATCAACATACATATAAGTATTAAAAAAAGGTTTACATTAAGAAATTATGGTTGACTGGGAAGAAAATAGCAAAAGTGAGAACCTAAAGATTCTAACTCTGTTTGGTACCTAATTAAATGACCTTTGGCAAGTCTTTTAACTGTAAGTGCTTTAATTTCTTTATTTGCAAACTGAAGAGCTTTAGACTATATCATCCATGTGGATTCAACTTAGTCCAATAATTCTGTAAATAAATATATCTAGGAAACAGAGGCACTTTAATATGAACGTATGTATGTACATATGCATGTATGTCTACATATAATATATCCCCACATATATTATGTATAGTTTATTTTGTTAAATATTTCCAATTGTATGTAAAAGCAATTTTTAACATTTAGTTTTTAAAAATTTCAATTTCAAATTTTTTTCCTTCTTCCCATCTCTACCCCATTTTTGAGAAGACAAGAAATTATCAATTATACATGAGAAGACATGGAAAATGTATTTCCATATGAACCATGTTGCAAAAGAAAACATATACATAAAAACAAGAAAAATTGTGTTTTTTTTTAAAAGAATACTTCAATCTATACTGAGTTCAATCAATTTTCTTTTTCTGGAGGTGGATATCATTTTTAAATCATAAATCCTTTGGAACTGTCTTACATTTTTATATTGCTGAAAAGACCTAAATCTTTCACAGTTGATCATTGCTGCAATATTGCTATTATAATGTTCTCCTCATTCTGTTCACTTCACTTTGCATCAATTCATATAAATCTTCCCATTGTTCTTGTGCAGTAAGATAACTGTATAGATATGTATACATGTATTGGATTTGTCATATAATTTATCCTATCTAGCATGTATTAGATTACCTGTCATCTAGGGGTGGGGGGTGGGGGGAAGGAAAGGAAAAGCTTGGGGAAAAAAAAGTTTTTTTGCAAAGGTCAATGTTGAAAGGTCACTCATATGTTTTGTAAATAAAAAGCTTTATTAAAAAAAAAAATCTTCCCATTGTTTTCCTGAAACCATTCTGCTCATCATTTCTTACAGCACAGCATACATGTATGGATCACAACCATATTTCACAAATTGTTCAGTCATTTTAATTGATGGACATCTCCTTAATTTCTAATTCTTTGCCACCAAAAAGAGTTGCTATAATTGTGTGTGGGAGTGTATGCAAAAATATCCTTATCCCTTTTCTTTGTGATAGAGATCTAGTAGTGATATTGTTGGGTCAAAGAATATGTAGTATTATATGCCTTTGGGCAAAGTTACAAACTGTTCACCAGAATTTTGGGATCAGTTCACAACTCTACCAACAATGTAGTAGTATGTCAATTTTTCCACATCCTTTCCAGCATTTATCATTTTCCTTTTCTGGAATATTAACCAATCAAGGTATCAAGGGATATATCAGAATTTTTAAATTTCTATTTCTCCAATCAGTTATGATTTTAGAACTTTTTTTTTTCATGGAATCAGTATCTTCAATCAATCCTGAATTAAGCAAGCATTTGTATATATATATATATATATTTTTTTTTTCCTCCAGGTACATATAAAACAACATTTTTTGCTATCTATGTACATTCATTTTTTTAAACATATTTCCATATAAATCATGTAGGGAGAGAAAAATTCAAACAAAAGGGAAAAACTGTAAAAAGGAAAAAAAAAAACAGAAGGGGAAAAAAAAGGGAACATAGCATGTGCTGCTTTGCATTCAGTCTCTGGATGCAGAGGGCATTTTCCTTCCAAAATTCATTGGGATTGTCTTGGATCACTGAACCACTGAGAAGGACCAAGTCTATCACAGTTGGTCATCACACAATCCTGCTGTTGCTGTGTACAAAGTTTTCTTGGTTCTTCTTGTTTCATTCAGCATCAGTTCATATAAATCTTTCCAGGTCTTTCTAAAACCAGTCTGTTCATCTTTTTTTTTTTCCCAGTTGAAGCAAGTATATTTAATTATTTACTTATTTACTTTGCAGTAAGCCATCTCTAATAAGAATACAATGTAAATGAACTAAAATCACAAGAAAAAATTGTGTTAGAAGAATAATGAAGGCTCTGTCAAAATACAAATATATAGTAAGGAATGACTTAAAATAGGCTTGGCGTTTATACTCATGTTACATTGTGTTAGGCATTGAAAACTAGGATGACTCAAAATGTCTTTTAGCTGAAAAGCATTTTGTTCATCATTTTTTATAGAACAATAATATTCCATGAATTTCATATATCTTAACTTATTCAGTCCCAACTGATGGGCATCTACTCATTTTCCAATTCTTTTCCACTACAAAAAGAATTTAAACAAGCATTTATTAAACTTTTTTTTTAACCCAGAAACCTTAAATCTGTTTTTTTTTTTTCCCCATGTGTGCTAGGCACTCTTGAACAGCTGTTTTGAATTATAAGATTCGTGGTAGAGTCCAGACTGTAATTCTTGCCAACTATATGACTTTGATAAAGTCCTGGTATCTCTCTGAACCTCACTTTTCTCACCTGTTAAATAGGGATTTTCATGACCTGGCTCGGAGAGTCATAAAAGAAATTCAGTTAGTATTATAATGATTAACAATAGCTATACTGGGGCAGTTAGATGGTGCAGTGGATGAGCACCAGCCCTGAAGTCAGGAGGACCTGAGTTCAAATCTAGCCTCAGACACTTAACACTTCATCCTTCCTAACTTTGTGACTCTGGGCAAGTCACTTAACCCCAATTGCCTGAGGAAAAACAAACAAACAAAATAACAATAGCCATACTGTTAGAAAAAAACCACAACCAAAAATAATAATAATCACGAAAAGATTTTTCCCTTGGGGATTTCATAATTCAACTAGGGAGACATATGAACATGAGATCTATTTGGTGAAATATGAGTCAAAAGAGAATTACAGAGTCAAAAAATGAAAGATGTTCTGAATCTTATTTCTTCTCTCTCTCTCTTTTTTTTTCTGAGACAATTGGGGTTAAGTGACTTACCCAGGGTCATACAGTTAGGAAGTGTTAAGTGTCTGAGGTCAAATTTGAACTCAGATCCTCCGGACTTCAGGGCTGATCCGCCTGAATTTTATTTCTTAAAGAAATTGTACTTTTGTTGGGAGTCTGCCCTTAATCTCTCTATAACTAAGCAAATAGTGGCTAAAAAATAATAATAATAATAACCTCTGCAATGTCACAATAAGAAAAGAGTGAGACTTTAGCAATGGATTTTGTAGTTTAATTTAAGAAACTATACTTTCCTTTATTAACTACCTAATGAAGATGCAAAAAATTTAATAATATACTTTCCCCTCCAGGATTGAGCCAAAAGTCATTCAATAGTGACTCCTTGTGGTTGGTTCTTGGTACAGCTTCCTAGGAATTCTATTTCAATTACCTGCACAGGTGTTAAGATTTCAAGTCAACTTAATTTTATTGTGTCTTTTTGAGCAATATTAAGCAAAGAAAGACCACAGAAAGTACTAAGATCAAATGAAACAAATATTATTCCTAAATAATGTACAATCTAGATGGAGTTAGGGAATTAAACATAACTATAATATATATGGTAGATTTTGTTATTGTTGTTCTGTGGTTTCTGACTCCTCATGACCTCATTTGAGGTTTTCTTGGCAGAGATACTGGAATAGCTTGAAATTTCCTTTTCCAGCTCATTGTACAAATGAGGAACTGAGGCAAAAGGGATTAAATGACTTCCCCAAAGTCTCCCAGCTAATAAGTATCTGAGGCCAGATTTGCAATCTGATCTTCCTGACTGCAAGCCAGGTGCTCTAGTCACCGTACCACCTTGCTTCCTCTCATAATGTTTGATAGGGTGTAATATCTTCAGCTGGGAAGTTCAGGAAAATTTTTATGATGGAAGTGCCATGTGGATTGGGTCTTAAAAAAAAAAAGACTTATAAAGGTAGAAGCTGGGAAAGGAAGAAGTCAAGTCAGTGTTAGAGGTAGGAGACCATGGCAAGAGCTAAGGTACTGGGACAGAGGAGGTTGGAATGAGGAAGGGTAATGGTGGGGAGTCATATAATTTAACTACTATGGGAATGAGATTAACATGAGATTAGCCTGGATACAATTTGTATCCAGGCTGGATATTTGGTAGGCAGTATGGAACCACTTTTTGAATATGAGTGTTACAATCAGCTCAGTGTACTGGGGGAATTTACACTGAAAGCAAAAAGACACATTAGGAGGACTTCAATAATAGTCCAAGCAAGAGAAAATGAGGGACTGAACAATGGTGGTAGCAATGGGAGAGAAAAGGATGTAATGTGGGGCAGCTAGGTGGCGCAGTGGATAGAGCACCAGCCCTGAAGTCAGGATGACCTGAGTTCAAATCTGGTCTCAGACACTACTTCCTAGCTGTGTGACCCTGGGCAAGTCACTTAACCCCAATTGCTGAGGCAATTGGGGTTAAGTGACTTGCCC